>JAHREE010000480.1:1624532-1809065 GCA_033628505.1 Tringa tobata
GATTCTACCCCTCTACTCTGCGCTCATGAGACTCCACCTGGAGTACTGTGTCCAGCTTTGGAGTCCTCAACACAGGAAGGACATGGATCTGTTGGAACAGGTTGAGTGGAGGGCCATGAAGATGATCAGAGGGATGGAGCACCTCTCTTATGAAGACAGGCTGAGAGAGCTGGGGTTGTTCAGCCTCGAGAAAAGAAGGCTCCAGGGAGACCTTATAGCAGCCTTCCAATATCTGAAGGGAGCCTATAGGAGAGCTGGAGAGGGACTCTTTGTAAGGAAGTGTAGCGACAGGACAAAGAGTAACGGTTTTAAATTGGAAGAGAAGAGATTTAGATTAGATACCAAAAAAAAATTCTTTACTGTGAGGGTGGCAAGGCACTGGAACAGGTTGCCAAGGGAAGTTGTGGCTGCCCCATCCCTGGAAGTGTTTAAGGCCAGGATGGATTGGGCTTTGAGCAACCTGCTCTAGAGGGAGGTGTCCCTGCCCATGTCAGGGGGTTTGGAACTCCGTGATCTTTAAGGTCCCTTCCAACTCTAACCATTCTATGATTCTATGATTTGCTCCACCAGCCCCTCCCTGACAAACTAGCCTGTTCCTTGGGAGGAGAGACCTGACTCACATCGTCCTGGAGAGCTATGGGTGGCACCAATCAAAAAGCAACCATAGAAATGAAACACTGGGAGGCTAAAGGCAGCAGTCGAATAAAGGTTAATTCAAGTTTTAGTGATGCAGCATATTATTATGCATATAAAATAGGATGCACGTCTCTTCCAGTTTACAGGCATCAAAGTTCAGATGTCTGCATATGGGTGTCAATATGTGCTTCCAGAATAGCCAGTGCTGCCAAGTCAACGGTGTGGGACTTTACCCAAACGTGTCACCTGCTGCCATATGAGTTGTACTGCAGTATCAAAGATGTTTAGGACTTCTGGGAGGTCTATTTTTGAAGCAGTAGCTGGATATACCTAATATGGCACCAATATTTAGGCAACTGAATCTTTCCATCATCTAGACCGGACAATTACATAGCTCAGATATTCAGCTGACACCAACACTAGTCTCGCTTAAACTATATTAATCTGTTGTCCATTGACTCTAACAAGAGCTTAAACCCCAACTCACACGTAGATACCTATACTGCTGACACTTTACTGTGTCTTACCATCAATTTTGTACTTGATTACTGTTTTCCAGCCATATGGAACAAAGGGGTTTTGGTATTTTTTGCTTTTAGTTAGAGTAATTTCCCATTAGCTCAACTGAATTCAGAATAAAATTTCTACAGATTTCAGAGAAGACAGAATGCATGTGATTTAGAAATATAGCTCATTAATGATATCGCCTGGGTGACTGTGGTTCCCTGCCTTCACAGTCTTGTTTTGTTTAAGCTGTTTAAAGTCTCTTAAGTGGTGTCTAGACTCTTTCCATTGTCATTGGAGGGAAAGAGAGGCACCACAGGATATCGTTCGCATTATTAACTAGTAAGCCTCACTCATGAGCCTCATCAGACATTGTTTATGTCCAGAATAGTTTCTAGATGACCAGAGTTAGGTGAGATTAATTGCTCCTAATGATTGCAAACAACTGGTACAACAGCTATTTGGGTGCCCCAGTAATGCTAGTCTGCAGTGGGAGTAGATGAGATTCTCCATGTTTATACCTGGAGAAACAACTTTAAAATATTGGTGGGAATTTCTATTGAGAGCTTTTATCACAGATATGTAAACATGGAAATTAATTGATAAGTTTTCAGATAAAATCACTGCTGAGTGAGGCTCTGATACATAACAATGATTAGAAAAGGGACACGAACCTTCTGTGAGGCTGGATTAGGTTCTGTGATGGTGTCCTGCAGTGAGTGTGATCAGCAAATGATCAGCAAATCTCAGGATATATATTGATCAACACACACACACACAAATAGTTACTGAGACTCAAATTAAGCAGGATACTTGAGAATACAGATTGTTATTTACTGGAATTTCTCCTGTGCTAAAGATTAGGCACTTGCTAATCAATGCCTAGGTTGCTACAAACTATAATTTGCAGCATTATCCATAATGTTGTTCTGTTTTTCAATTGCTCAGCTTACCTCATTCCCTGTAGGTCATTCATAGCAAAACATTGCTGAGATAAAAAGGAAGTTAACTCTAGTAAATTCTCAGTGCACCTCAAGCACTGTATTGGTGAAAGTTTCTTCTCGGAAGCCAGGAATCGAACATCCCTCAAAAGGTTATCATGTCTGTGGCCAAGCTCTGGGGGTTAGTGGGTGAAGTTGCCACCCTGCCTGTGCCCTTGCTCTTTGCAAGAAATTACTGCCTTGTTGGAGGAACTGCAGCAACCAGCACATCCTGACTCCTCGGCTCCTGCGGTTCCTCAGTGCATTTATGGGAAAGTAGCCTGCACAGAACCTCCCCCTATCATACCACGGTCTATACACCAAGCCCAGCTGGGGCAAAAATGGTTGGGAAAACCTCAACAGCTCAGGTGGGCATGTGAGTGTGACCAGCACATGGGAGTCAGAGCACCGGAAATATGTTGTTAATAAATCAACCAACAACTTTGAGTTAAGCTGTCAGATCTGAGAAGATTTGTTGTTTTGTTTTTTTGTGGTTTTTTTCTTTTCCCCCCTGAGACAATGTGTGCACAGACACATATTCAGAGAAATAACTCATATTTTGGAGGGCAATAAAAACGAAAACTACATTCCAGGGAAAATACTAATGGCTGGGGGTTGGTATAGGGTTAACATTTATAGCTCTTAACTAGTGACAGTACTTTCTGTGCCATAGAATAGTGAAGGTAAAATGTAATTCCTGCTCAGATCATGTTGCTGGGAAGAAGACACATAAATCCGCAGCTTTAATGAAATGTAAAAGCAGAAGTAGTTACAGTCAGAAAAACACCTACAGGGTCTTTTTTTTTTATTCTGATCAAACTATAGGATGTAGATTGAAGAAGAAGTTATCTCACAGGATGCTAGCACTGGCCCTGACTACACTAAAGCTGCTTTCTGATTTGCAGAGCAGGTGATGGCTTAGCTTATTTTTAACTCACAGAACTCCAAAATAGGATCAAATTAAACAAAACCCAGAAAGCATACATAAAGCAACAGAACCAACTTCTGCACATTTCTCCTGTCCTCACATTCAACTGCACACATTCTGACAGAATATGAGCTAGTGTATTTACTTACTGATGTGTTACTGGGAAGCTGCAGATGTAGTTCGAGAGGAGAGACAGAAAAATGAGCAAGAATGGACTTAGCTAAAACAGCAACCTGTGAGCCCTTCAGCAGCCGCAGTTTAGCTGAAGTTTTGTTTTTTGAGGATCTTTGCTCTGAAGGCAACAAGGAACAGGTAGTCTGGAGTAGTTAAAAAAGTCATGGACCTGGAATCGAGAGGGAACATCAGACTTTCTTGTGTTCTCTCCATAATGAGAGGCACAGACTGGGGCAGCAGCATGTAGTACTGCCCTGGCATGCAGAGTAATTGTCTGAGCTGGTGAAGATCCCTCTGCTGGGAGCATGGAGACAATTTCATTTGTCAAATTGTGTAGAAAAGAATAAAAAGAATATACATTATTTCCTTTTATGTTTGCAGAGTTGTTAAAAATTCATGGCCCCATTCCCCAAGAAATTTATCAGGCATGAACTGAATGAACCGAAAAGTGTGTTTTACACTGCATATGTACATCTGGAGGGGAGTTGGAAAGTGGTCATAACTCATGAATTAAAACTAACTTTGGTGTGACCGGCATACTATAATGCTGCATCCATCTCCATGGAAGTATATGTGAAGATTAAGTAACTAGAACAGCCTTTTTAAAAGCCCTTGCTGTCCCCTGAGGGATGTTGTCAACAAAGATCAGGTTTAGCTGACCTGTTGCTCCACAGGTTGGGTTAGAGCTACAGATCAGACTGGGGATTTGAGGATGAGAGATGTGGTATGCTTATTTATTTTTCTTCATCTGTGGTCTGCAAAAACACACAAATAAGAAATGAACCCTGATGATTAATGAGATCTGCAAAGGATGTCCACTTATACCTGCTGACGGATTTTGTGTCTCCGGAATGAAAATGCTTGAGCAAGAACAAAGCAGCATGATGACAGAAGCTGATGTAACTTCCTCTTCCTTGCTGTATTTTGATACAGAAATCAGGGTATCAATGGCACATGAAAAGGTACTTTTCATAAGGAAATATATTGTGTCCATTTAGCAAAGGTAATAATTGAATCTGTTAAAATATGTAAAAGCTGACCATGAAATATATTAAATTTGTGCCATTTCAAATTATATTTAAATTTCAAGATGACATAATGGGACCAAATATTTTACTGCCAAAAATAAGAAGAATACCAAGTGTTACTAAAATAGCTGAAAATGTATATATGTTACTAAGTTATGCCTTCTCCAGTAAATTTTGTTCAATTAAAATATTATGAGCATTAAATATTAAAAATGTCAAACTACATAAAGCCCTGAGATTGATACTTTTGAAAATAAATATAGAAGCGAAAAATATTTTGAAAATTAATAAGTAGTAAGAGGTTGCTTTCAGTTATTTCAGTGAAAACGTTTAATCTAATAATTAATTTTGCTGTTCGTTAGTTATCAATGACATGATAATCACAAAATTGTTTGGAATCTGAGGGCTCCTTTGTTTACTTTTGACTATATTTATTATTCATGTTTTCATAGAATCATAGAATAGCTTGGGTTGGAATGGACCTTTAAAGGTCATCGAGTCCAACTTCCCTGCAATGAGCAGGGATATCTTTAGCTAGATCAGGTTACTCAGAGCTCTGTCTCCAGCCTGACCTTGAATGTTTCCAGGAATGGAGCATCTACCACCTCTTTGTGCAACCTGTTCCAGTGTTTCACCACCCTCACAGTAAAGAATTTCTTCCTAATATCTAGTCTAAATCTACCCTCTTTTAGTTTAAAGAAGTTACCCCTTGTCTTAGAATCATAAAATCATTCAAGTTGGAAAAGACCCTTGGGATCATCGAGTCCAACCATCAACCCTGCCCTACAAAGTTCTCCCTTATACCATATCCCTCAACACTGCATTTAAATGACTCCTAAACACCTTCAGGGATGGTGACTCAACCACCTCCCTGGGCAGCCTATTCCAGTGTCTGACCACTCTGTCTGTGAAGAATTGTTTCCTAATATCCAGTCTAAACCTACCCTGTTGCAGCTTGAAGCCATTCCCTCTCGTTCTATCGCTAATTACCTGTGAGAAGAGACCAGCACCAACTTCTCTACAATGTCCTTTCAAGTAGTTGTAGAGAGTGGTGAGATCTCCCCTCAGTCTCCTCTTCCTCAAACTAAACAGTCCCAGCTCCCTCAGTCGCTTTTCATAACATTTTTTCTCCAGGCCCTTCAGCAGCTTCGCTGTCCTTTGTCTTATCACAACAGGCCCTACTAAAAAGTCGGTCCCCACATTTTATTCATGGACTTTTTAGATTTGTTCTAATTGTGTCATTTATAGGAAATAGTTTCCTACATCTGAAGATACTTCAGAATAGATATTTTGTATAAATTTCCCTTAACTGTCTTTTATTCCATACTAATAGCCTCCTCTCATTAATTTTCTTAATCCACCTAATGGCTGATTTACTAATCTGAAAAGATATCCTATTCCAACCTTCTTCAGTCTTCTGAAAAATAGTCTTAAGACTTGGCTTCCCCAAGAGGAAAGTGGAGTTTTGGAGCAATCATGGCTGACTCTTCTTCGCTCGGAACTCATGTCTCTGAAAGTATTTTAATCACAAGCTGTTTGGCCCTGGCTATCAGGAGAAGAAAGTCATCCACCTGATAGTTGGCATACATTCCCTATTCTTGCAAGAAAGAGTATGGCATTTCTGTGAACACTTGTGTAGACAACTGGCAGTCTGGAGAGTGAGTACTCTGTACTAAAATTATCTGTGGTCATAGGAAAAGTTAAGAATCTCTGATTAACATGTTGATTACCAGGTAGTAGTTAGTGCTTTTTCCTTGCTGTTTTCATTTTAAAGATCGTCTTGTATGTTTAAGAAGGTCATGAGGACAATGTTCTAGTATTGGAGTCCTACGTTTCCACTGTCTCCATAGAGTAGCAGTGATCTGAAATCTGCATCACCTTGTTTCTTCCTACACCACAAAGTGCCGCTTCTTTTTCTACCACAGGACTGATTTTATCATTCACATATGTCAGAGACTGACCATTGGATCCATTGTCTCCTGCCAGCCAGGATTTTAATGATCATGTTTGTTTAATTCAATTTATTCTGAGGCATAGTTAGAGAGTACCAACCGAGATTGACAGTTTTGTGCTATTTCCTTTGGACCTGATTGCAAACGTTATCCTCCTCAAGGCCCTGGATCAGAGAAAAAGTGTGAAATATCCAGGGAGAAAAAGTTATTAGGTGGACTGCCAGAAGAAGCTGCAGACAGGTATCTTCATTGCTTCATAGGAAAAATAATAGCTGCTTTATGTCCTGCGGCAGAATTTCTGGAAGGTGGAAGGAAAGTGATGGAAAGAGTGGCAATAAGATTTCTGTCTGGAAGTGAGGGGAGAAAAGAGAGGAGAAAAGGCATAAAGGACCTTTGAAATCCACGCCCCCAGCACCTATTCAGCCGAGTGCCACTGCAAGGAGCTTCCTAGCAGTCAGCCCAGCTGTCCCAGCACGTATGTCGCCCACACACCAGCTGGAAGCCAGGCTCTCCCTGCCCTACCCTCTCCATCTGTCGCTGCTGCCTTGGGAGGAGGGGTGGGCTCTTCTTCAAACGTGCCGCCAAAACGCTTTTTATTACTTGTAGTCATTTTCAAGAGAAAAGGTGGGGTGCTGGGAAGGAAAACTCTGCTGAGGGGAGCTGGTTCAGGTGTCCTAGGGCAGCTTGGGTCCCAAGGGGAGCCCCAGTGCCACTGCCCGGGTTGTGGGAAGCCAAAACCTCTGGGCAGCTTTGTCAAGAGGGTCCTCCACAGAGAGCCAAATTGTGTTCCTCCTCCCGTTGCCATGGGGATGGGAAATGCTCCTCTGCAGAGATGGCAGCACACTGGGGATGGGGGGAAGACAGATCTGCTCCTCTTTCCCAGACACAGCACACGTTCCTCTAAAAGGAAATTAAAAGTTTGTTTTCCGCATATTCCTTAAGCACTAGATGAAAACATCCTGAGAGTTGTATGGTTCTCCTCCCAGATATCCATCCTGCTAATCAATAAATTCTACAGCTGGTGATGGGAGGATGATTTATGGCACAGTGCAGTATCAGAGTTACTCTGCTTTGTTGATGTATTGATGCAATATATTATGGAGGCAATATCCTGCAGTGATACATTGATTCAAAACATGGTTTTAACCAGCAGCAGCATTAGGGAATAGCCCCATCCACCTTTTTTTCTTTCTTTTTTCTTTCTGACAGATGAAAAAATTCAGAGTTATGCCATTATGGCCTTGTCTTCTTAAAGAGAAAAGATTCTTATTTCTTTGAGAGTCACTCTAGGACCAGCTCCCCATTCAGCTGATGCGCAAAAGGCTTTGGATGCTGTCCCCACTGAGGTCAACTGAATGGTGTAGATAGGCTCTGGCCACCACCCACTTGATATCTGGAGAGGACAGGTAGCATTTGCAGCCTGGTTAGTGGGGGACTGCCAATGCCTTTGAAACAGAAGAGGCTGCCTGGCGCATCCTGTTGTATTGCCAGCACGGTCTGTGTTTACTTGCTCCTTCCTCTCCCTGTCAACGATGAGCAGTCTTTGTTTTCAAGTGGTTTTGCTTTACCATATTCCCAGTGAGTCAAGCGCATTGCAGCCACTGGAGTATATCGAGCAATAAGACTACATTAAGAAAGCCTCCTAGGGAAGCCAGCGTACCACCGTGTTGAAATTAGACAACATATTGTACAACACAACCTCCGATATTCAGATGAACATTTTTCCTTGAGGTCCCATAGGCACATCCAAGTTTGAGCAGTGAACAGAACAAACAGCTGCAATCCTCAGGAGCCAGTGGGCACACTGCTGTCACCAGCTACTGAAGTGCAAGTCAGTGACTTTGGCACACCTTGAGGAAAAAAGTCTGCTACCCAAACAAAATATGATTTCTCATCAGAGAGTAGAGCAGTGGCTTGGAGGAGGAGTAGAATCTGACTGCAGAGTACCAGAAGGAGATTCACGGAAGGGAATTAAGTGTTCAGGTATTTTTCATCGAATGTTTTTTTGTCTGACTATCGGCACAGATGTGCTGGCGTGCTGTGATGTAGAGTATTGCCTGCTAAAAAATTCTAACAACTTCTTTTCTGGGAAAAAATAGCAATGAGTTATACGCAGTAACTGTTCAAAGCTTGTCATAATCCAAAGAGCCAACAAATAACTAGACTTCCCATACATCTAAGTCCTCAGTGTGCCTCTCAGATAAAGTGATTGGTTTGGAGCAGATGGAGAACTGAAAAGACTTCTAAAGTTAAAGGGAGCACCTGACGTTCTTTCAAGGGACTGAGTGACCATGCATCTTTGGACTATGTACTCATAGCTTGTCAGGGAGCCTCACAGGATGCAGCTAATGGCATTAATGAATTCCCCTTCTCATAAAGCCCATTGTACAAAAGAAGAAACCAATAAGAACGATCTGTTAGGAAACTTTTCTTTTGAGTAACACACAAAGGTGAAAGTCAAAACTGTGGTCTATCAAAGCTCACACTGAGGCTGCTTACTGTGTGTGCCTGTCAAGTCCTGCACCTCCTCTCACTCAAGTTTTGAGGGTCTGATAAAAAATTTATATGTTTCTAAGTTGAGGGGTCTCTACACACAAAAAAATGAGAAACAGAGTGTGTACCCCTTTTTTCATAAACTGAAAGTAAACCAAAGAACTGACCGCTTCTGTGGAGGGTGATGAAAAGATCCTTAGTAGTCTTGACTGCTAAGGAAACACAGAAAGTAGTGCAAAGGAGGTGAATTAGATGCTATTAAGCACCCGAAATTTTCTTAAGCCAAAAGTGGTCTAGCATCTAGTTATCAAGGAGGGAAACACTTACAGTACTATGCACTTTTTGGAAATTTTCAGACTAGCTGAGAAATTCTGGTGCAGATGTCACTATCAGTGTCTATTTCTAGCTATGTTGCTGTGCAATTAAACTAGAACTCTTTTTTTGCTCATCTGAAGAATAGGGTAGCAATAAGTGAAGATGACCTTACAGTACTTACTTCTATGAAGCCATTAGCACTAGCAAAACATTTTCTTACTCGAGTCTTAAAATATAAATGAATATTAGTTATCATCTCCTCAAATGAGAAAAAGCTTAACAGCAATAAACTGACTTGTGGCTGAAATACCTTAAAAGTAGTGACAGAATCTGGCACATAATAGTGTCTATCCTTTGAAGTATTTCTTGATAAAAGTTTCATGTTGATTAGTTACTTGGGCAACCAGCCAGTTCTCTTTGCTAATTGTAGAAGACAGAACATTTATTTTGTAATAGTCTTTGAAAAAAACCTTCCAACTTAAATTAAAAGATGCTGAATGAGAGTAGGTCTGATTTGTGTTTTGAAATAAGAGAA
The DNA here is from genome assembly GCA_033628505.1 of Tringa tobata. Taxonomy (NCBI): domain Eukaryota; kingdom Metazoa; phylum Chordata; class Aves; order Charadriiformes; family Scolopacidae; genus Tringa; species Tringa tobata. The sequence goes on from JAHREE010000480.1 coordinate 1,634,078, forward strand.
ACGAGGAAGCAGTAATGATGCTTCAACTTCAGAGGACATGTATCTTCCAATACATTTTACTTTGTTTTCTTCAGATTTCCAAACCCGAGATCGGGGAAATAATTTATCACTTTTCTGAGCGCTTTCGTTCTGGGGAATAGCCCTTAGTGGCAGAGCACAGAAAAGAAACATTGCTGCCAATATGTGCTGAAAATGATTTTTTAACCAGACAAGAAATCATTGAAAGGTTTCTTTTTATGCAGAAAAATCACTGAAGATGCTGCTGTTTTTGCTGCATTTGTGTGAAGTAGGTTTTTGCTTGTACATTTTTGCTTGTTTTGAGCTATAGCTCTCTGGAGCTCTGTGTACTGTGAATTCTTCCACAGTAAATCCTGCTTAAAATGGAACAATCTCCAGCTGTTAAAATTAAAGGTCTTTCTCTGTTCACTGGAGACTTTTCCTGGAGTTTTTGCTTCTTGGAGAAAAAACTTGAAGATCAGACTCAAAATAGTGGGGCTACCTAGTTAAACACTGATACAGAGGATCTGCCCACATCATTCACTAAGGGGTGTGCTGGGGTAGGGTGGTGAAGAGAAGCATCTTCTGCTGGGAAGGCAGAAGGCTGCTCACCGAGGAGGATTTTTGCCTTTGCTATGGCTGCTTCTAACAAGATAATCAGCTAAAAGAGGCCATAAGACAACCCTGATTATGTCTCAGTCATTGACAGCCATAACAGCTTGTATATACTATTAAGCAGTTTGTCACACATCACAGTATGCACTGAAAATATTGTGATAGATGCAACTACTACTGTATATGGAGCTGTCAGAAAATGGGAGATGCCTTCAAGAATACAGAAGTTCCCAGGCCTATTTCATCTAGTATGTTACTTTTCAGTTGAGAAGCAGTGTAATTCTTATTAAATTGTTCAGTATTCTTCCCCTCATTTTCTCCTTGCTTTTCCTCTGTCTTAAGAATGATAGAGTAATCTAGCTCAGTAAGTTTGGCCAGGAGTAACTGAACAAGAAAAATATCACTTGTACACAAGTGGTTTTCAGATAGTCAGGGTTTCAGTAAGCAGCAAACAGTAAGGAGCAGAACCATGTAAAAGAAAGCTTGTTGAGGGGTGGGATCTTGCAGAAGAGGAGCATTGAGCTGTGGACTACAGAAACTGACCCAGATTCAGAACAGCAGTCCTCGGTGATAGAACTGAAGCTTTTTATATCCTAGGACGGACCTTGGAGGATGACATAATCTATCCCCATTCCAAGGCAGGACCAAATATGTGTACATTGTTTCTGATGAATATTTGTCCACAAAAATGGAAACTCTACTGTGCCCTGAGGCCACTTTTTCTACTCCATTGCTCTCATTATCATTAGATAGCTTTATAGCAGACATAAATCGTATTTTTCTTACTGCTGCTAAACTCTCTTACTTTTTATCCTGTCCATCACATATATATACAGAATACTCTCCTCCTGTTTGTGCAGCCCTTTAAATACTCTTAGACTGCTCCTCTGACTCTTCTTATTCTTAGGCTAAACAACTCTGGTTTTTCCAGTTCTTCCTGCCAGTGTGGTTATCTTGACCTGTGGTCATTTTGTAATTTCTTTCTAGACTCTTTCCATTTGATCTGTCATACTCTTTAAGAATGCTTATGGAAACTGGATATTTCCCAACAGAAAGTAGAGTAGATAGACATAGGTTGTTCAAAGCCAGGGAGCAGCAAGGACAGCCAGCTGCTCCTCAAGAGAAGGGGAACCAGGAGATGGACCATGGCCTCAGTCACAAGCAGGGGGAGCAGAGCAGGTCTGGCAACAGTAATAACAGTCAGGTCTTCAAACAAGTCATGGCAATGAGGTCAAGCTGGGAAGTTAAGCCCAGAGGTAAGGATCATCAAGGAACATGACAAGGCATGAGCACATGTGCAATATGTCTACTGATGCTGTTTTTTCTGTTTTTTCTTTTTGTAGGTGGTGATGGTTATCACAAGAATAGGATGTTAGAAGACTTATTAATGCAAAAATAGCATACTTTGTTCCAAGGACTGATTTTTAGAGAACACCATTAGAGAAAAAACTGCTGATTTAACTCTATTCACCTCAACTCTTTGGGTCCAGCCATCTAGCCAGTTTTTCACCCAGCAAAGCATATGCCCATCCAAGCCATACATTGCCAGTTTCTCCAGGAGAATGCGGTGGGAAATGCTGTCAAAGGCTTTACTAAAGTCTAGGTAGACAACATCCACAGCCTTTCCCTTGTCCACTAAGTAGGTCACCTTGTCATAGAAGGAAATCAGGTTAGTCAAGCAGGACCTGCCTTTCATTAATCCATGCTGACTGGGCCTGATCGCCTGGTTGTCCTGCATGTGTTGTGTGATGGCACTCAAGATGATCTGCTCTACAACCTTCCCTGGCACTGAGGTCAGACTGAGAGACCTCTAGTTCCCCGGATCCTCCTTCTGGCTCTTCTTGTAGATGGGCATGATATTTGCTAACTTCCAATCAACTGGGTTGACTGCTGATAATTGACTAATCTGACATGGAAAGCACATTAAACAGAAGTCACACTTTGGCAATTATTTTTCAGAAACACAAATCCATTTATCCAAATGTACTGTTGTTCCTGTTGGACTAGTTGAGTGAGTAGGATTTTGTATCTCACAGGCTTCCTCTGGTCTGCAACTTTAAAGTTTGTGAGCATCAGCCTTGGAAAAGCATGAACCTTCACTATGCATGTTCATATTTATCTTCCAGACAAACCTGCCATTCCTAGGCTGTCCTGACCTGCTAAATGCTTTCTGTAATGTGGGATATGTGCATTTAACACAGCCCTTACTTTTCTGTTTTAGCAAATAGATCAGTCCTTACAGCTCTATCTCGAGGCCTCAGGTATCTTATCCCTTCTCAGTGATTCCTCATTTACTTTCCCTTGTGAGTTCTTCCTCCCAAGTCACACTCCCTGCTGTCTCCTCAACCAGCAAATTCATTTGTATGATGACAAATTTATGTTGCATAAAATCAACTGGTAATCTTTAGAAGCCACTCAACCAACCTGAGCCTTCACCAGCAGGTTAATCTGTTACACCTGAATGTGGAAGGAGCACCAATATGCCCATCTACCACCTCATATCATGAAGACATTCTCAAACTTTCTGCAAATACCTCATTCTTCAATTTGGAGGTAAGTTGGTCTTGTGCTAAAATTATCCTACATAAACTGCCTTAGAAATAACTCTCCAACTCTCCAGAGCACTGCTGTGCTCTGAACTGCAGTTTTTCAGGTACTCAAAGACATAGTTGATAACGACTGGGGCCCCAAAATTCTGTTGTCATGACTATCAATTGAAACTACGTAAACCAAGTAATTTTGTCTTGTCATTCTTTGTGTCTCTAAGCTAACAAAGACACTGAAAAATAGTATAGCATTCAGAGGTAAGTTACAAGAATGAATAAAAATATGGACAAATGATGTGCAGTTAGACACTAAGAAGGACACTATGAGGCAACTTAATCACCTGCTGTAAATACCTGCATTGGAACATAATGCATTAATGATAAAGGCATACTGAGAAACCAAGACTCGTTGCAGCTCATGGAATTCAAATGGGGTGGGGTACAATTACTATGAAATGATTTGCCAAGCATTATAGATATATTCTTAGTCTTTTGGGGGTACTTTCTAGTTGCAGCATGAGTTCTCAGACTCTGTATGAGATTCTGTTGGCAGAGCAAAGAAGGATGTTGGTTTTCGTGTCCTGTAACTGTCCTGTTCCATGATCTTTTTTTAGCATATTGGTCTTAATTTTTTCCTGGCTTTAGTCAGTCTATACAACTGTAAGCAGTAAAAATAACTACATTTTCAAATCTGGAGTAATAACAGTTTTGGATATTCATTCTTGCAGAGAATATCATTCTATCAGTATCCATTTCACTCCAAGATTTATGAGATTTAATGGGGAAGATGATTTATGAGGAGAGCTATTCCCACAGTGAAACCGGTTTGTCCTAAATGCTCAATAGAGTCAAGAATGATTATGAAAAACAGCAGAAAATGATGTATTTTAGATTTCTTCTAAGTCATAAGCAGAAGACAGGCAGGTGGTATATGACTGCCAGAGGAAGCATGGATGTGCATGCAAGCCATTGCACTGTATCTAACTGGAATATAGGACAGGAAAAAACTAGCACTGCAGACACCAAGGTGAGAGAAGAAGGAAGGGAGGAGGTGCTCCAGGCACCAGCACAGAGATTCCTCTGCAGCCCAAGGAGGATCACACTGGAGCAGATGTCCACACTGCAGCCCATGGAGGATGTGCCCTTTATCTCGATCCTGTCCTGTTGAAGAGGGGGATTGAGAAAGTGGCTAGGTGGGTAACCGGCAGTCAGCCAAGGTAACCCAACATATTTAGCTAGCACTTTCAAGTTCTGCCTGTGGATGCCTTTTAATCTAGGGCATGGCAATGTATGTAATTTCCACAGGTGTAGTCAAAATGATCGCAATTATCAATTCACTCCATGCCTTTAAGTGTTCCTGTTAGTTCAGTGTGACAAGCCAAATCACAGCAAAAACACTTTTAGGAAAAACCTTAGTAGGACCTATTTGTCCTTGCAGTGTATCTCTAAGTTTTAGCCAACTTCCCAATTCCCTCACATTGTACTACATGGTTGCTATGTTTAATTACATACATTAATAAATTTCTCAATATGAAACGTGCTTGTGACTTCTACCCTAGACACAAATAAGTTGAGTTTGATAACAGGAAGAAGAAAAACCCCAGCACTGACTTTGTTAAAATTAATAACTCAGTAGTTTACCAAAGAAGATCCATACCCTAATTTGAATTGATTATCTAAATAGTTTCATTACAGGTTACTAACTAAATCAAGCCCATTGGTTCACACTGACCCAGAGTAATTACTTTGCTGTTCTATTTATGAAGGTAAAACATCTGTACACTTTGACACTTGTTTGTGACTCTTAGCACTTTGATACGTAAATTATAAATGTACAAAATATTTAAAATAAAGGTAGATACAGAGATCAACAATCCAAAGATATCCATGACTCTTCTAATTAAGAGGAACAGAGCCCCGTCATCTAACTCCCTCAAGTGAATTCAATTTAGATTTAAATATACCCTCCTCTTACTGAAAAATTCTTGTAACCCAGAATTCAGTGCAGAATTAATTTTTCAGTGGCATGGGAAAGCAAGCAAATGTAAGGATTGTTGAAATGTTGAGATCTTTTTACTGAAAAGTTAAAACAAATATTTCAAATGTCTTTATGAACTTTTAATTTTTTTTTTTTTTTTTTTTTTGTATTGAAATGCATGAAGACATCTCCCACACACTGTTTGGTAAAATCTGTCACAGGGGGATGATGTGTGACCCTGAGTCCAGGATAAGGCAATGCGGAAGAGAGGAAGGGGGGGAGCATCTGAAAACCTGGAAAGAGAGGTGAGGCCTATGGTGCAAGGGGCTTCCCAGTGATAATGTCTGGATCCACAAGATTTTATACATTTCTGAGTTGGCACATGGCGGGAAATTACCTGCCTGTAGGGATCAGACAAAAAGTAAATTTACATGGGGGAGAAGTCAGGTGGTAAGGTAGTTTTGGGGGAAGACAGAGAAGGTGAAAAAAAACGGAAATTACATGGGCTGAGCAGTAGGCGACAGCAATCTAATTTTTCTTCATGTGAATAAACCACTCCTTTCATTGAGTATTTTTTGTAAAAGTTGGGCAAGTTCCACATAAGAGGAGAAGCCAGTGAGAGGGAGGTGAGCAGAGAAGGGAGGCAGCGATTGCAGGTGAGACAGGGACATCACAACCATGCCACTGGGGTGGTGTTGGAGATGATGCAAGGAAATCTCCTTCTGTTTTCTTGTTGCAGTGCTTTGTCCTTTCCTCAGAAACCAGCTCTCAGGTAGCTCATACAGATGTTAAATACTGGATGGAGCCTCAGTTTCTCTGAAAGTGCAAACCCACGTGTGTTAACATTCATTGGCTGAAGCTACTGTCAGAAAAATGTCAACACTGAAGCTCACCAGCTCTGAAAAAAGCAGTATCGTAGCCTCCTTAAAACTGTCCTTGTACAAAATAGCTTAATTATGCTCTGTTCACTGGATTTTACAACAGACTCCTTCGATAGTCCTTGCATTAGACTGCAACAGCTTCACTCTGTTTACGAAAATGTCACCTGCTGGGAGGGCATGTGAAAAGCAAAGGCATTTAATGAAGGGTCTCTAGCAGCCTCGGAACAACGGAGTTTTTGTCTGCTTTAGATCACATTACACAATCTTCTTTGTCTCGTTTCCATTTGCATCAGGGATACACCAGCCTGAAGAGTGACCTACTTTCCCTGCAATATTTGCCTTGCTTTTAATTATAGCAATTATAGTGCCCTGATCACTGGCATAGTCCCCAGAATGTTGACTTTTTTTCTTAATGTTATTGTTATATAGATTACACAGACTTTTTGCCAGCATGTTGCCCTCTAATTATCCAGCTGAAGATGTTGCCTGTGCCACAGAGAAGCAGTAGAGCTTTGTGTGTGGGATCTTTGAAGATTTCTCAGGAGGCTGCCGTGCAGCAATCGTTATGCATAGACTCCTTCAGGGGACAGGTAGGCTCCTAAACACCCTCTTCTTTCTTATATTATTCTTCCCTCACTTTCAGTGCAGCCTTTTTAGCAAAGCGTATAACACAGATAGAGCAGCGTGGAAACCATCAAACAGTTGGCACATCTCTCAGCCTACGTATCACAGAACAACTTTTTACCTTTTTTAGATAGATGCATTAGGAAGGTTTTTCTTTATGAAGTTTTTTTATGTCTTTTTATTAACTAGATTATTAACTTTTTTCTGTCTTTATTCTGTTGTTACTAAAACACTTGACCTGAGAACTAGCCAAGGCTAATTATATTATTATTCAACAACAGAAAAATTTGTATGGAATTCAAGAGATTAGTAGGGTGAACCAAACAGAGTATGATATGTAACAGCAGAGGAGAAAGGAGTAATGCTCTTCTGCTTCATAAATTGACCCAACATTTCCTAGTTTCAGAATAATGTATATTTGGGCTTAGAAAAACAGATAGTAGTAAAGACTACTTCTGCCAAAAACATACTAAAGAGGAAAAATATTCTTACATCACACATATTATACCACAGGAGTGATTGCATAGCTTGATTAATGGGAAGCTGTTTCAAGAACTTCCCTCTGGTAGAAAATGCCCTTCTTACAGCATCAGAGTCCTCGTCCTTCCCCAGTCTCAATCCTGGCACCTGCTCTGTCCTTATTCCTTGTTAAAGGATCTCAATTAAACAATGAACCAGAGGCTTTTTGCTGTGAGCTAGATGAGATCTATGTTGTGTCCTGGTCTGGACAACCGGATGGGGAGGGCAGAGCTGGTCACTGTCTGATTTTACGGGTCCTTTTCTTATTGGCCTTCTCTGAAGAAGACTCTACATATGTGAGTGAAAATCCTTGGTTTGCTTCAGCAATATTACTGGACAAGAAACAATTAACTGAGAATATTTTAATATTCCAAAATGTAATCGAAAGATGTAGTAAATATATTATTGGAGCCAGATCAGAATCACTCGTACATCTACACTGGCTAATAATTTAGTCCCCCAGTTCACCCCTGGGTGAACTGATCCCATAATTGCTCATGCTGCAGAAATGTTAATTTGCTTATGGGAACTCTCTTTTGGAATGAGTTGATGTGTTCCCATTAATAAAAAAAAAAGAAAACAAAAACCTGGGTTTGCTCCTTAGGGATGTCTGGCCCAGGGACTATTTCCAGTAACCAGCATGGAAGAATCAGTCCAAGGTTGTGATTCTTTGTCCCTCTGGGACCCATTGGGTCCCTCTGCCTACTTCAGTGCTATCACAGCATTTTGGCACCTCCAAATACCCACCTGCCCTCATACCATGCCCAGGGACATACATAGCATATCCAGTATTTGGATCCAGTATCCATGCTACAAAAATACCATCCTGATGGGCTGAAACACAGCCCACATCATTTCAGAAATTTGCAACTTTATGTGCAATGAACTGCACATAAAAAACTACTTGTACCTGATGGCTAAAAAGATACTCCATGCAGCCCAAGACTATGCACCCTGGGCTATGTGCTTTACAACATGGATCCTTCTGCTCTTCTCTGGAGGGGACTCCAAGGAACTCTGCTCTGAGTCGTTCCACACCACTTGGCTGGGAGCTGAAGATAATTTTTGAGAGCAAACAAATTTTGTGGTGTAGGTGCAACCAACAAGGAGCCCCAGCTGTAACACTGCCCCTGGGCCAGCTCTCATTCTTTTACGAGATGAGCAGGCTCTGTTTGCATAATGCTATTCTTGTTCTGGCAGCCCCTGGGACAGATCTCAGGTGCACCAAAATATCTTGCTTGAAGAAGGCGAGTGGCCTAAAACTGCCAGGTCACGTAGAGCTTGGCATCTCCTGACAAACACCCTTCAGGTCCTTCTTTAAGGGACATCCACAGATGCTCTCATCCCTTGCCCACCAGTGTCCAGGCTTTCACAGGGAAATAAAGGGGCAGTTGTGGTTAGTATGAGCAAAACTAACCACTAAACCCACTAAACCATCTGGCTTTACGACTTGCTGGACTTCTGCCCCCTCTACCTTCCTTTCATCTTAATTTGCTTTTCTTGCTATAAGTGCGTGTACATTTCCTCTACGTGTCCATGCCATGTGACACATTTCCACTCACCGCTGCACCGGCACAGCCGGTCCCTTGGTTTTTAAGTAGCGATGTTATATAATGAACATTCAAATCCCATGAACACGGCAGGAGGCTCCTGACAGTTGTAATTATATTCCACACGGCATGAAGTTCTCATTGTGCTCCGCTCGTGATGTTTTGGGGTTTTTTTTTAAGCTAGAAAGGCAATTTTTTTGGTTGATTTCATCCGTTTAAAAGCCAAAGAAGTGTATTCCTTTGGGGCGCTGTGAAAGGCTGACCGCCTATTCAGATGTAAACAGGGTGTGGGGATTAACAGGGGATTGAGATGACATGGGTATCTATAAATATAGCAGAGCAAACATCAATTTTAAATAATGCTTTTCTTCACAAGGTGCTTCAGTAGTGTCAAAACACGCACGTGCAAAATGGGGATAAATTCTGCTTCTATCACAGCTTTCCTGCCAGAAGGGAAAACAGAGCCTTTAGAGATACAGACCCCAGTGTTAACTCTACACGTTCACTAACTGTAAAAATCCAATGAAGGTGCTCAGCATAGCAGAGCCTTTTCCTGGTGTAAAATGTTAAAATGTGTCAGAAATCCAAATTATTAAGTCTCCATCTAAACACACAAATTTATTCTGGTTTAAGTAGTGTGTGCGCGTGTATCATATTTCAACCTAATGGTGATTTCCCTTTCCTTATTTAACCTATGAGTTATTTAAGCACCACTGAAGTAAATAATCTCAAGACAGTGTGAATGTCTTATTTCAGTTTCATTAATCCAGTCTTAATTTAGCCCTGAAATACTATGGTGCTCATTTTTGACAAACCTTATGTATTTGAATGAGATAGGCCAATCTCTCCTTTATTTATATGTATGATTTCATTTGTTGCAAAAATAAAGTTATTTTAGACAAGCACTGACAGCCAGACATACTTAACAACTTTATTTAAGATGGGGACATATAAAAGAGATAGGAAAAGTGGCAGTGAACTCAGTCTGGACAATGGCTCGGAACACTTTGTTCAAGCCTTCCACCCTTTGTGGAAGATCCTGTTATTTCTGCCCCTTGATGGGGAACTTCACCACTACCAGATTCCCTGCTCCTCATCTGCTTTACCCTCAAGGACTCATCCAGGCTTGACAGGTCTAAGTTCCCAGCACAGGAAGCCAAAACAACTTCTTTCAAAAAAGTGCATTATTTATTCAAAGGCAGAGGGAGGGTGTTCAACAGTGTTGCTTTCGTATTTCTTTGCAATTTGGGGAGTTCTGTTCAGTTCAAATCCATATTCCCTAACCCCAGCTAGGCAGAGGAAGGAAGCCCATAGATTCGTACATCAATGTTTCTCCGTCCGTGACACCTCTGACTACTGCTGCCCACACTCTGGTCTTTTTTCACTAGACCAGAAAATCTGATAGATTAGTGACCCTCTGGCCCTAGGAATTGGCCTAGAGAAAGAAGAAAACTTTGTTAGCCTTGACTGGGCTAGCTGACCAGCTGCCATTTAATAGTAATATTGTAAACAATAATTTCTAAAATTCTCCCTGGTTGTAATTCATCTCAGTTATTATTTTATTTCTTCCCCCTCACTCTCAAGCTCTAAAACCCTCCTTTTATTTCACTTTATCCTTTTTTACTTTTATAAAAGTAATAGGTTGCTCTCAGTCAGCATGAGAGTCCTGGAAAAAGTGGAGGGAAAAAAAAGAGAAAGCAAAGCAAACTGGAAAAGTCCCTGTCACAGCCTGAGAACGCAGGGCATGCAACCAGAAAATACAGCCCTTGATTGACATGGAACCCCCAAAAAATGAGAACAGTGTAGATTTTGAAGTGTCTTTCAAAGGAAAAATGGTATCTATTGAAGATCTTTGGAGAGCCAGCCCTAAGAATTTCTCTCCACACATCTGTCTAACTTAATTAAGAGAGCAGCCCAAGACAATTCAAAGAGACTTGTGACATCTCATTCCTTCCTCACTTCCTTTGAAGTTTTAATGGATTCTCCAAAAAGGATTGAAGCTATGGGAAAGAAGACACGGAAGGTTAGTTTCCAAATTACTTAGATGGCTTGTTCTCATACACATATTTCTTAGCTCTGGCCTGGCTTGTGTCTGTGCTACAACAAATGCTCTGCAGGCTATTTGACACTCATGGGCTCTTTTAGCTCTGTGTTGAAAACCATCCTCAAGTGTGCTTTCCGACCTGAATCAATGATGAACTTTGTGGCAGGTTTCCGTTTCAGTGGAGCAGTAACTTCCATTTGGCATTTAATGACCCTGCTACTCTTGCCGCACGGCCAGAGGAGAGAGAGGTTAAGAGGTCTGCCAGGGATGGCGGTAATTTGAGTCAAGCTTCTCAAGTTTCAGTGTTTTTTAAGAGAGCAAATCTTATATCGAAACAGAATGTTTCTGAACTGTCTCCCTGCTGTGTGCAACGATTTCTTCCAGTCAGTTGCTGCTGGCATAAGATTGCTAAATGGTACCCAATTTCTATAAACCCACTTTTTCTAAAGCTTCAGTGTTGGCAGACAGTTTGAAGAACTACAGTTAATATCTAGCTAAAAAGAACCTATAATGGTATGGCTTGCTGTAAAAATTTTATTACAAGTTTGAGATGATTCCATTACTCATTAGTGACATATCTTAGGCCAGTAGCAGGAAAACTTTTACAGCCCTTCACATCATCATATAACATCTGTCCCCACAGGTTTTTAAAACGTATTAAAATCCAGCAAAGACAGAATTTTTGTCATTCTTTTCTCCTGTTCATTTCTTAAATATTTTGGAGTACTTACTAATACCAGTCAAAGGATAGTCACTACTGTAGTATGGAGTTAGTTCTGAACATGGTGAATGCAATGGCCATTTTCTAGGAAATAAAGATGTTGTTCGTGCTTTTGATGGGAAAATATACTGTAACATAAGTAAATCTTGATTAAAAATAAGAGCTTCTCTCTTTCTGGACAGAGTTCGAAGTCATGCAAAGTACCTTTTTAAGCGTGGTTTTCTTCTCCTCATTCAAATGAATGGTAAATTTATTGACATTCTTCAACTTTTACATTCTTCATACCTCCCCATCACCTCTTATAATAAATAAAGGGACAATATAACTGTTCAGGGAAAATATTAAAAATTTTAAAACTTTGCAATGCAGATAGTGTGAAGGGAGGAGACTTCTCTCTAGGGAAGTGATAAATATTAAGATTAGATTAGGAAGGCAGACTGATAGTGCTTCAGTTCACACCTCCTGCAGCCCACAACGCTTTATCCAATTTGCTCTCATCACCAACTCCATTTATAAATGAAGAAGACACATACCTCAATATTTATAGGTCAAAGCTGCAGGTCTATTTGGTGACATTATGAATACTGTAAATCAAGTCATAACATAAACTATGAAAGAGACCAATAGTATAATAGTAAAACCAGAGAGAATTTATTGCCAGGTAGAAAAAAATATTTTAGATTAGTTTTTTCCCTCATCTAAAATGAATGCGTTGAGAGGGCAGGAAAAGTGCAATTAATATTCTCAGATGAAGCAGCGCCTTCTGTGGACAGCCAGGAGTGATGAGATGAACCATTGCTGTGATTCATTTTGACCATTTTTTTCCCTATCTGGTAAACCTGCCCTGGAAATAAACAGTGCAATTCCATCCAGCTTTGCTAGAGGACATGGAAGAAAAACAGAGATAAAAGGCAAGAGTGCCAAGCACTTATGGGCTGTGGTGTAGCACTTTTGGAACAGTTTCTTGCAAGTCCCGTAGCAGCCGACTATGAGCTCCTGTTTTTAGGCCATTCAGTTTTGCTCCAGCACTTCCCAGGTTCACCCATCAGCTGCTGTAAAAGAGCTGGTGTAATATGGGTGTTTTCCTGTCTCTGATGTCTCTGAACTGTGTGTACACGCATGCTCTGAGCTACAGTCACTGACAGTAATGTGTACTACTTGATTGGAATGAAAACTTAACAAGCCAAAATGGTCTGATTGATGCCTGCCTTTCCAGATAGGAGTTTGAGGAGAAAGGGAACCAACTGACTTCAGGCATATCCTGAAAACTCCTTGTCCTGGTTTCAGCTGGGATAGAGTTCATTTTCTTCATAGTGGCTGGTGTAGTGCTGCGTTTTGTATTTAGTATGAGAATAATGTTGGTAACACACTGGTGTTTCAGTTGTTGTTGAGCAGTGCTTATACTAAGTCAAGGAGTTTTTGGCTTCTCATACTGCCCTGCCAGAGAGGAGGCTGGGAGTGCACAAGAAACTGGGAGGGGACACCACCAGGACAGCTGACCCAAACTTGCCAAAGGGATATTCCGTAACATATAATGCCATGCTCAGCATATAAACTGGGGGGAATTGGTTGCGGGGTGGCGGCTGCTGCTTGGTAACAGTCAGCAGGTGGTAAGCAGTTGCATTATGCCTCACTTGTTTTGTATATTCTTTTTTCATTATTTGCCTTTCCTTTAATGTCCTATTAAACTTTTTATCTCAACCCATGAATTTTACCTTTTTTCCAGTTCTCTCCCCCATCCCACTGGAGGGGGAATAAGTGAGCAGCCGTGTGGTGTTTAGCTGCCACTGGGTTAAATAGCAACACCCCTTTTCAAAGCTCCTTGGGAGGAAACAACTCCCTGCAACCACATGGCCGGTGCCTGAAGGAGGAAGAGTAACATTTGCTGTAGATTTTTCACTTGCAACAACCTTTGTCAAGCTGACATAAACGTGTGTATGTGATTCTATGATTCTGTGTAAAGTGTGTAAGGCATGCACCTGACCCAGGTGTTTTTGTGTGAGGTAAAAATGCTAATGTTAAATGAGGTAAAAGTAATCATCTTGATTATCATGTACATTGTATGGATTTCTGGGCCACTTTAAGGGTCCTTTGAATTCAGTATTTCTCTTGGCCCTGATATTATGTTTGGTTTCCTGTGCAGCATTCTCTGCTGGTAACATGTATGAAATGTCAGCAAGCACAGCTATCCTTTAGCCCAGCCACAGTATCATTCCCAAATCTTCCTATCACTTCATGAGCCTTCATGGATAGCCATGTAGTAGCATACCTGTGTCTTGCTGACAACTGTACAAAAGTGAGTGCCTTGGGAATCCCATCATTGTTTTTGCAGCAGTTTTGTATGTTTTTAGAACTGAGCCTGCTTCTTTTTTTTTTTTTTTGGTATTCCCATTATAGAATTAGTTTTAGTTATCATGGGCAAGGTAGTGCTTATATCACCCCAGAGAGCAATAGTTGTATTTAGAAACCAACCATGTTGTAGTTGGAAACCTCCTTCCGTACTGGAAAGGGTAAAAACTGAAACTTTGCTTCTGTATGGTTTTTTCAAAAGTAATTCATTTTGGTGGGCTCGAATTCTACATCTAGAATACTAACTGCTGCTGGCCATGATTAGTTTCAGAGCATGTTGAGGTCTCGAAACACTTGAACATCAGATTTCTTTATTGAATAGCAGCACCAAGCTGGGGGTTGTCATCCTAATTGGTCACAGTGGAATCATGAGACATTGTGGCTTGCAAAAGGTAACTCAAAATCGGAGGATTTTAGCTGAATGTGTGCAAAGTAGGGTGCGTTCTGTCTTTTTGTTTAAATAACAGACAAATTTGATGTTCAATATGAGGTACTGAGTAGCCTTTAAGGAAGAGAGCCTTCTGTTTCCAAAGTGGAGCATGAATTTCATTGCTGATTATGTTATCTATAGAAAGACTCCTTAAATTTAAATTCATGTCCAGCTAGAAGTGGAAATTGTTTATGTTTGTGAAATACAACTTTTCAATAAGAGATGCCGTGTGATTATAGCAGAACTCTCCTTCGAGTGCTCAGCCAGCACATTTGAAAGATCCTTGAACTTTGTTGCAGACCTTGTAAACATTGAGCCAAATAATATATCAGAAGCTATTGAAAGTTTCATTCTTTATTCTTAGTATATTCTTGCATTCCTTGGGCACAGAGCTGTATTTTGAATATATTGGACTTTGAGTATCTATGTAAATGAATGTAAACTTGAAGGTGCAAACAAAGTGGAAAATTAAATATTTAGGGTGACAGAAGGCAAAACTAACAAACATTAAGCAAAAGAGGAAGCAAGACAAATCAAAATTTTCAACAGTGAGTTCTCCTAAACCACAGAGTTTTCTCCATGTGAACACGGGAGGAGAACACACGGCTGAAGGCATCCAAAACTAGGCTGGATCACTGTATATCAATGCCATAGTGTCTCATGTGTACCTGAGTAAGCAGTGAAGATATTTCTCTCCTGTGGATACTGCTAATTTACAAAGAAGGAATTGTCTGAATGTTAGATGTCTGATACCAAAACTGGAAGATATTTCTGGCAGGAGCTGGAAGCTATTATGCACCACTTAAGGGTAGTTGATACTGAGACTGAGTGTTGATGATCTCCATAAACAATCATGGTCCTGGGAAGGAGCAGACACTGAGTTAGCAGATGACACTACGCTGGGGGAGAGCTTGATGTGCTGGTTGCCATTCACAAGAAGCTCAACAGGGTGGAAGAATGCGCTGAAAGAAGCCAAATTAACAAATTAAAATACAAAATCCATGCAACAGTGCAGGCAGGGGGTGAGGGACTAAGGAGCAGCTTTTACCAAAAAGCCCCAGGGGAACCTTGTATACAGCAGGCTGAACATGAGTCACCATCATGATAGTGAAGACTACCAGACTAGGCTGTATTAGCAAGAATTTAGCCAGCAAGTGTTTATCCCCTTCTACTTGGCATCTGTGAGGGTGTATGGGTGATACTGTGTCCAGCTTTTGGCTTCCCTATGCAGGAAGGACATCAATAAGCAAAAGTGAACATGTGGAGGACCACTGTGATGGCTTGGGAGCACACGATGAGCAGAGGGACACTGAGGAGTCTTGGCTTGGTCAACCTGGAAAAGAGAAGGCAATAAGAGGAGCATAACTGCTTTTCTTTACTCTGTAAAGGGGGCTTGCAGGAAAAGAGGGATGGATGCTTTCCAAAGATGCAAGGACAAGAGGTGGCAGTCACAAGCTGCGGTAAGGGAAACTTCGCTCAGATATAAAGGAAAAAATTCTTCCCATGAGTGATTCAGCATTGCGCAAACTTGTCTCAGGATGTCATGGAAGAGCTTGGAGACTTTTGGCACCTGGTGGGAGCCTAATTTTGAAGACAGTCAACTCACCAAATTTTGAAATCAGTCAATAGAAAAAGTTATAGGAAGATAAGAAGCTTTTCTCCTCTCGGTCTCATAACAAAACCAAGGACTCTCAATGAAATAAAGGGTGGTAAACTTGAAACTGATAAAAGCAGAGATTTTTTTTCCTGCATTATGAATTATTCGATAAAATACTGAAGTTACAGTTTTAAAAGCTTGATAGAGGTGTTTGGAGAGCTACAGGAAAAAGCAGAATAATAAGAGCTTTATAAGTTACAGTGCCAGAAACAGGGGATCATAAGAGAGGTAGAACTCCACAATTTTGTTTTAAAGAAGTTCTAAACATCTGCAGCTTACATGAGGTTTATATCAGGGCAACTAGTCTTCAGTTTTCTGCTATGGAATGTTTCCAGCATTCCATAAATTCAGACAGGTATTTAGGTTTTAGGAAATCCAAAGCAATAGGAAAGAGCACACAAGTTTTTATAAAGTAGGATCAAGCTTTTCCTGCAGAAAAACATGATATTCAAATCTATAGGATATGTAAAAAACCTAAAATTATTAACATAGATATCATCAAGTACAATCAAAGATTTTTTTTTCCTTACAGCTAATAGCCATGCTCAGAAATTTCTCTTTTTCCATTAAATAATTGATTAATCCAAAAGGATTGAAACCCCTCTGTATCTCTTAAAGCCATGCTGAGATCATAAACCTTTGCTAGGAAATATGGACACAGGTGTTGCTGAACTACATTAAAATGTTGGGTACTACTTGCAAATGTGATGTTTGAGTCTATGTCAGCATGAGCTTTTCCTTTCCCAAAATGAACTGAGTACCTTCTCCTCCAAGAAATGCTTCTGCTGACTCCACCTGCGCTCTGGGGCCTGGGTGTGCTTCCTGGTCCTGGATGCAGTTTCCTGATCCCAGGACAATGGGAAAAGATTTGGGTCCTTGAAGCTCCCCAGGGATTTTGAGCCCAAGTTTTCATTAGGTGGATCCCAGGTGTGGGGGCAAGGAAGGATAGGGCCATGCTCCTGCAGGTCCCCTAGTCTGCAGGACTCCCCAAGACCACCACCGAAGGAACACCCCCTGGAGCACACTCTTACCTCTTTGCCTCAGAGGTAAGAGCAGACACTGTGAAACATTCTTTCCTCCAATATAAAACCATTCCAATTATTACTCAGTTTAGGAGGGAACTTAAACACAACAAATTTATTTATGTACATCTGAAGAGAGCATGAGAAGAATTTAAATGTAGACTAGGGCCATTTGGACAATTGATGTACCATTGCATACATGGACATTGCTTCATTTTTGTGTGTGCAAAGACCTGTATGAAAGAAGCAGCAAACCAGAAAGCATTAAGAAGTAATCTGATTAAAAATTGCAGCCTACTAAAAGCTGACAGGTCAAAGTGCCAGATTCCAGGTATATCTGAACAAGTAGGCAGCGAGTTTTGTTCTACTGATTTGCCACTACAACAAAAAGCAAACTAGAAAAATGAAGTTGGGTAGGCATTAGTTCTACAGCATTGATGTTCATAACTGGCCTCATGATGAAACACCACAAAATCTTATTGAATTTCACGATACTTTCAAAAATTCTGTCATTATCTATTTATTGGCCTCAGTTAAAGGTCTCAGCAGAACAGTCCTGACCTGCTTAGCACAATTCTACTGCAGAATACAGTAAAAATTAAATTATAGGGAGCAGTAAATATACAAATTGATATAAAAACTGTGAGATTTAAAACTCACTAAAATACTGCAATAAACTGCTTGCAGTATTTCTTACGCTTCTTGTTTCATCGAGTCCCTGAAATGGTGTCTGAAATAGTTAAAATAAAACTGATAGAATTCAAAACACCTCAAGACTCACATTGGTATTTGGACCTTTTGCTCTGATGTTTGGACATACTGCACTAGTTTAATTAGCTATCTAACAGTAATTGCCACACTTTAGGAAGGGGAGCACTTCACAAGAAACAAGCAAGAAGTTTGTGTATGTGCTTATGAAGTGTTGCAAACATGTCTGGAAATTAATCTATGCACTCTTCCATCTCCCCTACAAATGATATCTGTTCAGTCATACTACAGCCTTGAGACCACTTCCTTTATATTTGCCACATACTTCACCTGAATGAATACATCTTTTTGTAATTCATGACTCATTTGTTTCCCATACATATTGTTTTTAAAATATCAATTTCAGGAAAACACATAGCATTACTTCAAGTGGAACAACATTTCTCTGATTTTTATATTAGCGAATGACTTTATAGTAACAGTCTTGGTTCTGATGAAAGATAAAGCAAGATACCAGTTAATTTTACAGCAATTTCTTCAGTATTTTTGCTTAATAGTCATGCAGAATTCTTTCACTTCTAATTTCTTTTGCCCATGAACACTATAATCTAGCATACACTTGTTTTACTTCTATCATGTCCTCATTTGACCCTTATCTATGGCCTTTTATGATTAATTTTTATTTCTTATTGACTTATGAGACTTTTGATAAACTTTAAGATGCCAAAGTTTTCCACTTTTTACTGAAGATGCTCTTATTTTTACAGTCCCTGCCCTTGTGGTGAGCATTCCCTAGAGAGAGATGTTTCAGGCGATTGGAAGGCTCAACATTAGAACATGTAAATGTTTAAATCATGGCTTGCAGATCAATGACAAGAAATAGGACATCTATTTCTGGTAACATTGTAGATTTATAGTTATGATTCAAGGCTAATGCAAGGTGAACTCCTCCCTTTATGATCACTGCCACAAATGTATTAGCTCATCCGTGAATTTAAAAATCGACCTCCAGACAGTTAGTTGGCAATTTGGCACCTTGCTTTGATTGTATACAATTTAACAAAAGAACATGCAGCACTAATTCAACAGTAATATTGCTTCTGCCTTTCAGGAATGATTTATTCATTTGGATATGATGTCCAAATTACATCTTCTTAAGGGGGGGGGTGGGTGTACTTTGTTTGTTTGCAGTTTATTGTATTACTTCTCAAGGACATGACAAAAGTAAAATTATTGCTACTGATTATTAGGTTGAATGTAAGTATGTCCTGGATGATAACCCTTGTACAGAAAACCCAAAGAGTAGATGGGTGGGTGGGAGGGCAGTTGCTGTACCATGCTTCATGGCACTTTACAACCTACCTCATATGGAAGCTACTGTCCCAGCTGTCATCTATGTAAAACACACAGGGGTCTTGAACACCTGCACTGCAGACCCTGAGGGATTCACCAGATCTGTGTGCTGCCTCATCCCTGCATCCCAGCATCTCAGCACTTCTCAGGGGTCACTGGGTAATGGGCTTTGCCTTGCCTATGCTGAGATCCCTGTCAGTGCCATCATAGTCTCGTGCTGTTTTTTTACCAATAAAACATGCCTGCATTTGCCTAACTCCTCTGGTAAGCAGCTCCCCCAGCTACACTGATGTACAGAAATGTACATTTTGTAGAGCAGACCCCATCCTTGCCCTCATCCTAGAGGAACAGGCTTTAATTTCCTCGCTGTTGCCTGCAGGGTGACATAATGCATAACATTTTTATGTACAATGTTTTTATTGTCAGGGCATAACTAAGAATTTAGACAGAAGATCATTGCATTTATACTTTCACATTAACAATATGCTTATTGCTATTTTTAAATCACATAGCATGAGTGTTTAGGTGTCAGAGAATCCCTACATTATTGACATTTCTGGTGAATTGTCTCCTTAGTTACTAACTCTTTTCTCAACTTTCTCTTTCTGGATGGGATTTTCACTGCATTTAGCCACTTGGTGACTAGATTTTGTGGAAATTCATGCCTAGGTGGTTATTTGCAGTAGTCTTGGTTGTGGGTGCCAAACTATGAGCTAACATTCATTCTTGCCGTGCTTTGTAACTATATCCCTGCTAGGTACACTGTGGAAGGAATTTCAAAAGGATATTCTCCCAAGAAGATGGTTACTTGCTCTACTGTCATGGATGGAGCATTGCATTTCCCTTGTAGAGAGAAGTAGCAATATATTTATTGATATAAAACAATGTTTTAACAGGGATGGTAAATGCAACACTGTTTTAACAAGATTCAAGATGGCACAGCACACTTGGTTATTTACTGCATAGAGGACAGGGTCAGACAGAGCTCTCGGCGAGATCATCCCATTGAGTCATGAGGTTCAGAAAGGACCTCCTTGCTTTCTAAACTCCTTCTCAGAGAGGAGTCTAGGGGTGGCTGGATCCAATCCTAGTCCCGTGCTTGGTCAATGGTTTATGTCTAAATAATTATATATGCTCAATCAGTCCTTTATATCACTTAGCTAAGATTTCAAAGTTTAGCATGTATTAGTCACTTTCAAAGGATGTGTTGTGGCAAGAAATCTCTGAATATTAAGAAATAAGATTGAGCAGTGTCCCTACTCAAGGGGAGATCCTGGCATGCAGCCCACTGCCATGCAGGAGAGCTCTAAGGGCTCTTGGTCGGTTCAATATTTATGGGGGGTAAGATGATTGACTTATACACAATATTTGTATATTGACCACAGTACCAATATTGCTCAAGTCAGCCCTTGGCTATTGTGTTGCTATCTGTCTCCCCAAAACCACATTGAGCCCTGGATGCCACCATCATGACTAGATGCACCCATTATGACCACCATGGGTGGCTATCATTTAGGCAGGGTTACAGGAGATAAAGATCCTCTCTCTGGAGAGGGGTAGTACACCATCACACCTACTAAAGAGGACATACAGCTGCGATGTAAATATCTCTGGAGTTGTGGATCTCACATCTACTCAGTAAGTGCTCAGGTCTCCCAGCATCGTGTATTGGGTCTGCATAGACATCTGGACTTGAAACAACCCTCTGTGACTACAGGCATACTTCACTAGAGAGGATGCCTTCTTGGACTTAGTTCTGTCTCTTTGTTTCCAGGTCAGGCAGATAAGTAGCCCTATCAGTAAAAAAACCCCAGCAGATTAGCATTGCTATTTGACATCAGCAAACTAGCTGTCAGTGCTGGGTGATATACGGTGGTCAAGCAGGTATGTTGTCATTTAACCACAGGCAGTATTAGGGTTTTCAGAATAATAGCAAACAGTGCTCCAGAGGTCTGCTGGGTCTATCACTGTGACACATGACTTGAGAGCCCAAGCTATAAATATGTCAACCAGACATATTTATGCTCATTAAGTAAGCCTTGATCAATCAAAGAGGGGAGCTAACAGACATCAGTGTAATACGGCTGATGCCTCATGTTTTAGTGCCTCACGATGATAAGGTGATCCAGCAATCTGCTCTTTACAGTCTGAGTGATCTGAGCCTTTCCTTCCACTGACTTCCACAGACAACCAGTGGGGTGTCTGTGCCCACTGGCTTTTCATTCGGGCTCATTAAGCATTTGATGGGAGGCTAGCTGGCAAGACAGTTTAGCTACCAACTCAGCTGGATAACTAAACGAACAGATGCAGAGTGGTGGTGGATAGTGTTTAGCTGGAAGACTCACAAGATATCACTGCTCACACACCTCTTTGAATGTCAGTCTGTTCATTGATGCTCTTATTAGAGGGAAAGCTGAACACAGCAAGGGTTTCAGCCTGGACCAGACTGATATTTCTGCTGGTTTCACAGGGTTGGTGCAGGTAAGTAGAGAGAGGATATGAAAGGATATTGTGCCTAGGACAGCAAGACAATTCCTCTCCTGGAATTGCACTGTTGAAGTACATGGTTTCTTTCTCCAAGAGTTGCATGTGAATAGAGAAAAGCAATAAAGTTTTCACACAGGAGCACTTTTGTTTCTATGGTGTATCGACTAGCTCCTTTCCCACCAATGTTGCTTATGTGGCAAGGTGGAGAAGAGTCCCATATGGACTGTGATAATGTTTCACTTGAATCAGCTGAAAGACAGATTCAAATCACAGGTAATGATACCAACAAGTTTCATAATATTAAAATTTTCAGAGAAGGGTGATCATAATTTTTAATTTTGCTTTCATTTTTGGAGAGCATTAGTGCAGTGCTTTCTCTTTCCCTGTCTTTCTCTATCTTTTTGTAACTAATTTTGAAGCTTTTCCTTTGGCTGAAAATCTTTGGAGGATTTTCATATTGAAAATCCATGGAGGATTCCAATGGAAAACCATTTCCATAGGTTTTCTTCTCTTTCTCCTTTCTGATTAATTTCTTAGGATATCCTCTTTCACTCTGTTGCCTTCCATTATCTGTAGCCTTCCAGTATTCAAAGCCTTCCTTGCCCCATAACATGCATAATAAATCTGCACTGCTCAAAACTTGACTGGGGATATGTGAAAGAACTGTCAGATGGGAGCAAGGAAAGACTGGGGCTGTCCTTGAACCCACTTTCTAGGAATCTTTTAAACTACTTACATTTTCTCCTACATAAAAAATCTCCTAAGTCATCGCACCACAGAATATGGGGAACTCGGGTGCAAGAGCTTTGCCACAGATGTGCATTAGTAACACTCTGCCTTTGCCTTACAGCGCCACCACCAAAAAGTAGAAAATGAACCAATCGTATGAGAAACTCTACAAATATTATGGAATTACTATTGCGATTGCCTCTTCAACTGTTTTAAAGCTAAGATCAGTGTGAAAGAAAAACCCCACTGCAGTATTACAATCTTTTTTTTTTTTTTTCCTGTAGATGTCTTTTCATTCTCACACATCTTTTATCTTTATATTAGCAATGCCACTTCTGTGGCCACAGCCCTTGTGCCAAGCACAAAGGTGGCATCCTGTCGATCTCCTGAGGAAGGCCTTTCTCCTTAGGGCACTCTCTTGAAGAGGTCTTGAGTCTTCTGTATGAAATCACACTGAGCTTCTTCCTTGCCTTTGGCAACCATGGTAACTGCTATGAAGGCCTTTTGGTCCTGAAAACTCATCTCAAAAGTGTGAGACGAATGAGGGCAGTGCAGAAAACTCTCTCAGAGAAAAGGAAGATTTGAGAATGAAATCCCAGGCTGGACTTTGGAGTTTGGAATTGCAAGTGTTTGTCAAGTTTATTATTGATTTTGTGCCCTGAAGCCCAAACAAATGAAAAATTCCCTTCTTTGAAACATGTTGGGGAGGACCTTGAACTCATTTCAGGACCGGTGCCCTAAACTGTGTTCCTGAATAGCCTTATGGTAAGGGTATACTAGGGATAATTCCATCTCTGAGGCATTCACTATGTGCCAGCAATAATCTGAATTTCCTAGAATACAGCTTCTGTGTTAAAAGCAAACTGTAATGCTGAAAGCATTTATTCTCTGCAAATTTAGTTCCATTTTGCCTACCTGGTGTGGTTGTTAAATTTCCAGCCTCCATAATTAAGCATTTATTAGAATTGCAATTGAGTTATTTTAACTTAGAAAGGGATTTAGAAGACTATAAAAATTACTCTTCTACTACAGCAGGGCCAAACATGACACTGTCGTTCATATTCAGGTAAAAGTCCTGCTGAAATGAAAGGGACTTTTACTTGTGTAAAAGACTACAGACTATGCTCAGACTCTGGCAAAATGACAGCATTACTAGTTTGTTGGTTTAAAAAGAATGACCTGTCTGAAAAGGAATTAAAGCTGAAGTCCCCAAGCCCCCACTTTATGTGGGATGCAAGAAGGCTGTGCTGGATAACACTCTTCTCACAATGTTTTAGTTTTTATCATAAGGTAATTCATCAAGTAGTAGTTTTTTATTAAATGATTTCACTCCTGTTTCACTGGGGACTGCACTAATTTATAAATTGTAGCGGGTGCATTTTTGGATTTGCACAGCTGCTGCCACATATTATATTTGAAAAGCCTCTGGCACAAACTACACCAGTGTGTTTTTCTTCCAAAAAGCATTAGGCAGACAAAACTAAAGTTTGTGTTTTGAGGAAAATGTACTAAAAAATCTCTTCACCCTCTTATTTATTCATTCTTTTGTATTCTGACATTGGTTCACTCCGAACATCACAGCCACATCTGAAGATATTGGTGGTCTTACCAAGCATGATACATTTGGTAACCTCAGCACTATTTGCTAGTAATGTTTATTGTAAAAAACTGCATGGGAGTAACAGCAAAAGTTGAATCTATTTCATGGATCACAAAGCTGTAAGACAGAGAGCATTAGAATTACCCTTTTAATGACTCGCTTCACTGCGCTGCTTGGACCGAGACTTCTTGTGTTAGAAGTCTTGCTGTACAAAGAGGATAGGAACACAGAGCAGTCAAAACCCTTCTTACATAAGGTGGAGAAATACTGTGTTACATGTCATAATTTTGGTAGGTAAATTCACTGTCCTCCAATAGCTTCATTTTCTTGCCTGCCATCTGTAGATGTACTTCTAATACATACGTGGACAAAACTGTTATCAGAAAATATATCTAGATATTACTGCCCTTTAATCCTAGCAGACTGCCCTGCTATAAAATCAAATGTCTGTCTAATCAACTGAAACTAATTCAATAGCAGTTTTTAAAATATATTGATTCAGCTTTACAGTTCTCCCTCTTCTGTAACAAGACAATACTGAGCTTAATTTTTTATATAACTACAGGAAAAAAAGAAAAAGTATTTCCAAGAGCTATAATTAAGACAAAATACAAAAATCCAGCTAAACCTTTTGTTCATTTTCAGAAGGCCAGAGGTGCAAGTATAGATGAAGAGCATTTTCTTCTCCCTCGGGAAGCTTTGCTCCTGGAGTTCTCTCCACTGTTCTAAATCAAGGTTCATTGTAAAGTGTGATTAGGTGGAGCCTGAACTTGGCACAATGTTTGAGAAATTTTTAAGCCTGTTGTCTCTGGAATGAAAATCCATCTTTGTTTTGATCACAGCTGTCATTTCTTGGGAATTAACTAATGAGGGATACTGCCAGCTACCAGAGGGAACAGGGCCTGATGGAGCAAAATTTCACTTTAGACCCCTGACATTTGACACCACCAGGACACCCTCTGGCTGCAATAAAGTTTGTTGGATGAACGGTCAACACTGCAGAGAGCTCATCAGCAGAAGGGTGCTTAAAACTGCTACAGAAATGTGTGTTGTCACCTTAAAACTGGAGTCAGTAGATAGGGGCAGGCTGTGAAACTCCTGTGCAGAGGATGAGCGACTTTCTAGCTTGAGTAGACAGGGAAGCTCTGATGATGGTGGTGCAACAAAATATGCAACTTCTGTAAAGTTTCAACAGAGCAGCAACAGACATGGAATGGCTTAATAGATCGATTGTCCCCTCACTCTAATATAGTTTTGTATCATTATATGTGAAAGCAGCTCTGTGATTCTTGACTCTGACTAACTTCATGACTTTTTTTCCAAAGAGATTATGTTCTCAACAAAAATCAAAGAGAAACATCGAAGCGCAAATCTCCACAATTTTCAGTTTTAGAAATATATAGATCATGTAAATATACAATATATATTAAATAATATACAATATAGCATAGTACATACCATTAAATATATACTCTATTATATGATGTATGATATATATAATTTATAACACATAATTTTGCTCCTTTGGTGCTGCAGTTCAACACAGATGGACAGTTAGGTGCTAAAACAGTGGATACATAGAAAATGCAATGCAGAGAGAGTGTCTGGGGTGCTGAGGAGAGGTATGAAACCTACATCAGACTCACTAGGTTGTAAGAACACACTGCATGCCACTTGGGATGCAGTGCCAAACCTCTTCTGCAGCAACAAAATGTCTTTCCTTATAAAGTACAAGAGCAGTCAAATCTTCATTTTAAAAGCCCTGACAATGCTGGAGAATGTTAGAATTTCCTTCATATATTTTAAAAGATAAGATTTCCTTTTTACAGATTCCTTTTTAAATCAACATTCAATGGATATTGGAGATTTTAGTCCAAATTCAATCTGTGTTTGAAAGGAGATGGATGTTTCAAGGAATGCCCCAGCTTCTATCTACTAGTGTTGTGTAGGCTAAAGAGACTATTTCTTTTTTTAAGCCTTTCTGATTTATACCATGTACTTACACACTCATTAGAGTGAAGCCCAGGACACAAGTCCTCTGCCATACCAGACTTCTTTAACAATTAGCTTGTAGAGGCATCTCCTTTTTCTCACTTGAGCATGCCAGTGATTAATTTTGTATGGCAGTGGAGGAGCTCTAATGGGCAAGACACACACACACACAGCTGGGTGTCCTCGGCAGCTGGGCTGGACCTCCTGGTACCACCAGTTGCCAGCTGGCAGAGCCTTGTCTCTCTCCAGAGTCCACAGTGACACCCAGCTCTCAAACCCCTTGCCTCCTCACCAGCCTGTACTTGCCTGTGGTTGCCCCCTACATCCTGCATGTCCTCTGTCTCTCTGGTGCTGGCCCCACACCAGGTAGGTGCTCAGCCCTCCCTCACACGAGCACAGGGGACTGGGAGCCCTCAGCCAGAAAAACCACCAGAGATAGAGTTTAATGAGGAGACAGGAGATGCTGCGCTGACTGACACAGGCATGGTCAGGCACGTGGGCTGACTAGCATCCGCTTGCATGCCATCAACATTTTTATCCCATTTTCCCTCTGTTTTCCCATACTTGTTCCTCCCCAGTACCCCTTGATCTCTCCCTTTCACCACTTTTGTTCTCTCACATCCAAAACGCTCTTCCCAGATACAGACCTTTGTGCCTGCAGGCAGTCACCCCACATCTGTCAAAGGACCTGGTCAGCACTCTCCCTCTTGAGGGTCTCACCCAGTCCATGGGCTGGCTTCTCCCATTGACAGTCCAAAGTGTCCAGGGCAGGGGACTTCACTGGCCCCGTGGGCTTAATGGGGCTCCCACACACACCCTTGGGCCTCCCTGCTCCTTTTGTAAGTCTTTTTTTATCACACAACGTAACAAACTTTTTAGTAGACCCTGTAGATGGTGGAAGCATGCCATGGCCATATTTATTTTGGGAGGTCCTTAAGGAGCTGTACATCTCATTAATATGGTCTCTGGAGCAGGCAAGCAGGGACCTGGAGGTGAAACCCCCTCAAGGAGTGAGGAACAATTTGTGCAAGCCAGTCATACTTAGATATTTGAGTTAGGTCCTAGGAATCAGTTAAGCCCACTCTGGTTTCCCTGGGGGATCTAGACAAGTTTGGGATCCCTCTGGGTGCAGGAATGGGAGAAGTTGCACCTCAGCTGCATGGGAACAGAGTGAACTGCCAGAGAAAGAAAACAATGCTCCAGCAGAAGGCAGTAAAAGCACTAAAAAAACCCCGTTTTTTTTCTGTATCACTGAGAGAAAAAAAAAAACAGTCCTTGGGCATTGTGAAAGTCTGCTATCAGGAGGCAGGTTTTGATAACCTTTCAGTATTGGTTAATCAGTTGCTGTGTTCATTTGAAACAAAGCCTACGGCTTGTTTAGGAAGTGGCAGCATTGCAGCTTAGTAGTGTCCAAAATACCATATCACTATCGAGGCTAATTTAACACTGATGAGATCAATAGGGTTCCTAGGGCTAGGAGTAGATGAGAAGCATGGCTCATTACATGCTCCTCTAGTTCTCCATGGGAAAGAGGAAAAACATGCAGTAAGGTGAGAGAAAAGGGACTTGGAAACTACAGAGTCCAGAAAATCAGGCAGGTACTTTTGGCTTGCTCCAGTGAGTCACCTGAAGTGACATCTCTCTTAAACAGCAACAGAAAACTGGGAGATGTTCCGTTCTATATCCAACTTAGATGCACCTTTTGACCAGAACATCCTTTTTTGGCTGTTGTTGTCAGTGCTTACTTACTTCCCCCTCTCTCTCTCCCACTCTATTTATTTAAGCCTGCAAACTTACAAAATTTGAGTTTTCTACACCAAGGTAAGTCTCTATACAATTCTATAATCTTTAGTAGTACGAACATAAGCATCACTTTTATACATAAATTCTTCTGGATATTGTCCAGTAAATATTGCCTCCTGGTATGAAGCTTTAGAGTTAGACATAAAAAAAGCACCTACAGTCTTGAAAAAGGGGTGGGATGATGCTCACAAGCAGCAGTGCAGCCTAGCCCCTGGATGGCATGTCACACGTGCGTGTGCTGTGCAAACGGAGAGACAGAGATGCCAGAAGTACAGCCAGCAGGTTTTCTGTAGCAGGCCTGCAGTCAGCATGATCAGTGGGAAACACTAAGGACAAAGGTGAAATCCTTGTTGTCTCTGAGAGTTAGGTATCATTGCTGGCCCTGGATGGAGAGCACAGATGCAAAAGTCAATAACTGTTTTCTTTTGTTCAAAGGACTGAATGAGGTGAAGGCAGAGTGTGTGGCAGATTCCTTTGGATTTTCACAGTTTTCATATAACAGTTTCATAATTGAACTAGCAATCTGTACAGCAGACTAATAGAGTGCTCAGCAAGAAAGTGGGAGCAATCCATTCCCTTTCCTCTCTGCCTGGAAGAGTTCAACTTCACGTCTCAGCAGCGAAGCCAACCAACAGTGACAGCATCACACTCCTGCAGGTCATTTCTTCCTCCAGTCTTGAATTTTTTCTTGCAAGTGGCACCACTACAATAAGAGAGATTGACAATGGTTCTTCTTTCTGTTTCCACCTCTAATACCATCCAAGAATAACCCATGTAGTCCTTACCCCTTCTTCTAATCTGTAGGCTCTGTGTCATTTTGAAGGCTAAAGTTCAGTTGAATTCTATTACCTTCCAGGTTACATGTGCAAAGATGACCAGGACAGCCTAGGTCTTCTGGTCTTTATGAGAGGATGCTGGGTCTTCCTGCACAGGTCCGAGGGTAAGATAAGTTGATGTTAGGTCCCAGTCCGATTGGTCCGGGAGGGGTTCATAAAGCATTGAAGGGATTCACACAGCCAGAGTATTCCCTTCTGGGTTGCAGGTTCATACCCAGCCTGTCATTGCAGTGATGAAGAGGGAACTTCAGATGGCCGCTGAGTGATTTATTTGGGAAGCGTTTATTTATGCATTCCTATCTGGCACATACATCATCAACAGTTATATTTCACAGTGATGGGAAAGACACTGTGTAATTATCTCAGCCAGGCAGTCATTTCCTCCTTTTAGAGAAAAGATGAAGAGTTCTGAAGTCAAAAGCATGGCAGGCCCTCCTTCCCAGAAGCACTACTCCTTTCTATGGTAAAAATTTATGTAGTTCGTGTAAGAATCTTCCTGTCTGAGTAAGTTAGATGAAAAAAGCATTTGGATCGCAATTTTTTTTTCAATTGCCAAATACTCTAGCATGTGATGGTGGCAGTTTCAGGCAATATAATATGATGTATTTTCTACCTTGTTAGAGATGTTCTGTTTAAGAAATTTTTTTTAACCATCACATTTAACTTCTCAGCAATGATGTCACGCACTGACTTGGAGGCTGGCTTTGATGACCTGCAGATCCTTTCTAGCAAGTCAGATCTACGAGACTGGGGACAGGCACAGCACCAGGCCTTTGTGTCTCCCATTTCTCTCCACTCTTCCCAAAAGCTTTGGAGCTGCACTGGAAGTTGAAATGGGTCTTCCCATAGTCACTTCATACCGAAGCAGTCCCACAGTCTCTGAAGCTCTGGGGTAAAACCCCACATCAACATTAGGGAAGTTGCCCCTGGCCGAATCATGCCAGGAGTAGCCAGCTGCTGCCTGCCTGCCCGTGCTCCCAACAATGCTGCCCCACCACCTGTCAGCCCACAAGATGCTTCCCTACATGGGACCATTGGCTAAAAAGAGGCTCAGCCTTCCCGTTCCCACCATCCTGTGTATGTAACTGCTTTTTTTAGTCTTTCCTCCTAACAACAGCTCCTTTTCAGGCCAAAAGCACAAATATAACTTAGAACAGTAGGGTCCTAGAGAATCCCAGGGCCCTCAGTACGTTGCAGCCATGGCCCATTATCCTACAAGAGAAGAAATGCCCTGCAAAAGTTAACATCAAATTGAATTCAGGGATGTATGCAAGAGTAAAAGGCCTTAGCCTCTCAATAATTTCCATGGGAGATAACTTTCAATCAAATAACGCAGTCAAAGTTCAAGCCAAAGAAAATGAGCTCAAGTAAAAAATGAACAGAGCTCAGCTAAAACTAGAATCAATAGAGTGGTGAACTTAATGACCTGTTCATCTTGGTATCATGTAATTGAGCCCAAATGATATTTAAGCAGATAGAAAACTGGCCTTACCATTTGTTAATAATTACTCATATTCCAGTAACAAGGCTACAGGAGTGTTGCCTTAAAATGCACATCGTGTGTTAGCAGTAGTACCCTACTCCAAGTAAGAGTAGCTGATTAACTCCAGCCATGAGAGAAGAGTCAAATACAAATAAAATATTTAATGCCTTCAGCACATGCAGTGGAAGTAGATATGTAAATTATTAAAAAAAAACAAATCCCCAAAGTAAGTAAAACTTTTTTCAGCAGTATCCATGTTTAAGGGTTTCCAGTCTCTTTTATTTTGGAGAATTGTACAATGACATATCCAGTGCAGCAGCTTGTGAGCCCATGTTTTTCAGTCACAGTTTTCATGAAGCAGAAATGTAGGTAACATCAAATGAAATGTGCATTGCACTTACACATTTCTTGCAGTGTGTGCTTTCAGTCTGCAAATAATTTCATATGCAGATTATAAACTTGTTATAATTTTATTGTAATTAGCCAGTAATACACAATACTATGAAGCATTGTATGAACCTGCAAAAGAGTATTTCCTTGCTCAGTCAACAGTGATGTTCAATGAAACTAATAATACATGAAATAATAAAACATAATAATGCATGAAATACATAGGACTGATTAAGGAAAGAAAAAAATGGTTACATTTTAGAAGCAAACCTACATATCTGTCTGAGATGATCCTTTTCCTGATGACATCCTCCTTATTTCTTTCTTTGGAGGCTAGAAAGATAATGCTGAATCACGGTGCAATGGGAAGAATTACGTAAACTGTAGTAGAGTGGGGTTCCCCTGTGCTTTTGTTTTTTGAGCGATGGTTTCTGTGTTTAGCTAGGACCATAGTGAAGCTCTGTGAGGTTATTAAGACTTTGGATTGATTCTAAGGAGGTATCTGCCAGGGCTTAATGCTGTAATTTCATTGTGTCACTGGCTGAGCTTTCTTTTCCCTTTTGAAAGAATAACTGAAGTCTCCGTATACAGGGACAAGCTCAAAAGTAATCAAGATACAACCCCATAGCTGGAAGGCACTGTACCCTAGCCAAGATGTAGCAACTGACCGTGTTGGCCTCCAGAGCCCATTGGAACATAAAGTGGAGTCAATTACTTAAATCAACAAGAATGTTAATGGGACTGTTATTGGAATATCAGGTTTCAGCCACCTGTGACATGCAACATTTTACATTTTGAATCACATAAAAATTGTATCAAAGCAAAACAGGTGTCATGACATTAGATAATCAACAGCAAACCATTTTACTTCACAGGGCTACAGACAAGGAAGATAGTTGGTTACCACACCCCAGCTGAGGAAAAACAAACTTCTTGCAAGGTAAGCAATTTTTTTGTAAGCAGTTTTTTTGGAAATGCTAATTCAATTCCTCGTGCTTATGCAAAGATACCCATACTAGGGCATCAATATTTTCATTACTGTGGACCTCAACAATCAATCATTGTATCTGCAGCATAGTTTCTCTCTTCTAGTCAGTCTTTCAAGTTCTCCTTTCTCTGTTTGTCATATAGATTAAACATAATTAACATATAATGCTGCAAAAACCAGGTGACTGCAGTTGCTTAAAACTGTTATTCCATTAATATTTGTATTTCTTTTCTTCATGAAATTCAATATATGGAGGACTGATTCAAAGGACATATAGTTAATAAGCAGAACTAGTTTTATCAAATCAATTTTCTATTACACTTCCCTTCAGGTATGCTGGAATTTTATACAATGTTCATTTCAAAAGTCTTCACATTTCTGTAAATATTCTGACTTGAGGCATGAGGGTAAGACATTGTTACTTATTATTTGAATAATTCTCTATTTAAAAGAACTTTGTTTATCTCTGCTTCATTTTATTATCCTGGATTTTCAATTTTATATAGTATGGACAACATCCAAAAAGAGTGTTTTCCAACATAACTCTCACATACAATCCTGTTTCTATTATGAAACACTTGTGTGATAGCTTTATCAGCTGAAAAAATAATAATAGAGAAGTACTGAAGAACTTTCATATCCAAAACCAAAGGGGAAGAAGCTACCAGCTATCAGCTGCTCTGATTTTAGTGAGTGACAAGGTGGAAATGAATGAGAAACTGTATGTGTCATGCAATTTGGCTAAGTGAGACTGTGAAATGTTTAAGGTCACTATTCCCATGAAAGAAGGGTGTAAGGTCAGCAGAAAAGGGCTAGGGAAATTCCCACCTTCTGAAGATATGCGAAGAATTGGCTGGTAGAATGGGTTCTTGGAAGGATCATCTGAGCTGGTTGAGAGTTCAGGTCCACTTCCCTAGGACCAAAGACATCATAATATGGCAGAGCAAGAAATCTGAATTTTACGTTTCAGGCTTGTAGCTTACACAATGACAAATTATATGTGTTGGATGAATTATTAATATTATTTTATTTGAGTTGGTAGTAAAAGCTTTTGTTTTCTTTTGCCTTAAGTACAACTAAGCTGGGCCTCTTTCTGGTATTTCCAGCTCCTCTCTTGATTGGAATCCTTGACAGAGGCTTTTCTTTACTGTCTTATCCAAGGGCATGAAAACCAGCTCTTTGTTCCAAGCTAGTTAGCACTGGACTGCAGAAAAACCATTATATTTTGCTTGCATAATATATCAAAAGTCACGGGGTTTTGTTCCAGGAACTTTTGACGGGTGGAGGTAAGTGTCAATAGTCTGGTCATTAGAACTTTTGCTAGCAATAATTTATACATTAAATTATTATATTTAACTTTTTTTTTTTTTTGCAACAGTAGGTTATGGAACAAAATCTTGTAGTTTCTGCACTGGGACTACTACTTTTTAAATCAAAATCATCCAGTGTCTGTTCGTCATACTGGACTTAAAAATGCTCTCTGACATATTTTTGTCCAGTATGTCATATTTCCATAGAAAGAATATTAAAGTGAATCAATGTTTGCTGGTGTTAAAAAATATCTTATTTCTGAAAAATTTCAATAAAGCCATTACCACTTTTCTGTAAGCAGTTTAGACACCTGCAAAACCATCTGAAAACAGGGAGAAGCAGGTGTTTTGTGACTAGAATTCTTCCAGATGACCACCATATAATTGAACCACCTATTTTTACTGCACAACCTACATAATCTCTAAAAGCGTGGGTGCTCTCATTATGAACCCATGGTCCATAGAGCACAGGGCTTTGAAAGAGCAGCTTAGATAAACTGATGTAATTTGTAACTTCTAATTCTTTGCAGGAGACCTGAATTTATAGTGGCATTCACAAAATAAGCAACCACAACAGGACTGCATATTATAGGCAACTAGAAAAGGTGTCAGGGTGAACCTTATTTGGGTTATTATGTTGCTGGCAGTACTGTGTAAAGGTTTGATAGAGAAAAGTTATGTGGCAGCGGAAGGAAAAGCACTGTACTTCTCCAAATCTTCCTGTGTTCCTAGGAAGAGTTTAACATTCCTTTTTTCAGATGCTGGTTATAAACATTGGATCTGAAATTATGATCCAACTTAGTTCACTGGAAATTTTGTCATTAACCAAGATGAAGCTCATATTGAGTGTTGAAAGCATATGTCAATGACTTCTGAAATGCACAGCTCTTCTATCTAGCTTAGGTTACTTGTTGCACTTCTCATGACCTGTTAGTCTAACATTGCCCTGAAAACAGGGAAGACCTGGACTGATAGAAGTTCTGTGTCTTGACACCAAGCATGCCAGTGGCCCTGAAAAGCTTGCTTTAAATGGAAAAATCTGCCTATGAACAAAGCTTGAAAAGAAACAGAAAAACATTAAAAATTACAAAGGGAAGTAAGCGGGCCTTTGGAATTTGGAAGCTTGGGCCTTGATTTGGCAGTCTGTTTTTATTGAACAAATCTGTGAATGCTAGTGCAGTGGGACTAATGAATGCATTGATGTGCTCTGCTCCTTTCTGGCTTGAATGAAATTCCTGTTGCAGCATAAAATGAAGGCTTCTGTGTTTGAAAACATAAGTCATTCTGTGGAGACAGATTTCTCCCCTCCAAAGGTCCATCCTACACATTCAACTTGTGGGAGGAGAGTCTCAGTCTTGGTGCTTCTTGAAGATGCTTTCTTTTGAAAGTGTTTCAACTCCTTTTCCTGCAACATTTTTGTGGCTTTCACTTCCTGCAGCCTCTCCTCAGTCAGAGAGTAGGTATGAATAAAGACATCAGTCTATTGTGCTGATCAAAATGGAGGCATTTTCCCTTCAGAATTTCTAACTTCCCCTACCTAAACAGTCAAGAAAACAGTCTATCTACTTAAATTGCAAAACATGAAGTTACGGGTCAGGAATCATCTTAACTTTGTCTGAGAGCATCCAGCATGATGGGTTATGGTCTGTGGCATGTATTTAGGCATTGTCACGTTGCAAACAGTAAATGTCATTGTAAGTTGACTAAAATGGGATGAATTTTGAAAAAAAACTCAACTTCAACAGCATCTTTTATTTGTCCATAATGCATGAATAAAGATTTTTATACAAATCATTTACCATAGGCATAAATTAATGTCTAACACTCTTGTCAGGGAGAGAAAGCAAATTTGCATTAAGCACTTTGATGTATTTGTTAACTGACCCTTTTCCTACTTCCTTTAATTAGAATTTCATATCTGGTAAAACGTATCATTTGTTTCTGATTGCTACGCACCAAA
Source organism: Tringa tobata (assembly GCA_033628505.1). Lineage (NCBI taxonomy): Eukaryota > Metazoa > Chordata > Aves > Charadriiformes > Scolopacidae > Tringa > Tringa tobata. The sequence goes on from JAHREE010000480.1 coordinate 1,668,650, forward strand.
AGAGGAAGGAGAGAGTCATTTTAGAACAAGCTTTCACACCTTGTCTATATATAGCTAAATACGTCTATTTTATAGTTAGCATGCAAAGTGGATTAAAAAAAAAGATAAATTACTGCGCCATTTCTCTGACTTTTCAAAACAACCAACACTTATTTCCATAGGGAGATGGAGATGGAATAAGAGAAGGTCTAATTTATTTCTCATTTGGTTTTCCTTCTCACATTGTTTCTCAAAAGACCTTCAGTCATCTTTATACTTTTAAGAAAATAAACAGGGAATTAGGGTTCATCTCTATTACTTCCTTCTCTAGACACAGTTCTAGAAAGGGGTGAAAAGCCGCAGGAAGGGCATGGGCTCAGCATTACTGCTGTCTGTCTCAGTGAGGAGGTGAATCAAGGAGATACTGGTGCTGAGAGGTGTCTTCCCTTTGTGCCACAGCGTTGTGTTAACTTAAAACTGACTTTGACAACTACACAAGCCACCTGCGCGGGCCACTTTACTCTCTAAGGGAGGAGTCATATTTCCATCTATCCACCGTGCATTTCCTTGCTGTGATAAAACCATTCATTATTGTGGACCATTTAATTTGATTATTGCTATTTGTAGCCACAAGCTGCTTCCAAAAGTAATTATTAAGCTGAGATGTATTGTTCTTAAGAAATGACTGCCACTTCAATGTCCCATTGTTTCCTGGTTCCCCTAGGCTCTGCTTAGTGGCAACTGAAACCCAGACCTCCTGGATGAGGTGGAGAGAGGCTCAGGATGCCTCAGCAGAGTATGTATAAAGCCATTGCCATAACACCTCTTGTTAAACATAAACAGCACAGCAGGGTCTTTAAGGGCTATTGGCAACCCAGTCAAACAGGACACCTGTGAAACCCGTCTGCCACCCGCTAAAGGGTCAGGAGCAAAGTTGCTATTGGATGGACTGGGAGCTCAGGATAAAAACACGAATGGAAGCTGTCCTCAGCATTAGCCCAAACTGTCTTATTGCCTCTTCTAGGTAAGTCAGAAAGGATTAAGGACAAGCTGTCTTGCAGGAAGCCCAGGAGAAGATGTCATAAAGGACACTGTGAAATTATGAGAAGAGTGATAGCAGGGGTCATCAGCTTATGTTTAGAGTTTTTTCTATATTTTCTGTAATCTGTGAACTCTTGTCTTTGCTTCAAGAACTTTGAAGCAACTTGAAACAAGCCTGCAACGGAGGAGGGTTGAGTTCTACCTCTTGACTGGACAGTCATGAAATCCCACTAGCACACTCTCTCTTACCAATTTCCCATCTCATGTGGGCGGTTCAAGATGGAGGAAAAAAGGCAAGGAAAAGGGGTTTTTTTTAATCTGTTTTGGTCAGCTAATAGACAAGAGTGCTGCAAGATTTTTGCTTACTAGAAATATAAAGTCCTCTTGGCTGCACGCATCTCCTGATAAATCTTTGCTAGCTTTCCGGCACCATATTGTACCACTTCATAACTGGTTAAACTGAGAACCATAAGCTGTTTTCTGAGAACCTGTTTGGGAGCTTTGTCACCAGTGTGGTCCCTCTCCTCCTGAGGCACCTGTTGTGTATCTGGATGCTACTTGCATCACATCACGTTCCAACACGTTACTCGAGTCTCATCAAAATGCTGTGAATGAACCAAGCCATACCAGGTATTGCGATATTTACCAGGAGTGATGGCTGAGATCTCTGTGGGACTTTCTATCTCCACATCACAGACACTCCAGAGTTACATGAGGATGTTTCCAAGAGAAATCCAGCATCCTGTGAGCCACTTCAGTCTTTCTGTTCTTAGTTAAGGAGACACAAGATCCAAATCTCCCACAGCACACACAGGGCAAGAGCAGAGGGAAGGAGAAGAACTAATTTCACCCCTGAGTTAATTTGCCTTGGCCTTTGGCATGCCCAAAGGCAGACCGGCATTCACCCAGGCTCACTGGAGGGTGAATCATTTCCCAAGTACTGACTAGTCTCTGAAGGAGCTCATTTCTTTTAATTGGCAATATTGGGAGCCTGGGCTCCTCACAGAGGAGACAAAATTAGATGCCCAAAGATAAGTGGGGTGGTGAATCTGAGTCAAGGAGCCTGAGGACAAAAACTTTATCAAATGTTGAGGGAGGAAAAAAATAAAAAGAAACACATGAGGCTTTTGTAAAAAGCTGCCCTTACAAATAGGTCCGGGAACAAGAAGTCAGACTGCAGAGATTGCAGTTCCTCTGTTTGAACCAGTTGTCTGTCTGATAAGACTTTTTTGTGCCTTTTATCTCCCTTACCTCCCTGTCTCTAGAAGTTGCAGTGCCCAGAGCTCAGGTGATCCACATACATTTCAAAGTTTGCTGGTTTCATAAAGTGTGTGAGCAGAAGATCAAGCTGTAGGCCCTGAAACGAGACACAGCAAAATCTGAGGATCAAAGATTTTGGGGTCCCAATTGTAGATTTTCTGTAAATCTGCTACCAAACACTGCCAGGAAAGCTATGCTAGTATTGTTATGACTTTTTTAGAAAGGCTAGTAAGTTGAGCCCATAAATGCACAGATAGCTGTAACACAAAATTTGTAAATAACCTTTCCTGCATTTTAAGATCTTTAAGAATATTTTGAGTGACACCGACCCCTGTCATAGTGATGTAAAAGACGCAAGTCCACAATTGCAATCCTTTCGCTTTTTTGTACTCCTATTTATTGCATTTTCAGAAATGTTTATAGTGAGATTTTTAAATCCAAATTACCGCTTTGCCAACATTTTGTTGCATATTCATAACCACTTGTGACATGATGCCAGCTGCTGAATTAATTATTTAGTGAATATTTAACGTGACACTTGAAGGAATGTGATGAAAGTACTGGTTCTAGATCCTATTTTAAGAACATTTATTAACAAGTGCTAGAAATACCTCAAGGTATGTTGCAGTGCTGGAAATCATGTAATACAACAAAAGAAAGTGGAGTAGCAAAACATTAAATTCCTTAATTTCCTTGTAAGATGTTGAGGAAGTGAACTCATTTGGAGGGAGCTGTCCTTTGCTAGTTTGCGATAAGTAAAAGTTTTTGTCTAGCTAGAAAAAGGTAAATACCCCACTGACACATCTTTATACCAAGTCTGGAAATGTAAGATGAAAGAATCTACTTTTCAGCCATCCACCTTTTCCTTCATTCTTTCCTTCCTTTCCTTATTCCTTCTGTGGGCTGTAAGTACTGCAATTAGATACTGCAAGAGATCGTTCAGTCAGCAAGTCCAAAGCCTTGCTAATTCTGCTTTCCCTATGATGAAAGGAATTTTCTAGATGATTCAAGTTTTGTTTAGCATCAACCATCCACCATTTTCCATAGGAATCCATATCTCAGTCTAATAGACCTTCTGTGATGTACAGCTTAACTTTTGTCACTCTAATTTGTTCCCACTGCTTCTAGCTATAAACCCTGGCAGTGTTAACAGAATCTCTCTTCAGACTTACCGTCTTTAGGCTGCTGCTGTTCAAAACACGAAGTTTCGATTTCTACTTCTCCAAGGTTCCTTGTATTTAAGACATGATTTTCTGAATGGGATATGTTAAGATAGGATTTTGAGATAGGAAGCTGATATTCTTCTAAATGCTGACTATGACTGCAGGCGTTGTTTGGATCTCAACACTTTCATTAACTCAGCAGTCAGCCTTTGGCTATTAATTATTTTTAGGCAGCCACATCACTTTCAGCTTTCCCTGAATGGCACCTCACAGGACTGAAAACCACAAAAGTGATCAGCAGAGGCAAGTCTTCTCGCCTAGTGGAAACACAGGGTGAGGGCCACTATCATTTTTTCAGTTTCTCTGTCTATTAATCCCAAACTTTTAGCTCTCTATGGAAGAGAACAACTCTATTTGAAATTATTATATAGTTACATTTGGGAACAAGTCTTTTGACCTGGATGGTCATTTCATTCCAGAACTGATACTTTCCTTCCAGTAGATGCTATCCACAATTAGAAGACAAGCACAAAAAGCCACTTCTCATTCATTTTACCGTTTTCAGGTTGCAATGAACTTTAGTTTCATAGCCTTCATGGGTTCCGAGGGCCTCCTGCCACAGTCCAAAAGGGAGAGTACTTGATGTTGTGATGTGAGAGGTGCTTAAGGCGACTTCAGAAATATACACTAAGATTAATGTAACAGATTTATCCATTTTTTAACTCCTTTGTGAAAGAAAAGGGGTAAAACTTTAACAAACAATTTTCTTCCTTAAAATCTTGACATTTGAATGCCAAGAAGTAAAAATGCGTACAAAGACGTGTAAAGTGAAAAGGGAAAATCTTAATAGATTTCTTAATAGAATCAAATAGATTTTGACCTCTGATTAAATCACTGTCTGGACAAGCTCCTTGTGGGCTGCAGGGCAGACAGGGTGAGGAAGAGAAAGGAACTGGACACTCAGAAGACAGCTGTGAAATTCCCAGTGTTGAATATTTTCAAATTAACACCTGCATACATTCCACTGACTTGAAAGCTTTGAAGGATAACTTTAAAAAATAGATTTGAAGAACATAACTTGAAGGGTTTCTGCATCCTAGGAAGAAAGATGTTTAGAAACTATCTCAGTAGTTTAGCTTGAAATCCCTCATCTGCAGACATTTGGAGTGTGAATAGATATTTTTTAAAAGCGGAGGATTTGAAACTTCTGGTAAAAATACTCTTTAAAGTTGATATCAGCAACTGTGAATGAAGAGGTAGAGATGAAATCCTGTCTGCAGCCACCAGCACTATTCTTTTTACAGCGACTGGTCTCTCAAAGAAGAGTTTTTCTCTGTGACTGGGGGCGAGATCCTCCAACAGTCCAAAGAATGGCATTGATCAAGAAAGAATAAAAAAAGTCTTTAAAAAGGAGTTGGTGGCTTGCCAGTATTCGATAAATCTCTGTAAAATTTTCCCTTTCAGCCTTTTGCAGTCCTAAAAAGAAAATGACAAATTGCTTTGCCTGGCGCTTCCTCTCTCAAAGCATCCTCCCTGTTAGATAGCTTTTGGGACCCACTAGTCTAAAAGGTGTCCTGCGCACCCATGGACTTGGCTGTGCCATGGTGACAACATCCCTCCACATAGCATAGGATGAGGGGTAATGGTTTTAAATTGAAAGAGGGGAGATTTAGATTAGATACTAAAGAAATTCTTTACTGTGAGGGTGGTGAGGCACTGGAACAGGTTGCCCAGGGAAGTTGTGGATGCCCCATCCTTGGAAGTGTTCAAGACCAGGCTGGATAAGGCTTTGAGCAACCTGCTCTAGTGGGAGGTGTCCTGCCCATGGCAGGGGGGTTGGAACTCCATGATTTTTAAGGTCCCTTCCAACTCTAACCACTCTATGATTCTACCATAAGCCACAACTTCCCCCAGGCACTCTGATCTCCCTGTTGGTGTGAACCCCACCAGACTTTTTAATGCAGACCCTTCTCCTCAGCATCCCTCTTGCCATGTCAGCTGGCCTTCTTTTGTTTCTATGACTTGTCAAGATGATGGATATATTAAATTGCTGGTTAACTACCTGTGATGTTATATAAATAAAGAAAGGGAACAGGGAGAACATAATTTCCCAGGAAGCAGCCTGGGACGACATTATTAGCTCTACATTATTACAGGCAAGCAACAAGTACTTGTTGCTTAATAAAGCAGGGGCAAATATTAACAGCTGCTACCAGAAGAGCATACTGCTTGCAATAATCAGAAACAAGCTGCTGATGGGCTATGTAATAGAATTACAAATCAGTAGAGAAAAACTAGCACTCTCTCTGACAGGTTGGTGTAGGTAGAGATGAGATAATTATTACCAAATAAATACCACAACAATAAAAATTCATAGGGAGGGCAGCGTCAGGCAGAGACAGGCTACAGTGCAGAACTAATGAGCAAAATTCAACTCTCTTTAGCTGCAAAATGGAGATTAATTTGCTTTGTTATAAAGCACAGCTATTAAAAACCTCACAGGCCTAGAGATAAGTTGCAGTGCAGAGCCAGTGAAATGAGTTTTTTATGTCAGATTTGTACTCTTACAATTATGCATGAGGCTTTTGCATATTATTTGAGAGGCTGAGATTATTAATGGTTAAGAATCATTTATATAGTCTTCGAAGTTACATCCTCTTTTACAAAACTGATGAAGATGTGCTTGCTCTCTTCTTTTCTCCTTTTCATCTTCTTCTATCATCTTCCAGACATTTGTCAATTACTGGGCAAATATTGTTTCCTCCACTCATGACAGTATACAATTGCATTTTTAGGGAAGTGTGAAAATCACATTAAACTGCCAACCTTTTGAGGTCCAGTCATTATCAGACCAGATCATCCGTGTTTAATTGTTATCAGGTGTTCAGAAGCTTTTCAGAAATACCAAAAAATCGTGGTAAGAGGGTCAGCTATGTAGGTTCTGCCAAATTAAGAGGGACCATATCTCAACATCACACTGCCTTCCCAGGCCTCTGCTGTATGACAGACCAGGCTGGCAGACCTTACCAGACAGGCTACCAGAATCACAGGATGATTTAGACTGGGAGGATCCCCAAAGGTGGTCTGGTCCAGCCTCTGCTCAGAGCAGTGCTGGTTTCCACGTTAGCACAGGCATTGCAGGCAGCAGTTATTTATAGGATCTCCCACATGAACTTCAAGCCAGCTGCATCTGGATGCTCCCTCCCTGCTCTGTCCTTGTGTCCAGCTATTCTTCTTGAATTCTTGGCTTTTTCTGGGGTCTCCTTTCCTCACCCTTTATTTCACTGTACACCAGGGGTGAGATTCCTTTTTGGTCTAGTTGCACGAAGTCCACCTTGATGCCACCTCCTTCTTTCAAACCTTTTTGGGTATACAAGACACAGCTATTATAAATGTGATTTCCACTTTATTCCTTTGCCTTTCTTCGGTGTGTTTCCTTTAGACTCTGTTTAGATAGAAAATAATTTGGGGCAATGTCTGTCACATCTTAAAACCTCTGTAAAGTGTCATAGGATATCATGGTGTCATCCAGCAAACCAATAATAATGAGGATAATGACTTCTTTTGTAGCTGTCAAACTTACTTTGTCAAGAACTCAATTTTTAAAGATACAGAAAATGAAATGTTTGTCTTAACTTTCTGTCAAAAACCATAAAATTTCAAGTAGGTATGAATTTCATTTATTATCATTATTTTCACTCATTTGTGTAATCAATCTGCAAAAATGTTAGATTTGAAGAAGCACATTAGGTGACATGTTGTCAGTTTATAACATTTTCATACTGTTAAAATAGTGATTTATGCTGTGTCTACTGTAGCTCTCACATTGTAGTGCCTCGCTAATGCCTGCACTTAACTGCATTAGCTTAATAGCATTGCCTGCTGATTCAGGGCTTACCTGTTTTCTCTTTGAAAGGTTTTTTTTCATATTAGTTAAAAAAAAGTGAAAAAATAATATCCTTTTTTCTCACTTAATAAAAAAATTTCTATTTTTTTTTTTCCATAATTCACCGGGGAATAGTTGGGTGTCCCTAAGCAAAAGCAGGGAGCATTTAATTGCAGGAGTATACTTACAGAAAGTCTCTTTGGCTTCATGGGTGTGATTTCACTGAACTTCATGAGGTGTTTCTTATATAATTGCGAAAATTACATGGTCTATAACATATATACACATATAAAATAAGCTTGAAATCATGAATAAGACTGTTTACTACCCAAATAAACTGGCAGTCTTCATGGAATTATTTGAAAAGCTTGAAGAAAAGACAAACGCAGAAGTGCAAATGTTTTGTAGCCTGTAAGGAGGATTTTATACAAAAGCAGAACAAAATAACATCTGCCTAATAATTAAACATTCATCATTGTACAAAATACTGAAAAATAACTTCAAATAAGTATGAGCAATGGCTTATTCTAGCAAAAAAAAAGCAGATTTTGCTGTTTTCACATATCTGATCAGCCATAAAGCATCTTACGTAACAGGACATAGGTACATTTCATTCTTTCTTCTTCTGTGATTAGACACAGGATCATTTCATTATACAGCTGAGTGAAACCAGAAGAGGCTCTTCACTTCATTATAAAACTCACAGTTGGAACCCTTTTTTTTAACTTGTCTCATTTCCAAAAATATGTGTAAGCACATTATAGAAGACCTAAAAAACCCTTCTGCAGCCCTCAAACAAAAATACTATGTATGTGTCAACTAGGTACTTGGTGACTTTACAAGTTATGAGCACTGTTAGATTTGTACACAATACCTGTTTGAAGGCCTTCAGCAAAGATCAAATTTCAGGATGACAAACGGAATGTTCTCACAATCTTTCCTGGCTTTAAAATGTTGATTTTGATTTCTGCATTCCTCAGGAGCTGTGCTTATCACAATTCTCCTTCTTCTTTAGTTTTGTTGTGCCAGCAACCACATTAATGAACTTGGTTCAGTCCTTCCAATACATTTAGGTGTCCATTTGTAGGCAGGCTTCAACCCACTGCAACTTCAGAAAAATGGGGCATCCAGATACAGGCTGGGGAAATGGCTTCCTGATGCCTAATTTTGTGAGGGGCTGAAACTGGAGGTCCTGGCCATCAGTGGCAGAGGGACAGAGTTGGGAATGGAGAGAAAAAGTTTCCGAACAGTATACTTCATTCTTTACTATCTCTGGTCTACAAAACTGGTTCTACATTATGAAATCATTCAGTGCCAGAAAACACTGCCAGGCCTTGGAATGAGACTCATTGTACTGACACAGTCTGGGACAAATTCCTGGGAACAGCTCAGATCACAACATGGCCAAGCAACCATTCCTGAAGGGCAGATCCCATGCAGCCACTGTATTTTGGGAATTAAGAGCGTTAATAGTGTGCACTTGGATTCTTCTCTGCCATTTGGACTCAATGCCTTACCATATTTATTTACTAGTATAGACATAGTCCAAATTAAATGTAATCAATGGATTAAATAGCACCAGCCCCTTTTCCTTAGCCCGCCTTCTTGACCAGTTAACCAAAACTGAGTAAGAGCCATCAATTTGTCTTTACACCATTAGTTTTGAAACTGCTTACCTAATTCTTTTCTTTAAATTTTCATTGGCTTAATAGCAGAAAAATCGTACAAGTCATTCAGTACTTAGACCATAAACCAATCCAGAGATTCCTGATACCCTATTATTTGAAAATGAGAACTGACCAAAGCTAGATTGCAACCTCATCTCTCATAATGTTGAGAAATTACTCACTGAAAGACCCTCTTTGATTTCAGTGAAGCTGATAAAATAAGTCACATGTTAAAATAAAGAATTTTCCACTCTCAATATTCTAATTAAAAGTTTGTACAGACCCTGCATATTAATTTAATATGCCCCGGTGCTAAACTATAGATGAAATTGGCATTTTAATAAATTCCATTTATTTTGGAATGCACATATGTAGCATTTTATATAACCTCTGAAAACCAATGAACACTCTGTTCAAGAATTGAAGGCAGCAATATCAGATCTGCCCAGAAAACAAATAAAACCAGTGAAAGCAAAACAGTATGCACCTTTTAAAATATAGGCAGGTTACTAGAGCATTACTGGATGGAATGCAAAGCCCAACACTCTCTATATGTACAACCAGGTTGGAAATCAAATTCTTTTATTTGCTGTGTGTCTAGAAAAGCATCCACCACTGATTTGTTAAGCCAAACAATTTTTTCAGTATTCCACATCCTTTTGAAACTGAATGTGTTGTGCCCCATCAGTCAATATTGACTCCTCTGCCATTTATTGTGTTTACAAAAGCTGCTCTGGAAGCTGTCTCATGCTGTAGCAGAAGAGCAGCTTCAGCCTGTAAATCTCTTGCTAGCTCTCTTTTAAGACTAACATATTAATACATTATGAATTATGCTTCTGGATTGCATCGTGTATTGCTCTCCAGTACAAAAAATAATTTATCAGCTTCTGTAGCCACTTCTATAATCTTAACCCAGATGTGATCTGCAGTATATTTACCTGTCTTATAACTCACTTGTAAACAGACAATCAATTTTGTTCCAACAGAAAAGCCCAAAGGTACACTAAAAGCAATGCAAAGATCCTCCATATAACATTATATGCCCGTTTTGTCCTAGATGAGAACAATAGGGAACAGAAAGTGGCCGAGGGTTTGGTTTTTTTTGATACTTATTGCTTTTGTTCTTAAGATGCCCCAAAGGTTTGGATGTAAGAAGTCTATACCCTTCTCTGCAGATATTTCTGGACTATGCTGTGCCTATAGTTGTAAAGGATAATTTTTACAAGAGCCGTTAATTAGTGTGTAGCACCCACCCCAACCCATGCCCTTATAGGCTTTACAACTGCCTATAAATCCCCATGTGATTGATAGTCCCTTACCTGCTGCTCTACTTCACCATCCCAATCCACCAAAGCCTTCAATCTGGATGTGTTTCTTTTGGGTTCATTTTTTCTGGAAGTATTCTGCTGTACCATACACACACAAAATGTTTGTGGAAATTTGAGCTTTTAAATCTAGAGTATGCGTCCAACAATCGTTCCTGTGATTGCATACCTCCAGTGAAGACATGTCCATAAAACAGCTTCAGCCAATTTAAGCTGCTTTTCTCTTTCTTTCCACTGCTCTAGCTATCACTCTTCTCCCTCCTCTTGCCTTCTCTATGCATTTGGGATTGATGGTTACTCTAGTAACCATCAATCCCAAATAACTTTGTTATTATGAAGAATTAGGTACCTTCAGGAAATGTGCCACTTTCTTTGTGAACTGGTTTTCATACTTACTGTAACATTAAGTTTTCTAAAAAAAAAAAAAAAAAAAAAAAAAAGATATGCTGGAAAATAAAGATATACAGTGAAAAATTTAATTGTATTTAGCTAGTGTCCCAGTCCTGAGTGGATGGCTGGACTAGTGCTGCTGTTGGCACAAACACATGCTAACATCTTTGTAGGATCCTAGAGAAACAAGCCATGTGCTTGCATTACAAAATGTAGCCCAATATTGTGTTATAGATTTCGTTCTTAGCTTCTTTGCAAATCTGTATTTCCTACTTCAGGTACATCAGTGTAAGTAAGAGGAGTGGCAGACTGAGTGAGCAACAACTTTTCAGTGTTTGATGAACCTTAGCCTTTTTCCCTCGTCTTCCCCATATCCTTCTGTAAGGACGGCATAATCTTTATCAGGGAAGGGATCTTTTATATCAAATCTCTCTTAGTGTCTTTTTCATATTTTTTTTACCATATTTTATAAGAAATACATGAAAATTACATAAAATCTTGTGCATGTTGGGCTCATGGGTCATTATTGTACACAACTACACATAGTACCATTGTGGCACTTCAAAATGATGTTATTCAAATTAGAAAATGCTCTTGGAAGTTACAAATCAGGTAAATAGAAAGTCAGTTTTATACATAATTGTGAAAACAGACTGGGTTTCAAGCTAATAATTCATCCATAAAATGTATTCTAGAGATACACCAGAAATCTTCTCTTGTTATGATAGGGGCCTCTTGGCAGTACAGCACAGCAGTTAGCTGGAAAAAGAAAAAGCTCTGCTTTATTTTGTTCAACCAAGGGAACTGCAAAAGAACCTCATTTCAGTATCAGGATCAGCCAGAAACCAAGTGCGCTTGATATTCTTTCCATACACATAAACCCACGCTCAAGCAGCAGCGCTGAGATGCAATCAGTGCCAGAAGACCTGACCAAGAAGATGGGTGACTTGTTTATGTATTTCTGATTTTAAGTGTATTTAAATATAAGATAAAATCATACTTGAGTAAATAGAATCACTTTCCTCCATCATTAATCATGACAGAGGAAATACATCATTAATCATTACGGAGCTACATACAATATGCCATTCTCTCATTTTAAAAGTAACAGAACTGAATTCTCACATACAATAAGACAGGGTTGCAAAGTGGCATAATCCACACATTCAAAAGGTCCAGAGACATTTTTCTTGTTCTCTACAACTAGAGAAATGTTAAATTTCCAGTATTAAACTGAATTATTTTTTAAATTTAAACTTAAATTTAAATTTCCGTCTCTGATGGGAAGTAAGAGACTCTTCCCCTGAGTAAAGGACCAATAATCCCTCTTTATAATTTGCAAAATAGGAAAAGGGGATGACAAATGGGATAATAACATTTTGGTTTAAAGGTCTGGACCATTGTTTTTTTTTATTACCGAACTGTCTATCTAGAAAGAAGTTCATCTTATTTGTACACAGTTGATCTGTGTACCTCTTTTTTTCTTGTGATACCATATGGCTCCCTTATGAACGTTGTGACTGCTGACACAGTATGAGGGACTCAAAAATGAAACAGATGACTACTAGAAAGTTGAAACTATTTGTAACTTGTTCTTGAGCTTCTGGTAGGGATGTGCCACTGTAACATTCCTTTCACTCTCCTCCTTCTCCTAAAATAGAATATGTATGAACAGGAACTATACATTTATGAGAGACTTATTCTGCTTACCACAGAGATGTTATATGAAGAGAATACTGTAGAAATAAATTGCCATTGAGAGTGAATCTTGAAATGTAAAAGGCTAAAAATATTATTTCATTAAATAGTATACTTTGCATTTCTAGTGTTTGAACCTTTACAGTTCACTCATAAACACTGCTTTTCACAAATGTCATGGGGTCCTGTCAATAAATTTTATTTCAAGACAAGGAAAACGGTTAGTGAATTCAGTTTGTAATTTTTATCTCAGATAAAGAAGTTAACCAGACAAATGAAAGAGTAAAAGGACAATCCAACAGCAGTAACCAAACACAAAGGTAAATCAGGCAGATATACTGGACTTGGAAAGCTCTTAACTGCTCCTGTCCTTTAGGAATAATTAACCCAGACAATGCAGGAGTAGAGTCACAGGGTAAACTGTAAGCAAGGATACAGGGTCACCAGCATCCTTTGGGCCGCAGCAGATAGAGGCTTTACTACAGCTTATATGAGAATCATCAGAGAGTTGATTTACAGAAGTAAAAGACTGTTTTCTCTTATTGGTGATGGCCATAATTGTCTGCACTCTTAATATATGGTACACCAAATGATCCTTCAGAATTAGTTTTCTAAAACCAGAGTATCACTGAATAAGTTCATGCATGCAGAAAAGTATTTTGCCACCTCCCCAAAAAGATGCTTAAAAAGCAAAGAATTTCTTATGTCAGATCTTACCGCACTCAGGAACCTTGCCCCTGTTGTTGGCAGATGCAAACTACTTTTATTTGTGCCATTTCTTTGGTTGGCCCAGAATAACAAATAGGAACCTTCTTAAATAAGTGTTCATACAGATATAGAATAAATGTATGGTTGCTCTTGTCTCCTTCTCACGGCAACAAGGCTCCTGAGCCTCTTCTTTGTGGGCTGTCTGTCTCTTCTCCCGTTACACCTCTTTGGCCTGACTGTCTTCGTTCATGGTCACAGGTAGCACAGCTCCCCAGCTCTGGGGCAGCAGTACTCCACTTTTCTTACACTACTGAAGCCTAGAGGTGCACTTGGGAGCAGGACATCAGTTGTATCCCATCCTCCACCTTTGCCAAAACCTGCAGGGCAGCAGGTAGATGTCTGTTCTTACTCCAAAGATCAGCTTATGAAGTTCCCATCATGAAGAACAAAATAAAATTCAAGCCAATAGCAGCCTTATACCTTCAGAATATGCTCAAAGATGAAAGTCGGAGTGAAATATACAAGGGAGAGACCATAAAAGAGAAGCAATGAAACAAAGATGCCCATTCTGCAGGAGGGTCAGACTGTATGGAGAAGCAGGAAAAGATTCAGATGACATTAGAAAGCCAATTACTGGATCCAGCCTCTGAAACAAGCTGTGTAATTTTAATCAGATTGGGCAAGACTGGAAATGGAAGGACATCATGCAGTTTAAAAAAAAAAATCTATTAAAAAAAGGAATCTAGGAAAAAAATGTATGGTGGACCAGAATTATAACAGAACTGAGTCACAAAAGACTGAAAATGAAAAGAGCTTCTTAAAAAAGATATCTTAGATGGCTTTTCCAAGAGGATGACCACAGAGATGACAGAAATGAACTGTACATAAAAGAACTTCTGTACCCACATGGAAAATTTTGAAAAATAATTTGGAGGCCTTTGATGTGTTTTATCTTAGAATTTGAAGATTATAAAGTGTGCAGTTTAATAGTAGTGTGTTCTTACAGAGTTCATCTCATGGATTACTGATTACCCTCACCTGAAAGGTTGGTAACATAACAAAGAGTACAGACTGAAAGCCTGAAAAGACGTGAAGTCCTCCTCCCCAATTTCAGTGCAATGCATCCACTTGTTTACCTATTACCCCACATGCTCTTCTCACTTCTAGCAGCAGATTTGAAAGTTGTCTCTATCCCTAGTGTCACTCCATGATGGAGGTACCAAAGCTGCTTCAGAAGGAGCTGGTGTGCCTGCACCATCCATACACCACAGTGCCAGTCAGACACTGGGTGGAAGCAGTGTATTTATGCTGACAGACAGTGTGATACTGTCCTACTTTATTAATAAGACCAGCTTCTCAGCAACATTAATCCTGCTTCCCAGCAGTGCTGTGGGCTTGGATTCTGAAGCCCACTTGTTTGAGGGGTTGCAAGGTGCCATGCCTATGCATACCAGCAGGCACAGGTGTCTCACACTCCTCTGAACAATGGTGTCTTCACTTCAGGTTGTAGGCACTGGGGAAGAGTCTGAGGTCATCTAACCCAAAAAACGAAAATTCATCTCACCAGATTTGAGACACGTAAACATTAGATGTCTATTTTGGAATAATTAACTCTTTCTTGTAAGTGGAAGAAAAAGACATCTGGAGAAAGTGATTCATCTGATCTACTTCAAACGCTAAGGATGAGATGAACTGTATTCCTGAGGAGGCTGCCTTCTCTACAGTGGCCATAAAAGGAGCACAGGGCAAGCAGGTCAGGTGTAGAACAACTGTCAGATGCTTGAATTAGGACAGATGACTCTTCTTAACAGCCTATTCCATAGTCAATGAGGAAAAACCCAGACACCTCAGAAGATATTTCACCCCATGTCTTAGAAAGAGGGGCTTTTTTCCTAAATGCTAAAACAGGGACCTAAGCCCAGGTTTTAAATGGATGCATACACTTTAGATAGCTAAATATGGTGAAATGAGTCCTAAGGAAGGTGGACACATTCTTTTGTCCCTCTATACCTTTTTTTTTAGTGGGGATCTAAGATTTTTCTTTGTGTTTTTCCTCAGGACTCCTGCTATAAAACTTGTGTGTTCAAATTAACAGTTTTATACTCTATGACCAACATGAAAGTTTTACTAAATATGAAGTGATTGTTACTTACTGCAGACGCCTACATGGTTATAAGCATAATAGCATAACATTACTTTCCTTCCTTACTTCATGTCTTCTTATTCACCCACACTTTAAAATGTAATTCTGAAATACAGTGAGCAGTATAACCATAAGTTTCATCATAAATATTCTCTGTGTGAGAAAAGACACTGGAGAGCTCTAATGTTGATAGATGGAAGGCAATAGTGAGCTGAGATTTGTACCCATGTCTCTAATGCAATATGATGGGATAAAAATCCAGTGTCACTTTGGAGCTGGGTACCCAGAGGATTCATGAAGCAGGAAAGAAGCGGTCCTTTCATCTGCTGCACTTTGACTGCTTTCTAACCAAATTGCCTGAAAAATGTTGACAAACTGGAGGGCTTTCAAAGAAAAAGGGCTGGAAAGGGTGCTAAGGAGTTAAGTGCAGTGTGGTAAAACAACACAGGGCAGACAATAGTAGCAATCTAAGGAAGAAAGGAGTTGTAAGCCCTATGAGAGATCCATCTGGTCTAGCATTAAGTGTCCTCCAGCACATTTTTCCCTGGGGCATTCCACTCCTGAAAATTACCATGAATGGGCAATAAAAAGAAAGCAGCTTTCTTTATGAGTAAGGACAACCCAAATCCCTACCTGGGCTACAAGCTACTGCTCTGTTATCTACTGTCTAATGTGATTTCTTCCTGCCAATGAGGTAGCTGCTTTTATGGCCTTCTTGTCTACTCCAGTGGAATGACTGGGCTTTCTGCCTGATTTGTTTCTCCAGTCTCTGTACCTATAATGACACATGCATCAGCATCTGGCTAACTCCTTACTTGCTAGGAAGTAAGTAGCACACCTCCATCTTTTAACACCAGCATGGTTAAAATAACACTCTTGCCCATAAAGCACAGTCTGAACTATAATGGAAAGGGTGAAGATTTTGGGTGTTTCCTGGAGGCACACTAAGATGGCAGATTTTCCTCCAACAAAGACCAGAAATGTTGAATAATGACAATGCAATGTATACTGATGGTCTAATTGTAAACCCTTGTTTATAGGGATGGACTAATACTACCAATATTAATTTTGTATTTTTCAGTCTTTTTTTTTTTTTTTCTAGAGTTGAATAAACTGGAGTGTCCTCCAGACTTAAAACCTGGGATTAACAATAGGCTGGGGTTGACAAGTGCTAAAAGAAGAGAAGAATAAGTGAGCCCTCTGGAAGGGAACTAAAAGTAAAGTTTCTAAGGACAATCTCTTGACAATCTCTGCTGCAGAACATAAATATTTCCCAAACAGAATGAGTACAAAATACTGGAAAGAAGCCAGAAACACAGACTGAAAATATTTACAAAAATGGATATGCATCTTAGCAACCTGAAGTCATTGACCTTTTTCTCAACATAGCAAACAGAGTGTTTATATAAGCATTTAAGACTTAAGTGTCTTGGAAGACATGCCTTGACTTAAATATGATTATTGGCGTACAGAATTACCGAAATCATTATAATGCACTAATTTATATAAATGTTACACGTTGCAAAGTTTATGGTAAGCTGGGAAGCAAAGTCACATAAAATGTATGACCACAGAATCACTGATAAATTGCACTGGTAAGAAGAAGAAAAAACTTGTTATAGAAGAGGATACCACAGCACCATATGCACATAGATGCTGATTGATGTAAAGGACCAAGAGAATAGATGTCTGGGATAGGATTCATCTAATTCTGAGCTCTTTTAGTTCCTATGAGTGCTGACAGAGATCTAGTAAACATAAGCAATAGTATATAGAGGTTGGTTTACCTGGTGGCTATTTTAGACTGCAGTGAGCTGCTCTCTAGACTCCATTGACTGGTGTTGACCAGAGAGCTATTGACTAGAGTGTAGCCAAGCCAATTGCTCACATGTAAGCATTCACCTTGTAGCTAACCAGGTGAAGACGAGATGAATTCAATCCCTAATTTGAGGTATATTCTACCTTATTTTGGAATGAATGCAAAAAAAAAAAATGAAAGGGAAAAGCAAAGGCTGATATTGTTAAATTACAAAAATAGGATGAGAGAATCAAAATATGAAAAAAACCACTTGAAATTAACTATGTTGGTGGAAAATAAATATTCCTCTCCATTTGACACCTGTCTGGAATGCTGACTCCATTTTACCCATCAAGGTTATTTCAATGGAGATGTGATTATATGACTAGCTTAGCCATCAATTTTTTATATAATTTTACATTTATATAATGTTCACAATTACATTTTATATAATTATAATTAGATACTTTTATATTTCTTTTTTGTCACTGGCTATATTTTATTAAAATTGAAGTAGTACCACAGCTTCATAAATCTCGGGAATTGTTCTTCACTTTGATTTGCTTTTTTGTATCCCAATGCATTAAGAACTTATGCAGTTTTTGTAGCTATATAGAAAGGAAATAGAATCTTTGATGACTTAATAAAATTAAATCAATCATAATTACACCATTAGGCTGAAAAGTAGACGAGTAGTATGAAGGTAACTTATCTTCTAAAGATAATGTTTTCTTGGTATGGCTTGAGGTTTCAAAAACCAAATTAAAGCCTCCTCAGGTGGCTGGTTGATGATCAATAATTTTCCTGTGAATTCTAAGGATGGTTAAGGTTAAAAGCATGTTTCCTTTGCATCATGCTGAAAAAAGAAACAATAAGCAAAAATATCTTTTAATGTGGTCAGTAATTCTGAGGGAACATCTTTTTCCTTGAAAGGTGTTATGAGGTATAGTACTGGCAGTGAGTCTGCTATGTGGGGTAAATGAAGGGTACACAAGGGATACTCACACATGAACACACCAAGCAGGGTGGTTTTCTGGTGGTGGAAAGCCTAGTTCAACTGCTTCAAACCTACTTTTTTCACTCCCCAGGAAAGTATAGCAGCCAGAAGCATTGGACGTGAAAAAGATGTGAGGAGTATTCCCTCGGCCATTCAGTTCTGGCTACATCTCTGTGCAGCAAACAATTTAAGAACTGACCCTACTAAGTAAAATGAAGATGGCTCGACTGGGAGGTGGTGAGGGCTGCTGTCTGACAGGAGCTTCTCTGACATTCTGCTGCCTAAAGCATTTCCATGTTTTTGCCACTGGGGTCAAAAACGGGAAAAAAAAATATCCAGTTCCTGCATGAAGGTTCAGAAAAGAGGTGGCCCCACTCCCAGCTACAGTCAAACACACAAACATGATCTCACAAATACTTGAGTGTTTTTAACAGCAAGGCTGGGTACTATTGATACCACAGCTACCGTCTTCCAGCTCAGTCTGTTATTAAATCAATAAGAGAATTTTGTCTGGGAAAAAGGAATTTGAACTTTGTGAGACTGAGAGGTCACTGAACCCATGCACACTGTTTCCCAGGTTGTCTCACCAATATAGGGTCACTGTTAGACAAAAGATCATGTATTTTTGTAAACTATGTTATAGCACTGTATTTCATTTTTGTGCCATCCTCACTGCTGTCGGAACGAATTGCGTGTGTATACCAAAATTGGTATCACAGGGTGACTTCAGATGAGGCCAGATCTGCCTCGTAAAGACCTCAGCAGCCATCACCATTACAAACTGTGTCTACGCTAGTGAACAGTGTGATCCAAAAGGAATCGATTTGTACAGTGAGATAGGTGGCATGCAGAATGTGATGTCCATACTGTATGGACATCATGTCCTTACACTAGCTCTAGCATCAGCCCATGGACTCAGTGACCATTACCAGCCGAAAAGCATTTGGTACATTTTGGGAATACACCTCCCAGTTTAGATCATGTGAAAGGAACCTGCCTTGAGTGCTGTGAGACTGGTCCATGAAGCACGGTGAGGGACAGCCAGATCAGCTTCAAAAGTGCACTCCTACCTGAACTAAAATCCTAATATAGATGTACCCACAGAAGAAGAGTATTACACCAAGAGCAAACCTGGCCAGCAAACACATCAGCCTCTGCAAATGTCAGAGAGGTTAGGTGGGACTTCATAGGTCATAATTTTAAGCTCAGACATCTACATGTTGTCAGAGTCTGTTTTAGGTACCTTAGTACTTCAGCAGAGCAAGGACTCAGCCTCTCTGGGGCTTCATTTCTCAGGTGTAAGCATTTGCTTGTCCAAAGGTAATCATGAAGATAAGGAAAAAGATTGTGAAGTTCTTCAGATGCTGTGGTGATGAAAAATAAAGTTAGGTGATCTTTTATAACAGTACAGAAAATGTTTCATTAATCATTTTTAAAAGGCTGTCCAATAAAACGTTCCTGTGCAAATAAACTAGGAAAAAAAGAGTATAAATGAAATCAATACACAAGGAAGCAGAGGAAGGTTCACAGTGCTGGAGAGTTCAGGGAAGAGCTGTGATCTCCATCAGCAGTGTTAGAAGCACGAGGAAGGAGCTCTGGGCAGTGCAGGTTGATGAGGCCGCGTTATTGCTCTGCTTTGCCTGCTGTACTCTTGGTAGCTCTGAAAGTCCCACACAGACATATTGATAATTTCCCACTAAGATGCGAGGCCATAGTGCAGAAAGCTGCTTAATTGGACATTGCAAGAAGTGTGTTTTCTTTTGAAAACACTGAAAAAATTCAGTAAGGTTTAATTTGTGGAAAATAAATTTCAAATTCACCTTCTTCCAAATGGCAGATTAATCTTATCAGATACAGGAGTATACCATCTGGCCTTAGCTAACTATTACAACAGTTTAAACAGCTTACATAGGAGCTAGTGACCAAACCTCAAACCTAGACGTTACTTTACAGGTTCTGTGAATAATGAGACATTTAAGAGAATTTCCTCGCAGCTGATATATCAACAACAAGCAAGATTTAATTCCTTGAGTTCTCAAAGTTACATTCACAGATCTTATAAATCCAAAACTTAATTATGCTAGTCATTTCTTTCACTGAGATATTTTTGAAAGCAATGTGCCCTTCACTCAGAGATTAAAGCAGACAACCTCTCTGTTAATTTAAATTTACAATACTCATTTGCTAGGCTATCACTTGTTTTCATTTTTTCTAGACAAGCAGCTACTGTTCACCAGCCCGTGCACTTGAACTGCAGATTGTATCTGCATGAAACTCATAATTCAAACCACAACAGCATGCAAGAGCCCATTTGGAAAATGATGCCCATCAGGAAGAGATTCATTTCTCTACGTGAATTTTTGGCAACACTCTATTCTTCATAATTTGTACTGTGACTGCTCTCATTTACTGGCAGTACAGGTGTACCTTTGTGTGTTCATTTTTAACTGTAGGTGATTATGGAAAAAAAAAAATTCGCTCAATGATATGTCATCTATTCCATCTTTGTCAGATTTCCTAGTGCTTGACTTACAGCTTTTTCAGTCTAAGTCAGTTTGACTATGGTATTAATGAGAAAACCAAGCATCATCAACCCTAGATCTTGAAAAGATCATCAGACTGTCATTTGGATGATGAATGAGTACTATGATCTAAAACTGGATGTGACCAAACCAAGTACCGTATCTTCACAGCACATAACCTGTATGAAATAAATGCAAAATCACAGACATTTTGCAAGAGTGGGACTTCATTATCAAAAAATTTGTCAGTCTTCCTGGTCTCCTTAAACAGGGTTATTTAAAGATTTTGTGCAGGCTGATTTAGTCACACTTCTGCAGTGCTTTTACTCAGAGATTCCATAAATGATATTAATTAAAATTTCTGAGAAAGAACTTTTCCTTGTGTTTCATTCCAAGAAAAAGAAAAAAAAAGAAAAAAAAAAAAGACTATGGAACTAAATAAATATTCTTTAAAATTGATTTCTAATAACTTATTAAAATGGTCTCATGGTGGATCAAAAAGCATGAATTGGCACCTAAAGTAAATGCTGGCACAGTTACATTGACTAGTTCTAGTCACCTGAGGAAAAAAACAAGTCATATCTTGTGAGTAGATTGTGTTCCTACCCATCCCTGATACTTGCTGCTGAACATCTTTGGTCACTTAATTTTTTTCTCTCTTGAAAAGGACAGATGACCCAGGTAAGTGCAATTATACATGTCAGAGAAGGAAATCCATACAAAGAATCTCGATCTTCAGAGAAAGGCAACATAAATGCAGAGTAGGGGAAAGATAAATCAGACCTGCATGCAAGAAAAACTTTTTCAAAGCTTATTTGGATACTTAATTTAAAACAGAAGCTTCATTGAATCATATACAATTTGCATGTTCTCTTTACAACTCATAAATTTTATTTTTCTCGTGGTAGAGAGGTGGTAATCTTAACAGCAAATTACTCTGATGGAAAGAATGCACTTCAAAACAGTGATTTTATAATACCTTACAAGCTAAGTAACAGGTTAGGCAGTGAAGGAAAATTTGAGGGAAGCATGGGAAAATTTATCTGGATACATGTGGCTTGACGAAGCCCCACTAATTGTCTGTGAAGCATAATGGCATACTAGTGTAGCCACACTGGATCTGGGACCTGAGCTGGCACTGCGCTATGCATATTCCTTTCCTTGGAGAAGAAGCTTAAAAACTTATGAGAAGATGCAGCACCATAACTTTGTTAGCTTTCCATGCAGCCATAACTATGATTCCTGATGGAGCTTTGTACATGCTCAGACAACTTGACAGCAGTAGAGTGTGGAATTTAGTTGCCTACCTGGCTTATCATGCCTGGTCTCCACTGGGCCATTTTAGACATCCTGATGCAGTTGTGAAGTGTGCAGGATTGATAGATCTAACACAGTAGATGTTTTGCCTTTGGAGTGGCGGCTGGAGGACAAGGTGGTTATCCCATGGCACCTAAGCAGCATTAAGGACCTATGACTGGGTCCTGGAATCCTTCCCAAAGTGTCAGCATGCTTCAGAGCAGTGAGTTGCTTTGAAATATATCTAAGAACTAGCAGGAGAATTGGAGAAATAAAAGCACTATTAGAGTGCACTTTTTATCTTGCAATTTTTTACTTCTGTCATTATCATAATTCTGGGAAATGACAACTTTTAAGAACATGTTGTTTTGTCCTTTTAAACTTGTCTTCTTGACTACAAGACAGGTTTTATTTTAAAATATTGGGGAACAGAAAAACAGCATTAATAAAGACTGTCTTACAATGATTTGTGTTTTCTTTTGCCACCCCTCCCTCATTAATCTTGTGCTATTCACTTCATAGTTACAAATAATCTATGGAAGATTTGAGAAATCTCATTGTATATTTTGGCTTGTGGCCCAGTGGACAGGATATGCTTGAGCAAGGCACTGAACTTGGGTTTTCTGCTTCATAATTAGTTGCTCTAACTACTTGGCTACATTTAAAGGGGGATCTGTAGCCCCTGCCACTGAAAGCAATGTGTCTTGCCCGGTTCTTTAGAAAACTGCTGATAGCAACCAGCTCTTAGGAAGAAATTTGGATTCTGGACTCTGCATGAACAGAACTTAATAAGCCTTACCTAGGGTCCAAAATGTGAAGTTTAGGCAAACATTTATGCTTGAAGGCTTTCCATAAGTGTCCCAGTCTCTGGTACCCAGCTCCTCCTATGTGCTCAGGCAGGAACATTCACAGATAGCACAGTCTGACAACAGGAGCCTGAGCAGTGATGCTAATATGCAGTTGTACCTCCTTTTCATATACTTATGATCTTTGCTGGACTGGGTCCAAATCCTCAGGAAGGTTCAGTCTTGTTCCCATTAAAATGAGTGAAAGTTTTCCCACTGAAATCAATATAATGAGAATCAGAGTCATTCTCATTAAGTACAATTCGCATAGATTTAAGAGCCTATCATTTTATACTGACTGCTTCTCAGTCACTATAAGAAATGGGCTTCATTATGGAAAAAAACAGCACTGAGCTTTGCATTTTCAAAGCATTGTTTAAATATGAACCGATTAACTTCGAAGTTTTCACCTGATGCAGTGACAAATCACGATGACAAACATGCCTGTGCTAGTTATGAGTCTCACTAACCCAGTTGCCTTGGAGTTAAGTCTATAAAAAAGTTTTAAAAGAATCAAAGTTATACCGGCATGGTTTATAAGGGAACATGAATCATTTATACAAAGAAAAATAATGAAAGAATTTTACTCAGAAAGGTATTTGCCTTTATGTACCTTGATGTTAAAGTACCAGTAAGCTTATACACTGCTAAGAGAAATGAAGGGAATAGGATGGTTTCTGAGGACATAAAAGAAGCTTTTTCTTACTATCCTATAGCTGCCAGAAATTTTGTGACTGATATTTTGTAAGATGAAAAAAAAAGAGGAATCTGCAGACACAGAGGAGTGTCCAGATTTTACCTTTTTTTTTTTCTATTTGATTTTTAAATGATAGATCATGTCTAAAATATCTTGTCCACTGCTTTTAAGGTTGAATCTTCAGATTTTTTTTTGTGCGTGTCCCCAGAATGTCACCTTCTTTAATGCAGAATGAGCATTCCTGATCATTCCTTACTTTCCTCAGTGTTTTGGAAGCTGGATTAGCAATAAGTAACTTCAGTGAATTGAGGAAACCAAACTGTAAGAACAAAGAACAAACAGATACTTTTGAAAACAAAACAACACTCTAAAAAATGAGCTGAGATTTTCCCTACCTCTTTTTCTAAGCTAAGTTAAAGCAGATCACCTGTGTGTGAAGATTCTTGATGACTAGAAAAAGTCAGCTGTCACAGTTTTTTGCAAGAATAACATGTCAGCCTCATCTTAGTTCCTGGGAAGGTGGTGGAGCAAATCCTCCTGGAAGCCAAGTCTAAGCACATGGAAGGCAAGAAGGTGACCTGGAAGAGGCAGGGCTTACCATACCTGACCAACCTTTTTGCCTTTTGAGCCACGGGCAAAAAGAAAGCAGATATCATTTATATTTACCATGGCAAGGTTTTGGTGTATTTTTACAGCCAAATTGGTGAGACATCATTTGGATCAGTGGACTATAAGATATATGGAAGACTGGACCACTAACTTAAAGGATTGTGACCAATAGTA
Organism: Tringa tobata; assembly: GCA_033628505.1. Lineage (NCBI taxonomy): Eukaryota > Metazoa > Chordata > Aves > Charadriiformes > Scolopacidae > Tringa > Tringa tobata. The sequence continues at coordinate 1,692,848 of JAHREE010000480.1, forward strand.
CAAAATCCAACTAGTCACTAGCTACTAGTGATGTCTTTTAGGAATCAGCACTTTCCCAATGCCTTTTAAGACTTGACATCTATAGAGCAGGACAGCATGCCCTCTTAGCATGCTTGTGGACAGCGCTAAACTGGGTAGAGTGATTGGTACACTGGAGGTCAGGGCTGCTATTTGCTGTCACGTTGACATTCTGGAGATATGGGCTGATAGGAAACTCACAAAGATGCTGAACATTTTGTTTAGCAAATGGAAATGCAAAGTTTTGCACCTGGGGGTGGATAATACATGTATGAGTATAGGTTTGGGGAAACTGGCCAGAAGGCAGTTTTGCAAAAAAGGACTTGAGAATCATGCTGGGCAATAAGTTGATGAGAAGTCAGCAGTGTGCAGAGATCACAGAATCCTAGAATACTTCAAGTTGGCAGGGAACCACAAAGGTCATCAAGTCCAACTCCCTACAGGACTACCTAAAACCAAACCATATGACTAAGAGTCCCATCCAAATGCTCCTTGAACTCTGACAGGTTTGGTGCTGTGACTGCTTACCTGGGAACCCTGTTCCAATGACCAACAACCCTCTCAGTGAAGAACCTTTTCCCAGTGTTCAGTCTGAACTCTCCCTGACCCAACTTCATATAATTTCCATGCATCCTATAACTGGTCATCAGAGAGAGGAGATCAGCACCTCCTCCTCAGCTGCCTCTCTTGAGGAAGGAGTAGACTGTAATGAGGTCATCCCTTCTCCAAGCTGAACAAACCAAGTCATCTCAGCCACTCTGAGTCTTGCCCTCGGTGACTGAGATCGCCCACCTCTGGACACCTGATGTCCTTCTTACATTGAGGTGCCCCAAACTGCACACAGTACTCGAGCTAGCTACGCTGTGCCTGATAGCTATGCTAGCTGAAGGCTAACCACATACTGGGTTGTGTTACCAATACAGTTAGCCAGCAGGCTGAGGCTAGTGATCCTTCACCTCCCTTTAGCTCTTATAAGACCACACCTGGAGAACTTTGTGCAGTCTGGGGCTCCCTGGTGCAAGAAAGATTTTGCAATATGAGGAAAAATGCAGTGGAGGCCACCAGGATGGTCAGAGGCTGGAGCACCTAACAAATGAGAAGTGGCTGAAGGAGAGGGGGCTATTCATCCTGAAAAAAAAAACTGTTTTGAGGAAACTTATTAGTGTTTTTACTTACCTACTAAGTAGGTGTAGAGAAGGCTGAGCCAGATTCTTCTCAGAGATTCACAGGGATAAGACAAGAGGTCATGGATACAAATTGAAACATAAGAAAGTCCAGATGCAGGGAAAAATTGTAAAGGGAAAGATAGCTAAATTTTGAAAGAGGCTCGTTAGAGAGGCTGTTGAATTTCTATCCCTGGTGACAAACTGCAGCTGGACACAACCCTCAGCAATATGGTCTGACTAGACCTGCTTTGAGTGAGGTATTCGACTAGATGACCACTAAGGGTTCCCTCCAACCTAAATTATTCATTGATTCTGTGGTGCTATGAAAACAGAGCAGAAAAGTGGGAAGGGCTGGAGTGCACCCTTTCCCTGAGAATAGTGCTGGATAGAGTAAACTCGTGTATCTAGGAATTGGACACAAGTAGCAGCATAGTTATTGAGTTACAGTCCTATAATTCCCCTACTTTTACTTCTGTTGATGATTAGGATTCTCTGGTGAACAAGCAGTTTGCAATGAAATCTGCTTACAGTGCTTCTGTGCTTCTAGCATTAGTTTTTATCACCTTGCTTTGTCTCGTTTTCTCTGTGTATATTCATTTTGCACCTCAGTAAGAACAAACGGGTTTGCCAAGGTGCAGTTGTCAGTTTTAGGTGTCTCTCACCCTACGTCATAAAGACCCAAATAAACTGCAAATGGCAGATGGACCTAACAAAGAAAGGCTTACATATATAGTGAGATAAGGCAAATAAGAAACACAGGTATTATTTCAGTGACAAGTCTTGAATGGCGCCCACGAAAGCAGGCTGACAAACAGAGAGTGTATTCCTATTCCCCAGAGAAGGAATGATAATTTTATATTGAAGAGCAGAACAATCTAAAAAAATGAGGGCTCCTTTAACTTTACATTTCAATATGGCTTTAAAAAAAAGCTACACAGAAAACCTGGAGCTTTTTTTGTTCCTTAAATTATAGCTTGTAAAGTCATTATGATGAATATCTTAATCTCTCTAAATGATCATTGTCTTCTTGATATTCCTTTGCATAATACACCATCAAAATTGAAATTCAAGAGTAAATTTTTTCACTGTGAACCATTTTCCTGCTGAATGTCATGATCTGCAGTCTGTATATGCACCATTTTCCTGCTTCTTTCTCTCTTCCAGATGTGTAGGTGAACTGTAGTAATTCTTACTTTGCAAATGGTGATGGCTTTCTACTTGCAAAACTTTTTTTTTTCTCCACTCAGGCTTCCCAAGAGAGGCTGACAAGTGTTTGTAAATTAATAACATTTGACTTTGTTCTCCAAGGAGCTTCAGACATTTCAGAGCCTGGAGGTGCTAGCCGCTAGGCTTGCTTTGTCTTGGAGAGAAGGCTGTTATATTCCATCCCTTGGTCCCCAAATTGAACACTACCAACTGTATTTAACTAAACTATTTCTTCCAAAGAAAAAGAACTTGATCTGCTCCTGTGAAATGGTCCATTGTTTCATTTCGTCTCTCAAATAAAAGTTTGCACAAGACTTCTTATTTAAATGTATCCAATATCAGCTTTCAGCTACTGGTTACTGTCTATTAAATCAAGGAATCTTTTAATAAACAACATTTTTATTTATGGGGTGAGTCTTAAATATTATAATCAAGTCACTTTTTGGTCTCCTTTATGGCAATTTTTTTGTCATATACTATATTACAGTACAAGGTTTTTTTTAAAAATCTCACCCTAACAGGCCTTTGCTTCACTCTCTTCAGAAATGTTTTGCTCAACCTTCTCCAATTCCTCATTGTATTTGACAGTACAGACTGTATTTGTATGGAGTTTTTTATTTGTTTTACTCACATTTAATGTTGAGAATACTGCTTCCATATTCTTGTTCATTTCTTCTTTTGATATGAAGGTCATACTGATCCTTCACTCACAATGTTACACAGTGATTTTGCCTTTAGTCTCCCTGAAGTCTTCTAAGAATACTTACTTTCTACAGCACCATCTCCCCTTCGCTACATTGATTTCTCTTCTTTCTTCCTAAACACACATTTTCAGGAGGTATCCACCTGACCAAAGGTATTCCTCTGATCAAACCTATGTTTACAATGTAAGTGCCCACACCTGAGCTACCACTTGCAAGATAAAAATACAGAGATTTCTAAGGTCCTGCTGCTCTTATCCTGACAAAGGTGTCTAAAATAGGCCAGGTGAAATCATGTCCTAAGTGATATATTCTTTATGTTGATGATAAAGGCAGCTGAGGTGGCTAGGTCTGATGTGGACAACTAGCAGGCATCTAAAATGAGGTAAACATCACCCATCATGCTTCTTAAATATGTATATAATATATCTAATATATCTAAAATATCTAAAATGATACCCATTTCCTCAATAGTCTACAACACACAAAAAATGTATTGGCAGTGATGTTATACTTGCTTCCAGATGAAGCATGAAAATTTGAGTATATGATGTTTAGCAGTAATGTCTGAAGAATCACTGAGTAGCTGGGACTGCCCTCTGTTCCCACCAAAGGTCATCATGTCATGACCACAGGTACCTTTACCCTTCACAAGAAGGTCTGGAAGAGTTACCTTATGTTGTGTACAATATGTTTTTGACATGAAATGTAATCCTTGTCTTTTAGAAGGTGATATGAACTACTGGCTACATATAATTGTCAGTATCCATCTCCAAACTGAAGCTCCTGATGAAGTCCATGTGATTTCTTCCCATGCATTACAAAGGAGTGTTCAATCTCATCTCTGATTTATACAACATCCTTGCTGTGCTCCAGTACACTCAAACTTTGAAACAAGAGCCTATCAATTTACAAGCTCCCCAACCCTATTTAGGCAATAAAAATAACTGGCTCTGTTTTCAAAGGTGATGACTGTCAATGTTTAACCTGCTGACAGGTATAAGACACCTCTAAAGGACAGAGATAAAGAAATCTACAGTAGTAAATTTAGTGCTAGGATAACAGACTGCATCTTTCCTGGTAAAGTCACTGAGACTTCTGTGACTTAGGATCTTATTTATCTGATATCAAGGGATAGTAGTGGATGGATTAATCTGAGTATTACTTACATTACTGTTTGAACTGACCTTGCTCACCTCTGGAGCACCACTGAGACTTTTTATCTGTTAAATCCTCCATTCCTTCCTTGCACCATCGCGCTAATTTATGTGAGCTGCAGTGGGTTGACATTGTGGGTTGGAGCCATCTCACCTAACTTTTTAATGCCTGTGGTGTTGATGTCCATATGTGACCCTCTTTTCCCAAGCCCAGTTTAGAGTCACTGGAGCTTGGTTCCACTGACTTGTTTTAAACATCCGTGTTAAGATGAATTAAATCATACATAGAAAGGCCTGCTTCTCTCTCCTGATGATAAGCCCAGAACATGAAAGTCTACAGTGTAAATTGGGATGTCTGGTCCAGTGAGTCCCATACAGCATGTCTGACTGTAATTGAGGCTGGCTGCAAGGCTTCTGTCAGTCCCCTGCCCTTGGTGGTAATGGTGATGACAGTAAGAACAACACAGAAGAGGTTGCTTTGCCTTGAAATACTAACTAAATATAGCAGTGAGTTGAAACAAACCAATACAAATGCATTCTCTGTGGGAAATGAAAACTACGGTAAGTCATAGCAGAAGTCCTCTCAACTATTGAAACCAAAGACAGTTCAGTTTTCAGATTCAATTTAGAGGTAACATTTTCAGCTGCAAGTTTTGATTCAGGTAAGAGTCTGAGGTCTTTTTCTGTTCAGAATAATAAAGTTTTTAACTGATTTGTTTAAATGTTAGCATTTAGAATCCAAAAGCTCTAACTATACAAAATGCCTTTTATGTATTTCCAAAATGTTTCTGAAAGATGGAGCTGAACAAAATCACAAGGCAGAAACACAGCTAGAACAGGCTATTCGAGTGTGAATTATTCAATTTAGTTCTAGGCAAAGAAAATTTGTAAAACAATAGATATCACAGTGAAAAAAAGCACATTGCCAGCATTTACTATTCCATATTCATTGAATCTTCAAATATTTGTATTGCTCAGAAGGGAAAGATAAGTTATGCCATCAGGCATGATTGTGGCCCATGATTCCCATGGCAAAGGGCCTGGACAACAACAGCAGGTAAGACAGAAATGTGATGGTAAATGATGCATGTGTGCACGTGTGTGTGGGGCTCTAGCACCCTAACTGTACAGAGGGCATGTAGGAAAACTACCATCTGCTGGATTAAATGATAACCAGGAGATACACAATTTTGAAACAAAGGACTTGGCTTCAAAATTAATATAAAAGAAGCATAAAATACTTGCATCAGAGGAGAGAGTGCTTGGGGTGGGAACAGAGCATCAGTGAAAACCCTGGTGGCCCTGTGGCTCCACAGCCCCTGCCCAGGCAGCCTCCCTGGGGGACAGGGGAGGCGGATGCAGACAGCACCCAGAGGGGGTCACCGTGTGGGTGTAGTGTGGAGGGACCCACACCTCACGTTGTGCCTGTGGACCCACAAGGGCTTCCTCACCATGACAGAGGTCTGTGGGTTGTTGGGAGCAAGGGGGGTGACATGCAGCCACACCAGCTGCATCTCTCAGGCCCGCATCTGTGTGAGATCAGAACTTCCTGGGATCAGCTATAGAAGGGCATTTGGAAGTTTGTAGGTGTTTATTAACATTTTGTAACTGTCCAGTTTTGTGGTTTATCTGTTACATTACCAATATCGATTCTGCATATATGGTTCATAGTTTGTGAGTCAATGATCTGTCATTAATAAATCAATAAACTGTTTCAATTCTGGTCTAATTCAAACCATGTGAACTGAGCAACTTTTCCCTGTGGCATCAGAAAGGACTGCAAATAAACAATTCAGTCTATACTGCCATCCTTACAGTGTCTTTGTGCGCTGTTCCAAAATAGCACTCTTAGCTCCATCGCAAATTAGGTCCTTTTATTTAAAAAAACCACCACTTTAGAAATGCAAACCCATCATCCCTGCAGTAGACACTGTCCGCAGAGGGAAGCAGTTGGCCGTAGCTCCAGGAAGTGCAAGCAAGCAGGGGCATATTTACGAATGACTGGAGGAAGGTTGCTCTAATCTACCTCTCTGTCCTGCGCTTCTCTATTGGTTTGCCAGGGAGCAGCCAGTAAAACCCAACATTGCCCAGATTCCCAAGGACTCTAGGAAGTATTTCTCCCCAGACACTCTTGGTGGCACCTTGAATTACTCTTTCCACCAAGCCTGGACTGCTATAGTATAGCAGAACAGCTTGGTTTGGAGGACGCGTGCATATTTGGGATGATGAGGACCCAGGCTTGAAGCATTCCTGGTGCCTCTGTACAGCTTGCAACATTCTCCCGTGTTGAGTCAATTACAAGCAGAATCTCTCTCACTTTTGGTAAAGCACCACTAACAGCCCCTACTTTAACATTATATTTCTAATTTTTTATATTCTTTCATTTCTTCTTCTGAATGCACAGTATTTATCAAATAAGCAGGTTAATTAGTATTAGTACCCCCGCATTTAGTCAACCAAATATAAGCAGTTGCTTACTTCTCCAGTGTGAGGATGTTTCTTCTTCTACCATGAGAATTTTCACGAAACAAGTTGCAAGATCAAGGCTGCCCACCTCTTTTCATACACACAGCTATGTTTTTCCCAGCCTTCCCAGTCCTGGGGATTTCCAGGTTCATTTCAAACAGTCTAGATTTCATTATAACACAGTGGCAACTGTGTTATATAGTTTTGATTGGTATCATCCAAAGTAAAAAATTATGGGTTTGACTCTAGGTCAAACGTAGACCTAGAGTTTTCAGTGGGAAGCGGAGGCTGCCAGGTCTGGGCAGTACATAGTCCATACAAACACAGCACACCAGCTTCTTTTCTGATCTGGTGGTTCAAACTCTATTGATATCAGTGGTGCAAACTGATCTGACCAGAAATAAACTGGTATCAGTGCCCAATTTGTAGCAATATTTGCTTTTGTGGCTGCCTGGGGTTTCTGTTACAGGTAAATTTTGCAGATGATGAAATCCTGAATTTCAAATCAGAGAGAAGAGAATGACTTTGGGGAAACTGGTGGGGCCACATATCTGCACCATGGTGAGCAGGAGAGGGGCTAGGACATGTGAAGTGGAGCACTGCTGCAAAGCAGGGCCCAGCTGCAGCTGGTTTGTGCATAGCAGCTATCCAAGAGGTGCAGTGTTTAGTATTCAGATGCTATGTTTCTAAGATGCCAGGCTCATCAGGGGAGATTAAGATGTCAAAAACTGACAATCTAGACAATTAAAAGCTTCCAGTACTGGAGCCCATGAAGTAAGAAGGAGGTGTAGATGGGGGGTGAAAAGGGAGGAGGAAGATTTAATGATTCCTTCAGGGAAATTAATTTCCATCATCATCTTTTGTATTTTTGCCAATTTCCGGTTGACAAGTGCATGCACAAAAAGCAGGAATTTTAATAAGTGTTTATGACAACATTCTTTTGAATGAAGTTAATCATATTAATCTCTCGTGGGCCTTAGTAAAGGCTCTAAATCAATAACCCTATGTAAGTCTGGAAGGTAAAATAGCTGCATCTGGAGTGGGAGAGTGAGTGTGATGATACACAAGAGGCCTCACAACACAGCCTCCATTATCACAGCAGCTGTCCAACAAATGCTTGTAAAAGATTTCTCCTTGAGACACATTTACAAAGTCTTTAAAATGGGGCCAGAGTGTCTACTACAAGTCTTGTGAAATTGAAGTCTGTGTTAATCTTCCTTACTCCCGTGAAGGTCCCCCATGGTCTGACCAGTATTCCAGTGCTGATTTAAATGGAAGCAAGACATTATCAAGATACTTCCCCACAAATTTAGAGTAAAAGCCTTTTTCTCTTTCCTAGCATGTAGGTTTCTTTTTCCAAACATATGTGCTTTTACTGTTCTGATGTCAGGTTGGTGCTGCATTTGCCAAAGAATTTAATTTGGGTTTTGCTGTTTGATTTGAGGTTGGTTTTACAATGTCCTCAGAGGCCTGCAGGTCCTCTTTAACCTCCCAGGAGAGCAGGCTCAACACCGTGGTGCAGTTTTCCAGCGCATCTTCCTCTCACCCCCTGCTTACAGCTTCTCCACTCTGTTCAAAGCACTTGAATACACCCAGAACCATCTCCTTGCACCAGGACAACTGTCCAGCTGGCTGCTTAGGGCAGCACAGGGGACACAGACAACCTGGGTTTCAGTCTCAGTGTCCCTGAAGAGTTACACAGGTCGTGCATTACTGAAGGGCTTCAGCAGAAATGAAGAACACACTCCGTCCTATACACCAAGCTGTTGGAGGATACGGCTCTTTTCCTGGGGTGTGAGCTCAGGAGAAAGGAAGGTTTATGCTGGGGAGGCTGAAGAGTTTCAGCTGAGCTGAAGTTGTTCTCTCACTTCCCCTTCCTTCTGGTGAATTATTTAACCTTGTTAGCTAATGAAAAATTCATTGCTTAGCTTTGATGTGGGGCCCAACTCCTATCTTACACCAACACTACCAAATGCAAAAGTTGATAGTTTTTCACACTTAATTTCAGCCCTGCTTTTCTCCACTTCTCATGATTAAGAAAAGAGAAATAATAGAACAAGGTTAAATTGCTCATCCAATAATATTTACGTCTCTCTGGGAAATTTTGCCATGAGGTAGCTATTGAAGTTTTCTTTAAATGCAGTAATACCCATTGCAAATATTATGTAGGAAAAGAACCCAACCTTTATCTGACAGCTGGAAAAAGCTTGTTTACATATCCTTTTATCTATGTACTTGTTTTAAAACCACTATCCCCCCAAATTCCAAAGGCAGTGAATTCTCAAACAGAAGGGAAAAGTAATTAAGGACAAGGGGCTCTACACTGGAAATTAATAACTTCTTATTAACGGTGCCTGCATGGATCACATTCCTTGGACTAAATCTGTATTATTATTATTATTATTGGTATCGTTTCTCGGACCAGGCTAGGGTCACCTAGATGAGCAACAGGACAAAATCAAGTATTTGTATGCCCACTTTCATGATGATGTTGGTTCTTACAAGGAGGAAAGTCTAGTGTGGGTGTTGAGCAGATGCAATAGGGTGCTCCAGGAGATCCCCTAAGTGGTGAAAACAGCAGGACAGAATCACAGAGAACATTGGGGTGAACATCAATAAAGCCAGATACGACTTTCGGTGCTAGGCACTACGCTTAGAAAATGAGAATTACTGCTAGAAAGAGCTTACAACCTGGAAGATAATATGTATTAGCAGGGTGGTAGAATTTGAAGTAGCATAAAAGTTTATTTATTGGATGATACATATGGAACAGTTTTACAGATGTGGTAAGGTAAGGTAAGGTAATGGTGGCAGGACAAGCAAGGATTTCATTGAATTGCTGCAGTCAAGGGTAAATGATATTCTGAAAGCACATATTTATAAAATAAAAAAGAGGAAATTATTAAAAGGAACACGTTTAAATTCATAATCCTCCTACACATGTAAACTTTGTTGAATGGAGCAAAATATAACTACATATTGTCAATAGTTAAATCCTAGCCATGGAAGAATTAGGTCACTGCATTTTTAAGTGTGGACTCCTTCCCCAAAATATGAGTGGATTATTAGATTTAAGAACAAGTATTACACTTTCATTCAAGTCACAAGCCTGCGAGGGATCTGTGTGTACTTGACTGATGCAGTGTCACGGCCATGTAAGTTATGTGCTTTGACTTTCACTGGCTGTGCTGACGTACAGATGGAAAGTAAGAGCTTGCAATGTGTCAGACAGTGAAGGAAAGGACATTAGAAGGGAAGATTGAAGTGGAAGTATGGGTGGGTGGCTTGCTAGCTTGTTCCTAGGATGGCCTCAGCCTCATAGGAATCTTCATAGCAGCTGTGGAGAAAACAATGGGAGAAAAATTGCAAGTGGCATGAAAGTTCTCATACTAACAAAAGAAAAAAGGGAAAAAAAAGAAATTTAGGGACACAACGCTAACAGCCAGCTTCTCAGTATCAGCCTGCCAACCTCAGTGTATAGCCCACATTGCACTGCCTTGGCTGCCTCAGACCAGGTACCATGGGGGGAAACAAGGCGAATGGCTGATGGCACACATATTATTTGCCACAAGCTTTGATTTTTTGTCATAGTATATGTGCAGTTTTTCAAAGAGATCATTTTATAAGCCCTCATTCACTGGACATGTTCATGCAAGAATATGTTTTGCTAATGACTCCCCCTTCCTAAAAGTGTTTCAGTGTCTAAGGTGTCAGAAGTTGTTCCACGCACCTTTTGTGGTCACTGAAGGTGCTGCAGCTGAAGTGGATGAGACTGAGCCACCTTCCAGCCTCCTCCCTACTCGCTGTGTCCCACCGTGTTTCTGGAGAAAGGCTCAGCTTGGCCTGTCCTACCCAGGTGAATCCTGAATTCCTGTGGTGCAACCTTAACAAACAAACTGGATACTGCAGAGGCATCTTAAATCAGACCTTTTCAAATGCGTTTTTTTCTCCAGCCTGGTAGCCTGGGTAAGGTGCAGCACAGCCATTGCGCTGTTGAGCTGTGTGTCCAGCATTAACTATGCCCAGTAAAGGACTTGCTTCTCTTAACTCATTGTTTGTGTTTCCAGTCTCAAGGGCCATGTACCTAAATCACATGTACATAATTGTATTACAGCTCTGACTGTGGCACTTAAATCCCTTTTTTAGAGTCAGACCTTAGGAGTTAAATTGTGATTGACTTAGAAAGATACTTACTATCTCAATAGACTATGTAAAGTTTTAAACCTACTCAAGAGTCTAAGTTGTTTAGATGCCCTTGAAAATGTTACCATTAAATATCTCTGTTAAAGTCAACAGAAGTTACCAAACTGACACAGGTTGAAAATCAGAGCAGAAACACAAGCATTCAGTGGATTCTTGCTTTATACTGTTCCCTTGTACTATTTTACATTTACTTCCCTAAGAAGAAAAATAGCAAACAAAAGTCACTTGAGGCAGTTGTTAAACAAGTATGATTTTTTTTTTAAAAAAAAGGCAGTTAAGGTCTCCTCACTGACTTCTTATAGGTGAGTAGATATTGCCAGGCTCCCCCCAAAAATGAAGTTTTCATTACAAAGAAATATCTTTATTACAACATCACTTCACTATGTCAGCTTAGGTGCTGTTCCACTTAAAATATCAGAGTTAATCTTAATGGGCATCAGATGCCTTTTGAATTTCCATTTAAAAAATAAAAGAACAGCAAAAATTCATAGTCAGTGAACAGCCCTCAGAGGAAGTGAAAGAAATCCTCAGACCTGGGCTGGTAGTCTCAACCTTTCACATTGCATGTTGCTGCCTAACCACACTGACTGAACATTCTTGTCCCCTGACAAAGAAAGCCTTTTCCACAGCTTCTCTTCAAATGCGCAACCACTGCATCCCTCTCTCCAGACTGGAGCTGTGTGTGGTTGTCCATGCCTCCACAGCTCTTATAAAATGAGGCTTTTTTTTCATGATCAGGGAGCAGAAGGCAGAAACTGGAAGGAATCCAAAAACCTTTATAAGAAGCTGAATTTCCTAACCCCCAATTTCCAAACCTGGCATACAGAAAAGGCTGTGTGGCCAGAACAGGCTCTGCTGTCAGGTTAAAGCATGCAGATTTTGCTCAGTGTTTTGCTTTAATGAACAGGGATTAATTTTACTGAAGAAAGTATTAGTGGTATTTAGAGATCTCGTGGGAGCAGTCATGTACTGTTCTTGGCAGAATTCCTTCATCCTCTAGTTAATAACTTTAGTTTCCTACACTGTTGACCCAGAGATATCTTTGAGGGGAGATGGATGATGAAATTAATTTTTCTTCTAGTCTTTGATTAAACATGACAATGACTTACTTGGACTGATCCACACATTATAAGACCTGTTTCAAGGGAAGAAGCCACAGGAAAAGATGGAATATCTTTCAGTTACAAAGCTTTTCTTTATGTGTTCATGGTGAAACAAATTTCTCATTGTGGTAAGTGGTTACCGCAGGCTCTTACTCTAAACTGAATGTAAGCTTCAGGACCGAGTTTAATCAATAAAATACTTTGGCAAAGAAGTAAATCACAATTAATCCTCATAAGTAGAGTTTAGTAGTTTTCTGGAGTTAATACAACGTAGTGTAAGGAACTTCATGAAGTTACGTGACAATAGGGCTCTTGTTTTCTATGTGCAGACTGTGTTTTGAGGTTGCCACATGCTACGTTTAAAGTGTATTCTGCTCTGTCTGAAGCAGAAACAAATGCGATGGTCAGTGGACACAAATTTTGGATGTCTTCTAAATCTGAAAAATGTGCTTTGGATGTTGAAAAAGCATTAGTAACTAGGATCATTTTACTTCTCTATATATACAAAAAAATCCCTACATATCTGAAATACTAAGCAGGTCATTGTGCAAAAATTTAATAATAGCAATCGCATCTGTTCCCCAGAGCTTATGCTGAAAATCCATGTTAACTGAAGTGACTGAGTGCAAAGATCCAGGTGACTCTTGATCTTGCCTTTGCTGTGTTGGAAGAAGTCACTGAAGGCAGAAACCTGTACTTTCGATGGATAGAAAGTGTTGACCTGTCAGACACACTTATCCAATAAATTTGCCACAGGAAAGAGATATAAAGGCTCTTCTTCTCGGGCAATTCATGACCAATTATTATTTTTTTTTATTTTATAATTCTGATTTTATTATATTTGTACCCTTTTTCCTTGTAATATGGAGGAAAGAATGCTGTAAAATGTGTCCACTATGTTAACATTTAACAGTTTTCTGGTTAGTTTTTGAAAGCTCAGCCCTACAAATACATATTCTTGATCATAGAACTTGAAATGCAGAAAAAAAGAAAAAACCTGACAGATTTGAAGTAACATAAATGACCAATAGTATTTTAATAACCCAACATCATCCTTTCTGCTTAGCATTAAGAATCGATTACTCTCCATTCAATGCTGATTTGTCTTCTGTAAGTCAACACTTAAGTGAGACACCTAAACATTCAGAATCAATCCTCCCAAATACTCAAATCTTTCCAAAGCTAAAATAAAACAAATCTCAAAATTTTCCATGATGTCTGAAAGAAGAATGATTAGAAATCTTTTGTTAAGATTAGATTAATAAATATATTAGTCTTTGTAAACTTAAGAAATGCCTAAAAAATGAAATTCCTTTCCAAAAATATTGTAATAAATTGCATCAACATACTTTATTTTTTTTTAATTTCAGAAATAAACTTTCTTATTTTACTTCACAGCTGTGTTCTCCTGTGCTCCTCAACATAACATTCACTGTCTGAAAAGATTCATATGAAAAGTTTTGTGTTATATCACTAGGCCTTTTCACTACACTTTCTTACAGATAAGATGAGATTGGATTAAACAATTCATGTTAATTAAAACTAGGGATAAGGACATGCAGAAAAGATAAAATGAGTTGCTGATAATTTTTTAAAGCTTGTCTCATTTTTGTTTGCAAATCATTGGTCAAAACATCCTGAGACAGACACATGGTACCCTTAAAAGTGTCAAAATACTCAATGTGAGAAAACATTGGTACAGGTGTATATATGATTTATGTCATGTTTCATTTAAATCCTGTTCTATTCTCTGCTTCTAGTTTGTGTAACTGTTGTAGGTTTTCTGAAGGCAAAACAATGACTAGTGATTAACAACATAATTTGTTGGATGAACTCTGTATTAACTATAAGATTTTATAGCCTAGAAAGACTTTTGGAACCAAACTAGGGGATGGTGATTATTCAGCAGATGAAAGTCCAGGTGAATGAAGTTAGACTGCTGCATTTGTGAAAATGTTAAAACTACCTATTTTAATATTTATGATCAGCTCTCACAACAAACTGGAGTGTAGGAGGCAGCTTGTGAAAGCAGAAGCATTTCAGGCACAGGGAAAAAACGTGTGCAATTACAGATGCTTTACATGGTCCCATTCACATGACTGTGCAACCCCTCTCTATGGCAGCTGGTTTCATCCCAGAATTGGCCTCTACCTTCAGGCAAGGGCCTAAGCACAACAGCATTTTCTGCTGGAACACCTCTGGGCACACGCTTATCCCCATAAGAGCTGGTCTTTCCAGGGAACACCTTTTGTAGCTTCTTTGTTTATTTTATAATAAATGAAGGGGGCATAGAAGGGGGCGTTTGGCCAGCATAGGAATCCGCACCACAGAAAAGCAAAGGTCCGCCTGCCTGTTGTGCTATCTCCACTTTGGTCAGTGTAAAATGCCTAAGATGGAAATAAAATGTGATTCTTTTCCTATTACTTATGCCAAGCTTTCAGCAAGAAGCCATTTAGGGAGGGGACTTGTTGCAAGAGCTCCCAAGGTACAATCCGTTAGTCAGTCTTTATGCAAGCTCTTCTATACCTCCTGGCATTTCAGCAGAGAAAAAAGTCAGAAAAGGGGCAAAATACACTGCTGTTCCCTTTGCAGATGCCATACATTTTCCATAAAGCCCTTTCCCTTTCAACATTTCCTAGAAACCCTGTTAACTGGAGCGATGTTCAATACTTTTGTTCTTCTGTATGCTGCTCTTTGTTTTGCTGAGCAACTCTCACTTTTTCTCAGTGCTTGCATCCTACTTAAGAGGATGCAGGGCACCTTGGCCATGGTTTTAAAAGCAATATGGAAAAGCCTTAGCATATCCACTGAAATGAGCAGGACAGTACCAACTATTATTTTTTATTTATTTCTAATTAAGATTTTTCATCATACATTTCTATCAAGAGGGCAATCATGGCAACAGAGACTACTTAAATTTGTTCTGGGTATATTTTACAACAGAGACATGGCTGAAAATAATTTTTTTAAATTAACATTAGCCAGAGCATTTACTTATGTTCAGAACCTTGTTCCAAGAAAAAATAGCAACTGAGGAGAAACAGCTTCTGCTCCTGACACTGTGACAAGGAAGCAAATGTTCACGGCAAGAAGTCAGGCCATTCCACTGTGCTTTCTGTGTTCTCACTTGCTTCTTTTCAGTCACACAGAGTTTTGCGATGTCACCCAAATAATGTTACCAACATCAAAACAAACAAAGGCAATTTCCTTATCTGATAACTGTGGCCTTTCTCATTCCCTGCTGTGTGCACTTCTTAAATAACCAATGTCATTGACATCAGCAACTACCAGTACATGTTGTCTCATTTGCAGACCACATGAACCAGAGCTGGTAAGAAATGTTCCCAATAACTAGGAGGTTATTTATCATTAATTAACAACATACTTTAATGGGTTTCTTAGCAACATCATTTACTTTAAGCATACACCCCTAGGGGATGTGTTCTGTGTTGTCATACAAACAGCAAATGAGGGCAGCTATTGATCCCTACCCTGTTGGCTACTGAATTACAACATACAAGAATAACTATGTCAAAATGACATTTGGACTCAAAATGCTTGTAGTGCTAGATGTTTCCATTAAGAATTAAAAGTCCTTTCCATTCCCCCAGTGGGTTTCACATCTAAAAGTATGATTTAATGAAGGGATTTCAATCAAAAATTGCCAAAAATTCAGTCAAATCTCCAGTCTTGAAGTTATAGAAACACGGTGAAGCTCTAATACCTGCTGGAGAAGAGAATGGAGATCCAAGTGGTCCCCAAAGCTAGATGAAAGCATTTAGTGAGAGCATTTTTAGGGAAAATACAGAAACAAGACCTTGAAAAGCTTTCAAGAGGCAGCTCTAAAAAAAATTCCATTCTGCAGTATGCAAAGTTCCAGGACATAAATATTTGTGTGATGACAAAGTTTCTCCTAATGCTTGACATTATTTTACATCTAGTGTTTGCATTATCATCCATTTCTAATTCAACCACATGGGCAACCACATTCCCTTCTCTTTTTGCAGGTATTGTTTTATATGTTTGAAAAATATGGGACCTTATGAGATGCACCCGTTGTTCCTGAAGAAACTGGCGGATGAAATTGCTAAGCCACTATCCGTCATATTTGAGAAGTCATGGCAGTCCAGTGAAGTTCCTGCTGATTGGAAAAGGGGAGACATAACACTCATTTTTAAAAAGGGAAAAATGGAAGACCTAGGGAACTACAGGCCAGTCAGTCTCACCCCCGTACCGGGCAAGACCATGGAGCAGGTCCTCCTGGAAACGCTGCTAAGGCACATAGAAAATATTGAGGTGATTGGTGACAGCCAACATGGCTTCCCTAGGGGCAAATCTTGTCTGAAAAGTTTGGTGGCTTTCTATGATGTCATTACAGCTTTGGTGGATGAGGGAAGAGCAACTGACATCATCTACCTGGATCCGCACAAAGAAATTGACACTGTCCTGCACGACATCCTTGTCTCTAAATTGGAGCAAATTGGTCAGTGATGAGTGGTGTTCCTCAAGGGTCAGTACTGGGATTGATGCTGTTTAACATCTTTATTGTCAGCATGGACAGTGGGATTGAGTGCACCCATAGCAAATTTGCCAACAACATCAAGCTGTGTGGTGCAGTCAACACTGTTAAGGGAAGGCATGCCATCCAAAGGGACACTGACAGGCTTGAGAGTTGGGTCTGTGCAAACCTCATGAAGTTCAACAAGGCCAAGTGTAAGGCCTTGCACCTGGAGCACAGCAATCCCAGGCACAAATACAGGCTGGGCAGAGAATGGATTGAAAGCAGCCCTGAGGAGGGCTTGGGGGTCTTGGTGGATGAGAAGCTTAACATGAGATGTCAATGTGGGCTGCGTCAAAAGAAGCACGGCCAGCAGGTTGAGGGAGGTGATTCTACTCCTCTACCCTACTCTCATGAGACCTGACCTGGAGTACTGCATCCAGCTCTGGGGCCCTCAATGAAAGAAGGACATGGACCTTGTTGGAGCAAGTCCTGAGGAGGGCCATAAATACGATTAGAGGGCTGAAGCACCTCTCCTATGAAGACAGGCTGAGAAAGCTGGGATTGTTCAGCCTGGAGAAGAGAAAGCTCCAAGGAGAGCTTATAGCAGCCTTTCAGTACCTAAATGGGGCCTACAGGAGAGATGGGGAGGGACTCTCAGGGAGTGTAGTGACAGGACAAGGGGTAATGGTTTTAACTGAAAGAGGGGAGATTTATGTTAGGTATTAGGAAGAAATTCTTTAGTGTGAGGGTGGTGAGGCACTGGAACAGGTTGCCCAGGGAAGTTGTGGATGCCCCATCCCTGGAAGTGTAAAACACCAGGCTGGATGGAGCTTGGAGCAACCTGCTCTAGTGGGAGGTGTTCCTGCCCACAGTAGGTGGGCTTGGAATTACATGATCTTTAAGGTCCCTTCCAACCCAAACCATTCTAGGATACTATGATTTCTGAACTAGAAAATGCTATTCTTGCAATCTTTCTGCATGCAGTAAGTTTTCTAGACAGCTAATCACTTTCGTTTCTCTATTGAGCATTTTTCTTCCCCTTCATGTTTCTTAAATAAGGAGACCTAACATCCTTCTGAGCCTTGACTAGAGTGAAAGTTTTGACCTATTGCTGTATCTTAGTGTCAAAAACTCCTGTTAGTGCAATTACTGGGACTTTGTGTGCACAAACAGGCTCTGTAATCTCTTCCGCCTCCTTGGGATCTGGTGGCATGTGCTCAGACCATCTCTGCTATGAATATCCTGGGATCACACTTCTGGGAATGACCTGAGGCAGAAAGAGCCAGGAAAAGTTTCACTGAGGGCTACCCTTTCCTTGGAGCTGCATTTGATCTCATGCACTCTCTCGTTGTCAGTGTATGCTTTATTGCTATAGGTGTTGCTACACCTGTGCATATACCTTATTGACCCTGATCTAAAAACTTGACTTCCTGGCTGAACCTCAGCCCTGCCCTGACACCGTGGCCATGCCAAGCAGTCACACAGCTCTGGGTTTACCTCAGTTGCCATCCCTGGGCTTGCTGCCTTTCTGGGACCTATGAGTTTTCCGTGGTTAAGGACACAACCCTGCCGGCCCCATGGCTACCCTTGGGTGCCCTGGCCTTGTTGGGACAGCTGACCCTTGATATACCTTGGCAGCTGCTCAGGTCATTACTAACACACAGGCCCCTTTTAAACCAAATCAGTATGTATATATATATTTTTATATTCCCTATGTTGTATGATGTAGTTTGCTGTTCCAGGTGCAGTGCTTTACCTACTATTGAACTGACTAAATTCAAGATGATCTTTAAGGTCCCTTCCAACTCTAACCATTCTATGATTCTATATGCTAGCTGATGTTTCTTCCCAGTCTTTAGGATCACTGTAAGAGAAGGAAATTAAATAGATTTTCAGAGTGTTATTTTAAGGGAAAGTTGTTGTTATCTACTAACCAGCCATGGAATAGTCTTCAGTTAAATAAAATATTCATTTTAACTAGTGGATGGTATTTGTTAGGCGCTTAATCAGAGGGTGTTACACATCTCTGACCAGTGATGCTTCTTGCTGTATCTGCCTTGTTTTCTGGGCTCATTCACAGCTGTCAGCAACGTTAAGCCTCATTTCCAATATTTCTTAAAATGGTAGTAGTTTTTTGGGCACTATATTAAGTTTCAACTGTCCTTTTGCATAAATGCTAAAAGGTAACCATCAAATGATAATGAAAATGAGCCACAAATTAGCTTTATATTTGTTCAAAAACAAGAATCATGAATCGACAACTTGTCTTCTATCAGGTGGATCCTTTTTTCTTGAAGTATTTCTTGAAAAAAAAAGTACAATATAATTTTGCACAAAAACTGTAAGATAGAATGGAATTTCATTTGAAAAAAAAAAAAAAAAAAAGAGCCATATAATACAATTCAATTTAAAGCTCTTTTCATGTTTCCATTCCTGTCAGTAGGTATTCTGACCAGGGTAGAAAACTGAGATTAAAAAGCAAATATGAAGGAGACCCCAGCCAGCATCTACCTTGTTTTCTTTTATCTTTGTACTTCCTGGACTAGTGCCAGGCCCTTGAGTGCCCCACAGATCTCACTGTCCCTGCTAACCTCCCCAGAACATTTGTGCCTGATTAAACCCAGGGAGGCAACTAGGACTTTCATATCTAAGCCTACTGTTCCCTTGCTGACTGCAGGGTTTGAAGCAGGCAGCTGGCCTCCATAACTCTGGTGTGGTTTTTTTTTTCAGTTATCAGTTTTCTACTTTCCTCCTCTTTCTGAGATCCTAGAACAAGCAGGGAGGTTGGAACTAGGTGATTTTTAACGTCCCTGCCAAGTCTAACCATTCCATGATTCTATGATTCTATGTCTCTTCCTTCTCTCTACCACAGCCAGAAAAACAGCAATGGAAATGTCAAAGGCACAGCAAAAAGTTTGAGGGACAGAACAGTTCAGGAACCTGATTTTGCTGATCATGTATGTGTATCTACCCCTTCAAATAGGTTTATGGATAGACCAGATTGCAAATGCAAAATGAGATCAGTCAGAAAAAAATCTTACATGTCACTTTCTTCCTTGGATGTTCTGCTATACTTCTGTGTAGCTAGATCCCACTGCTCTTTTAAAGAAATTAGGGCCAAAATACGAAGGGAGCAGGAAATTATAGTTTGAAGATTTTTTTTTACTCAGCAGAAATATAAGGTAATATTTTGAATGGGCAGACAGAATATTTAATGTGCCAGCTTCAGCTCCTTCATTGACTTGACACACTAGTAAATTCTGAAAACATGCAACCTTTTCATACCATTTATGTTAATGGAATAAATAGCCATCAATTATGCTCAAGAAAATAATTTTATTCCTTTGACAGCTACTGCATTTTAGTTATTCTTGATGATCTGTGATGCTATCCCCAGACTGGTACTCAGTAAAACGACCAAGCTGGAAACTCAGTGTCAGTCTGAGAACCAGAGGACATTTTGTGTGGTAATTAATTGATACTCTCTCAGGTCTGTTAATGCAAATCTGACCAGTTTAGCCCTCATTTCAGATACTTTTCTTCAGATTGTTGAGAACACATGCAATAAAAACTTTAACTTTGTTCCAGTAAGAGCACTTGATGAGAGAGGTTTGAAAGTGTCCTCTCAGGGGGAACATGTTATGAATTTATGTGCTTACTTTTCATTTCCTTAAGGGTATACTTTTTTTCCACAAGAATTTTTTGAGAGTTAAGGACTGCTGTCCTCCTTCAAGACTAAGAACTCTATGGAAGCACTAAATACTAAGTGCTTCTAATTTTCGCAAGCTGAGTTAATCTTACCAAGATATGAGTAGCCATTTGGGAAAAAGAAAAAGGGGTTGTGTGTTACTACAGACTCCAGAAATGCCTGTTTTCATTACAGTTAAGGTAAACCATTCCACTAAAACAAATAGTTTAAAAGAATCTTTAAAAAGTTAAGACCACACAGAAAAGTTATCAGAATATTTCTAAAAATATCTTGTAGAGTTATTGTGACTTAAAAATAGAAAACTCACCTTTGTGATTCAGCAAAGAATGACAAAAAGGCATTGCCCCTTTTTCCATACATTATTTGAAATGACTCAGATGATGTTAGCAAACATTGGTACATGAAGTATTTCACTCTTCAGACTATTTGATATTCATTGCTTCAGTACCTTCGCAATGGCCTTCTCGTTTTGAATCCACTCCTCCTGTTCCACTTTTCTGCCAGTTGAGAACAATTCTGGAACTTGCCACTGAGTTATTTTTTTCTTCCCAGTTAATCTGTAGAGTCTTGATTTATCATCCATTCTCTCACCATCACTGGAAAATGAAAGGGGAAAAAAAGGGAAAAAATGCAGGACTCTTGCATTTTGTTTATGTTCTTTACTCTCTTCTTACAACTCATCAAATTGTATTTTGACCAAAAACTCTGTAAAACAAAGAAAGCCTCTTCTGAACAATGTCTTCTAAATGTTGTCTTTCAAGAAGTTATGAATTATATTTTCTTTTTATGAAGAGATGGAGTTATCCATCTCCCCACAAGTTCAGTTTACAAAACAGTTCTATTTCCTAGGGAGAGAAAAAAAAAAAACTTTTAACTGAGTTTGAAGAAAACTGATCATGTTCTTTGAGTTATGAATCGTTTCAGAAAGTCATGAGCTTTTGAAATTCTGATTTCTGCCTCTCATTTTGGATTTGTATTGCTTTCAAAGGGAATCTATATTTCCCATTAATTTAATAATCCAGAAGTCCCTGTATTCTATACATTTAAAGTTTTAGAGGTTGTAGAGCATATACCCAAGAGACAGAAGTCAGCATAGCTCCAGGAATGCAATTCAAGCTCTATTGATTTATAGTTGCTGAGGATATGCTGGTGAATGAGATAGAAAAAGGAAATACACCCTTTGAAAGACAGAAAGATCCTATTGAGAAATCAGTTGAAGTTGGCACTTGCCAACAAAGTCCTTTTCTATTGCATTCATACATAACAAGTATTTAAAAGACAAAGAAAATACCACTCAAGGGTATTAGAACACTTGTCGTGCTCTCAAGCTGCCATATATTTTATCAAATATTTTTCAAATGATCCTTTGTGCCATGTGCCTGATTAGCATGTTTGTGCCTGATTAGAAACACCTTAAAGGGTTTATTTTCAGAAAGCTAATCTTATAGCTTGTGCCCCCATCATCAAAAAAATCAAAAGATGTTCTTAGGGCATCTCTAGATTCAAAATCTGCCTTCAGAAAATCTTGGCCATTCATCTTAAATTACAGACATAACCATCAAGAAATAGGAGTCTGTTGTCTCTGTTCTCTTGTCAGCTTTGCCAGTCTTGTGCCCCTGAGCTTAAGAATTACAAGGTCACAGAAACAGAATTTGGCAGTCTCCCACTTTGCTACTAAATTTTAAGGGATTTCCTAACTCCTTTAGACCTTCAGCCTCAGTGGAGGATACACCTCACCAGCGAACTGAGGGAGCCCACTTTCAGTATTTATTGCTCTGTTCACAGAAGCTGCTGTACCTGATGAATACATGTTAGAAAGGGTATTATCAGAAAAAGAGTCTGCAAATAAGTGGGGGCTCTTCCTAAAGGACAATCTCCTGCTCCAGGAAGCTCCAGAGGGTAGAGAAGGAATGAAAAATGTGTCAATACAAAGGCCTAATAGAGCATATGAAGAGAAAGCATAAGGCATTTCACATATTAAAGGTGTGTGAAGAAAGAGAAATACCAAGGAAGGCTGAATACAGTACTGACCCTCCCTCTCAGATAAATACATATTTTTTTCATAAGCTATCCTTGAGACAGTGAATATAAAGGTGAAGAGAACATGACTGAGCCTCCTGGTGATGGGAAAAAAAAAGCTCATCTCAATTGGTGTAAACTGAATTGCGATCAAAATGGTTTAATTTATGGCACGTACTTAACTGATAATGTGTGAACTATACATTCAGGATCAAAATCAGCACCAAAACAAATATAAGCAGTGCCTTATGACCAACAGTGTGGTCTGTCATGCACTAGGACACCTTACAGAGCGTATGTTGCTGTGGTCATGCCCTGAAACGCAGCACCTCTTTACCGACAGGGAAAACCTCAGGATGCCCTGAAGTAAGATCTTGGTCCCCAATGTTGTGCTTTAATGTCTTTCCACATGCTGTTCTCTGCTGGGTTTCTCCTGGCTGCCTTACATGTTTTTCCTGAAAAAAAGGAAACAGCATCTGAAAGCCACTTAGCATGTGAAAGCAGAAGAGACAGCAGTGACAGAGTACGAGGGTGGAGGATGGTTCCCTAAAAATAGGTGTCCAGGGGCTATTGAAATGTTCAGAGTTATCTGACTGCCACTGCAGAGTGCCATGAATCTCTTCTAGGACAGATAATCTAGACAGGCGTAGTGTCATATCTGACAGCCCGTAAGGATTTCCTCCCCAAATGTCACTGGATTCCGTACGGTTAGGTGACAGCACCAAACCCAATTCAGCACAAGCAGTGAAGTTTGGAGACTCATTCAGCTTTCCCTGAAGTCAATGCATATACTTGGTGAGTCTGGGAAGGAACCTCCTAGTAATGCTAAAATGAAGAGAATGGGTTTACTCTGGTTTGAAATAGCATAAGACAAAATGTCAAAATAACGTGAGACCTAATATCCGGTAAGTGCCTTATGGTGTTAGAAACATAGCCACATAATTTCATTTGGGATTCAAAATACTCTGGGGAAGAAGGAGGAATTAGTAAAACCTATTCAGTATTATAGGAAAGATTTCAGTTTTATACCTTTCCACACTGTAAAATAAGGGTTCACATTTGCTGCTGTTCCCAACATCTTGGCTTAAGAGGGAATTGCTTCTGGTTACAAGACATGTTCGTTATCCTGATTTAATATGCCTTTTTCATGCTAGGATATTTGATTTAAGTGGGCCAAATCCTCAATGATGTAAACTGGCTGAGTAACTGAAAAAGTTAGTCTACCCCAACTTTGGCAGGCAAAGATCTAAGCTGGACACCAGTAATACCTTTAAAGTTGGCTCAAAGAAATGACTCATCTTATCTTAAAATAGTTGTTGAAGGCAGATCAAGTGAACCATCTTGAGAGGTGCTCATTTTTCCCTAATAAGTGTAAAAGAAGCCTGCTGTGATTAGCTCAAGCTTAGCCATCTAACTTTGAGACCCCTAGGGTAGATGAGATGCCATCTGCCCTCACTGACTTTGTGGCTTCTAATGGTGTCAATGAACGTCAAAGAGGCAATGCTGGAGAAATCAGATTGTGCAGGAAAAAGAAGTGCCAGGTTTGGATCCCTCATCCTGGTTATCAGAATCATAAACAATACCACAGGCTCACAGCCTTTGTTTCATTGAAGATATTTCTGTTTTGAAAGCAGAGTTTCTGTGACACATCACTCATTTTCACGTTTCTTTTTTCTGCCTCAAATCTCTAGGTGTCGCACACAAGTTCCCTTCTAAGAGTCCCGACTTACAATATTGTGAAAGAAGAGGTAATCACTGCCCAGGTTTCAGTATGGTTTGTGTCTTAGTCCCAGATAGCAAACACACCTCATCCGCAAGGGAATATTTATTCTATGCCTCTTGCTTTGC
Organism: Tringa tobata; assembly: GCA_033628505.1. Lineage (NCBI taxonomy): Eukaryota > Metazoa > Chordata > Aves > Charadriiformes > Scolopacidae > Tringa > Tringa tobata. The sequence goes on from JAHREE010000480.1 coordinate 1,716,945, forward strand.
TAGTCCTGAAGAAAAATAGCTCTTATGATCCTTTAGCTCTGGGGGTTTAGCTCTGGTGTTCCAGCCTTTAAACAGGCCCCAAAGTAGCATTTCTTAGTTCCCTTCATCCCACAAGATGCCCCAAAGTAGCATTTCTTAGTTTCCTTTTCCCACAAGATGCAGAAAACATATTTGCAACTTCAGTTTTTCAGCAGAAAAACAGCAACAGCAGTGGGGACCTGACTCTACTCCATAAGCAGTAGATCAGGGAACTATAGCAATACAGAGACAACTGTGTGGAAAGCCAACCATGTGTAAACATTTTTTTACTTTTCTCAGTTACAATCTATATTGGTTTTGTCTGTATGAAGTATTCACATTCCCACAATCTGATTTGTTTACAAAAACAAAGATTTATTGTAAATAAGAAGCAAATCGTAACTTTTTCAGTGAAATGTCTAAATCAATTAAGCATATTAGAAGAAAAACATCATAGGATTTAGGCACAATTCCACAAGTTATTACTGCTTTGAAATGATGCAAAACCAGAGACAAAGTCTCATTCAGTAAGAATCCCATGCCAAATTACTCAGCAGAGGGACTGCTGCCACAAAACACTGATTTACCAGTAAATCCACGTCTCAGTGCCTAGACAAATGGGGATTTTCCGAGAAAGCATTTGCAGATTCACTTACCCCATTTCTTTCAGCCTTTAGCTCAGCTGTGCACCCACTGGAAGGAAATCCCTGTGGGACTGAAGAGGTGGAGGGGATTGAAAGGACCTATGCATATTTCAGGATCTCCAAACCTGGCTTCCCTTTGCAGAGGGTTCTGCTGCTCTGGGAACTCTCCACAGCTGTGCAGAAGGGGCTAGATCCTCTCTGCAACGTCTGCCCCCTCTGGAGAGCGTGCAAAGGGAGCAAACACTGTAAGGGTGGACAAAAGTTGAGCATCTGTATCCCCCAGTGAAAGACAGACCCTCTACTAAGGAGGACAGAGTGTAAGGGAAACTAGGAAGAAATGGCTTTGTATGATGTATAATTGAATATTGTAATTATATAATGACTTTCTGCAGCTTGGAGATGGCATGGTATTAAAAAGACCTTCAATTTCTTTAAATTACATCTGCAAGAGTACGCTAGAACTGCACTTATGGGTATCAAAGATGGCTTAGACCTGAAACAATTTATATACACATTAGGAAGGAATGCTTAGGGAGTTGTCTCAATAAGGGTATATGTATTTTATAATCAACACTGGAATATGATTTAAGGTATCCACAAAAGACTTTGAATCAAAGATAGCTCTGTGAGTGATAACTTGGAAGCTAATTTTCACATTTCATCTCTTGATTGTTAGGAAGTTAATGTTAAATGGTAATGTTTACCGTTTTCACAACTGTAATTGTGTTAATGATGGGTTTGTGTATGTAAGTTCAGGCTTAGTATGATTGATATTTTAAATAAATTTGTTTAACATTTGCTAAATTGGAGGTTTTACTCGCCAAGTCTATCAAGAAAATAAAACTGAGATAAGTTATTTCTCTAAATTACAGTCTACAATCTGATTAAATTAAAATTTGAGTGCTTTGATTCCCATCAGTGTTTAGTAAATACTTTGAGCTGGTTTACCTACTTTTGCTTGTTTCTTTATGGAAATACCCTAGAGATAGACAGTAAGGAAAAACCTGGCCACTGAATTCAGCATCAATCCTCAGAAAAGATTTTGGAGGTTCAGTGCAGTCTATTGAAAATGCTATTCCATCAAAAGAAAGGTGAAATGGAACTAAAATTGCAATTTTTGCTTCTTTGGGATGGTAGCAGAACAGAAAATCTCATAAAATTTGGATTTGTCTAAGTGCAGCAGCTCTTGTTCCCATCTATATATGCAATCTTTAAGTGCAATTTTTTCCTATCCACCTGTTGCTTACCTGCTCAGACAAGTTAGGAAAGTCTCAAGGCTGAAGAATGTCGTGTCCTAAGGCCTTCTTGGTGTCAGGAGCTGTCCTGGTAACCCCCTGACCTCTTTAGATACGTACATCACTGCAATTTAACAGGAGATCACTACTGTACTACAATCTTTCTTCGAGGAGCAAGCAGGGCACTGTAGCCGTATCTGTATGGTCTCTGTTAGCCACAGATCAGTGTGGATTTGAGTCAATGTTACCTGTAGGAATGTGATCTGAGTTAAGGTCCAACCCTGTGCACAAGCTTGTGTAGCGTGTGGGTTGCTCATGTCTCGGAATTGATTTATTCATTAGTCATTGTCTAGGTACTAGAGGAGGATCAGGACATGTAGACTCAAACCTAAGAAAAAAGATTACATATACTTGCATACCTTCCTTCCACTAACATACCTCATGAGTATGATGTGTGTCAAGACTTCCAATTCTGTGAGGAGGAGGGAAAAAAGACACTAAATACTTTTGTCCCTTATATCTAAGAAGTATCTAAGGCATACTTCTATCCCTTGCTCCTCAATCTTAACTATTGAGAAGGAGTCTTCGTCAAAAGACCTTAGATTCTTAGCGACCTCCATTCTCCCATAAGAGGGATTTTTTAAAGAGATCAGTTTGCAGTTGGGTGGTGATTGTGCCAGGAACCACTAGTAACAGTATCGCAGAAGGAGACTTTGTCACAACTCTTTGCTCCCGCCCATGAGCTGGTGGATTTTCCCAGCCACATTTTTCAAGCTGCTCCTTAGATCATACTCTGGATGCTGTGGCTCTCTGCTATTCAGATATTTGTATGCCCAAGCTCCCCTCATTCTCTTCCCCTTGATGTCTGTTGCACTCACTTTACCCTCTCCTTTCCTACTTATTGATACGTTCCCCCAGGCCAGCACCAGCCAGATAGTTTACTGCCCAGTTAGTTGCCCTTGCTCTCCACAGCAGAATTTCCATGGGTGAGCAAGGTGGGTGCCCCAGCTAAGACCAATACTCTGCAGTGACTCTACCCTATGCGGAATTACTTCTTGCTCTAACTACCCTTCTATCTCCCTCCCTCTATGCTGCCACAGCAGTGCTAGCATGAAGTCCATCTGAGGAAGTTACCCTGCTTTCCATTTTCCTTTCCTTTCTGTAGTTGGCCTGTTTGCAATACTTCTGCATAGGGAAACACAAATCTATCCTTCGCCACACATTAAGATAATAAGATGTCACAGCCTGCTTCTTTGTGAATAAGCCTGATAATATCCCAGACACAAACACAGTAAAAAGAATATGCATATATTTTAAAAAAACCTGATCTTTCTTCTGCTGTTGTCTGTTCCACAACACCTGGAATAAATGCCTTTACAGCTTATCTGCTAGTGAACAGCCAGCCTCTTCCCCTGTGGAAGGTGCCAAGTGACCATGTGTAGTTACCACACTGTTTGAAGACTTGTGTTTGTGTCTGACAGCTCCAGTCACCAGAATAATCTTATTAGAGTTTAAATGAAGCTATGGATCCATACCTCTTTCCTCCGTTACAGTGTTTCTCTGCCTCATTGTGGTGACCCTTCTCTGGAGTTATTCAATCTCCTTCTCTGGAGATATTCAAAACCCTCCTGGATGTGTTCCTGCTCTAGGTGAAACTGCTCTGTCAGGGTGGTTGGAATAGATAATCTCTAAAGGTCCCTCCCAACCCCTACTATTCTGAAATTCGGTGACCCCTAATATCTTGTGAGCTCGTCATTAAGTCATAATGTTTCCATTTTCTAGCTTTTCATATTCTGGCCATGGTTCAATATTGTTGATTTCTGCTGCAAAAGTTCCTTTATACCCTATGACTTCTCATCCAGGCTTTCACTATCTTACATCTTTATTAGTACAAAATTGTTTTCATCTGCTTTGGCAAATCCCTCTCTTTGCATATCTATTCAGACTGCTGCTGCAAAATGATGTTCTATGAGTCATTAAATTTGATCATATTACTCTTGTGTTGGAAGATTTTCACTAGCTTTTTTTTTCTTTTCTATTTTATCAGAAACAGGTCACTTGCCATCTCTTTCAAGGATCTTCATATCTTTGCCTTTCCATTTCAGCTCTGTTCACTATCCAAATGACTTCCTGCAACTCTTTTCAACCTGTGGCACCACCTGCATTTTCCAGAGTCCTCTGTAAGCCTTTGCAAAGCTACATCAAGATTGTCCATCAGTCCATCCTTCATGGTTTCTTTCTCTGTGAAGACAGCAAAGACCTTGGCAACATCTAGCCTGCTGATGCACTGGAATCAATACCTCCATTTTTTTTTTGCAGCACAGCTCTTTCATTTACCTCTTATGTTAGGTGGTTTTCTGCATGCAGAGTGCTAACTGTCTGGGAAAAGGATTAGGTGCTTTTTTCTGTGCTTGCATTTCCCAGTCTTGGTAGACTTAGTCCTCTTCTGTAACCGGACTCCCTAACCACTGCGGATTACTGCCAGTCTGCTGTGTGACTTTTTTAAAGCAACATACAGAAATGATGATGTAAGAATACAACTATATTGGTGTACTTCCTGGAGTGGAATAAGCGATGCTGACATAAGTACTTGGGACAACTGAAACTGAAGCTTTTCTTACAGTTAAATAGGTAAAGCTGCAAAATGTCCTTTTATAGAATACCTGTAGGTTTCTCTGACTTGTTTCACCAACAGATGCTGTAAGGGTGAAGAAGGGAATATGCTACTGTGAGAGGCATCAACATTAAGACCAGGAGGGCTAGAAAATATTTATGTAGATATTCAGTATACAAGATTATACTGGCAATACATATCTCAAATCACTCGGCTGGACTATTTTCTGAGGGAACGACAAGACCCTCAGTGACCACATCACCATTCATCTTGGTCAGTTGCCATGTCTATGAAATCTTCCTTACACTTCCTCCATGCATGCCTGGATTGGTACCCTCAGAGCATTATGTTTATTACAAAGAAAGGTAATATTTAAAGATATGATCTTGTGTTCCATTATCTTTCAATATTATTCCGGCTTCTAATAGGTCTTCATCAATCCCCTCACCCATTGAATTTTTTTCCAAAGAAGCATTCCCAACATCAGTTCCTTAAAGTGATGCTACAGGTGCTCACGGCTTCTTTGCAATGCCAATGAAATGCTAAGGCATTTTTTCTCACAGTTTCAGTAGGTTTAGGTTGCCAGGAACTAATTAAGTGTGTTTGATCATATACCCATCCCTTAAGTTTAATAAAATGGAATTATTCAATCGGTCAGATCTGTTTAAAGAACTGGATTAAGAGTTGTAACTGGCATGTTAGCAATAGAAGATATACCATTTTGATCTCTTATAAATGCCCTAGTTGAAAAGAGCGAAGACTTGATATATCTGGAAATAAATCCTTTCACCTTATGTCAATCTAGGGAGCTAAACTGATGCAGTAATGAGATTTAGGAAGAACTCAGGTGAGGCTGAACTTGACAGTCTATGCTTTCACAGGGAGAGGTCCTACCACACATCCCTGCACAGAAATATATTTGGGGCAATGCTCCCTCTAGATTTTATAAAGTAATCAAGAAGCTAAGGCCCTAATTGAGCAGCTCTTCTGTTCTGCTAAGCACATGTTCAAGTTATAGGTCTCTGTCTTTCTCATGTCATGTCCTAATTAGCTATATGTCAAGAAATTATATACAGCAATGGTTAAGGAAGCTGAGAATTAGAGACTGTCATTGGAAATGATTGGTAAAACCTTCTGCAGGCATTACTCCTGCCAGTGTAATGGGGAAAAACGATGAGAGTAAAATTCTATTTACAGCAGCAGCTCCAAGCCATCTAATTACTCCAGCTTTAATAGTGACATGTTTGCTATGAAACTTGGCTAAATCACTGAAGTAAGAATTAAGCCTACAGAGGTGGATCTGGAGCTTAGTTAGATACTAGAATACCGTTTTTTCTGTATATGCATAAGGTCTGAGGCAGACTGATCCTGGATCCCAAGCCTGTAGATCAACATAAATTTGAAGAATGATTTTTTTTTTTGCCAGCCTGAGTAAGAATTTGGATTCACTTTCCATGGGCAGCTCATGAGAAGTTAGGCACAAGGGTTGACACCTGCAGTGAATCCAGGACACTGCTAAAATGCACACCTTCATGCAAGAATTCAGGATTTCTCCTAGCCCAGACCAACATACTTCATTCCCTCTTCCTACTAGAAAATAGGAAAATCATATCTCTGAATCTCAGAGTGGGGGGAATGATGTGATAAAAGCACATAACTTTTAACATCAGCTTCAGAGAAGCACTTAATCAGGTAAGGCTAAGTAGATTGCATGATTTTGCAATATAAAGGTAGCAGCTGTTTTGACTCTAAATAGAAGTATTTTGATAGTCAAACAGTGAATGGCAACTGTCCATCCTTCTTTAACGCAGGAAAAAAAAGGTTGTTTGACAGCGCTACATAATTGTTGCCTTTTCAAAACACTGTCGTGTAAATGCCACATGCATTACAGTCATTCACAAGAAATGTCACTTCAGCCAGCCAAGCTTATGGCTGAGGCTCTGTCATCTCCCATCCAGTTTGCGCAGTGAATCAGGTGCTGTGATAAAGGGAAGCAGAAGGCAGACAAGTGAGGTAAGTGGGGAGACGGCATGCTGAGAAAGCTTGGCAAGACAATTTTATCTCAGCTTTAACCAAACTGACAAATGCTAAGAGAATGCCATTTGCATGAAAACCGTGACCAGCTTGCAAATAAAGTTTGGTGATTCACAAGCTGCCTTTGTCCTTCTGAAACAATATTTGTAAGGCTGTGAAATATTGCATTTTCAATATAGTGACATTTAGAATACAATAACATAGGGATCTGCTTGTGTTAAAAAATGCCTGCAATTTGCGCTGGTCCAAGGACACCCAAAAAATGTTTTCATTACAGTTGCATCCCTATTTGATGCTGTGACCCCCATTCATCTCCTCCTACACTGTCTACAGCCCTTCCAATGGAACTGGACCTCCCAGAAACTGCTGTAATGTTTTCTGTGAGCCAGAAGTTCTGCTGAATGGGACAGAGATCTGTGGACATCAGCGAGATTACTTCAGCCCTGCCTTTGCAGCTACTAATAGCTAGATGGAGCCTGGTTCTGGCTTTATTGGTGAGTCCAACACATAAGAAGGATTAGAGATTTGTTTGCAGCTATCCAAAAGGAGTGAGAGATGAATGAAATAAAATGCTGGGTCAGGTCTTTTCCACCTCCCAGTAGCTTAACTGGAGTCTCTGTAAAATACCTGAGAGAAAAGTACATGGACAAGTTTAGCTTGCAAGACTCACCAAGCCAGCAGATGGGTTGATCACTTCGGTTGCCTTTACTACCCACGTGGCTTAAGTAGACTTTCTGAGTTTACATCAATCACACCCTATCCAGACAATTTTACTGAGTTCCCCTAGTTAAGTAGGGCATTGCTACATTGTTCCCTGCAACACGGTAATTCCATAAATAAACTCTGGCTGGTGAGTGGACTCTGGGGGCAAATAAAGATCCTGCCATCAGTTTTGGCAAGAACAGAAATTAAAATATACATGATGTTAAATCCCTTCTCCCACCCCACCCCTGCCTAGTTGCAACCATCACCCACAATGGATTGATGTCTATATGCTGAAACATACTGTAGGACTGCGTGAAGGGGCACAGTGATTGTGGAGCAGTGATATCAAAAACCAGGATGACAACGGTCTTATCTGTTTGAATCATCTCTTACATTAATAAATTGGGGAGGGCAGTATCTGACTTCCAAAAACCTCAAAACTAAAAGTTAAAACTAGCAAGTTAATTTTTTTTTTTCTTCTTCTAAGTAGTAAAAGTTGCTGCAATAAGTTTAGTGGTGAATTAGATGCTGGCTTTGCCATGAGTGTTCTCTGGGGAACCAGTAAAATAGCAGCCTACTACATTTTATTCATTACCTGAGCAGAATTTATCCCAAGTGTGAGCATGATGGAATTTCACTGAATGCAGCCAGCTTCACTGATCACAAAGTGGGAGCCCGCAGTGCTTAGGAAATAGCCTATAAGAGTGAAAATTATGTAGATGTTAATGACGTAGAGATAATAAAGACCATTTGGATTTTGTAAGGACCACATATTCTATTTATCACAGTGACTTTTAGCTTGTCCTCTTAGAAGTAAAAAACTTGTTTCACAAGTGGCTTTCATTCCAAAAAGTTTGTTTTACATTTTTGTAGTAACTTTTCCCAATTTAAATTTAGAATCTAGCAGTTTCTACAGGCTTAATTCAGTGAAGTCTCCTGATTGTGATATTGCCAGGGTAGGTTCAGCCTATTTGGAACGTATATAATGCAGTCTTACCTTCAAAATATGTGCATTGTTACACAACATCTGTACAAATTAGCAACTCATCCAAAAATATTTTTCATAATAAAATCATGTCATTTCAGCAAACACCATTCTCTTAAGCCAACCAGCACCAAGTGTGGAGTTCATTACTATGTGATACAGTTGACTTCTACCTGAAATTTTTTAGGAGTAGGCAAAACATCTATTTTTAATTTCCCAGAAGAGGGCAATTCCATCTGCTTTTGCATTCTCTTTGAATTACCCTTGGTTTAAACCATGTGTCTTCAAGCCGCCTTCCAGGAAAGCTGGTTAGTAAACACATTTTGAAAGTTTTCCTGGGAGTAGGTCACAAAACTACTTCATCCATGGGCAAAACAATTTATCTCAAGAACAGCAGATATTGTATTTAGTTGTACTATTCCTTATGAACAAGAAAATGAAACAAGCATGATTATAAAGAAATTTAACACTTACCATCATGTGTCTGTAATGCTGCGTCTTCATCTGAACTGCAGCCTGCCCCTCCAAAAGAGAAGCATCCTGTTGTGTGGTGTTTGGACTTCCCTTGACAAAGAGAAACTATCAATCACATCACCACAGAAAGAGAGAGGATTTTAACTGATTAGCCACACAAACCTGCATTTGCCCCAATGTACTATCTGGACTCCATTTACCACTGCACATCTCAGATTTATTATGCTGTGAGTTGATTGACAAATTTCATTGAGAGACAGAGAGAGACTAAGGGCTTTTCTGTCAACACAGTGCTCCAATTTTCCTCCAGGATAACAGACATGAAAAAGATTAATGTCTGTAAGTAAATTAGAAAGTAAATTCCTGCCTTCTCGTAGCTGACTGAAATGCTGTCATGTGATGAAAACTGTGGGCCAAAACTAACTAAAAGCACATTTCATAACCCAGTAACCTGTTTCCTTGGTGAGGGGGGAATGGAACACATGGGGAGGGGTCTTCATATTGTGTGTAGGAAGGGTCTTGTTCTGGTGTTGAGTGGAAGCACAACAATGTAAGTTATCAGCAGAAGCAGCTGCTCAGTGCTGGCTTGGGTCTATTTCCACAATGTCTGCTTCCACAGAACCTCTGTTCCTGGCTGTCACGTTAAAGATATTGCTTTCTATCTGGGGAAACCTTGGAGCAGATCACTGCAAAGTCAGGAAAACCAAGTTTCTAGTTCCCGAGGAGAGACTGAAAAAGGGCAAGGGGAATGGGAAAATGTCTGGAAAAAACTATATCAACTATATATCAACAAGAGTGGAAGTAGGTCCCTGAGACACACAGAGTCAGTCTCACCAGTAAGAGTGTAGGGGCCAGACATCAGAAAACCATCAGGCTTACTTTGTGACCATAAATCTTACACATTATCTTGCGGCCAGGAGATTCATGAAAAGGACTCACAGTTATTCTAGGCAAATACAGTGGAACATCATGCTGGCCTGGGAAGATAGCACTTGTCAGTGGAACAAAGGCACATTTGACTCACAAATTAGCCTTCTGGTCCTTAGCACAACTGAGGCAGAACGAGTTCCTATTTACACTATAAAATAAAGAGACTGTTTCTGTGCTCTGTAAAGCCATAAATACCATGCTTTATTTACTCTTGTTTCTCTGTTCTCTCAAACTGCTCAAACACACTTATTTTTATTAAACTTTCAAATTTATACTCACCAGAGACTAAGCAAAGCCACAAGAAATCTAGGCTTGTGGAGCTTCAGATAAGTTGTGTGGTACTTTCTATGGAAGTGTAGGGTTCTGCGGTAGAATTAAATGGATATATAATAACCTCACAGTTCTTCAGCTATAGGTCTTCTGTAAGAGCTCAGGCAACCACAATTAATCATGTACAAAGAGATATACAAGACTTTCTTTGGGAAATAGATATAGAAAATACCTCTGCCTACCTCAGCTCTTTCCTGCAGTCACACATTTATCATAGTACCAATTTCCACGAGTTATAAATAAATCCAAACATGCAGTGCTTCAGGATGTTCTGATACTCAAAGTTCAACAACTTCAAATGCAGTAATAGTTTTAACACATCCCTAAATCCTCAAAGCTTACTTTGATCCCAAAACAGCTGCAAACTTAGTGATGGAAAAGTCCTTAAGGTCTGTTGCGTACACAGGCATCACTTCTTGCTCAGGGTGCTCCCGCTTCTCAGGTTGTCAAAGCTGGGAGACTCTTCTAGGGAGATATCTGTCTGCATGCCCTGTTCTTCTGCTCTTGACTACCCATGGAGTAAACATCCTGGGCTTGTTGGACTTTGGTTTGAGCCATGACGGTTCGTTATCCTTCTATATTTACGCTCTGTCTCTGTTGATAGTGTCTTTTTGATGTTTGTGAGCAAACCAGTTCCAGTCCCCATGCTGTCTCCTTCTCAGGACAGCACATGCTGCTGTATGTGGACATCCATTCTGCACTCCAATTCAGTGGTTTTCTAGACAAAAACTTTGTCCTCTCCTTCGGAATCTGCCTAAATTCCCCCAGCACAAACACAGCACCAGAACTGCCACTCACATTTGCTTTGTTTGGACAATGCAGTGAGCAGCAAGACAGCACAACATTTGGCAGATGGTGGGCCAAGCAATTACCATTACAAACTAAGTGGGCAGCTGCTATGGTGCCGGATCCCCCAGCCCTGTGTCCTTGCATAAAATGCATATTCTGCCCCACTGCTTTACGTGCTTGCTAAGTGGCTTCAAAGCGCAGTTAGGTACTTGGCACATATGCATACACAATATGTCACGAGTTTTTCTCCTGACCGTGTACTTCATATGAACACCCTTGACATATTAGAAGCTGCTCTGGATTGTAGTCACACTGTGATTGAAACTGGGAGACATCTGAGCACCTTCAGTGATGACATGTATACCTGAGCTACTACATGCTTCAGCCTCTTTCTACGTTTTCAGTCCTTTCTCCACCTGTCTGTTCCTGTAAGCCTTCTGTCAGTACAGCCACCTTCATCCTTATCACACTGTTAGCGTGCTGAAACAGGAAAACAGAGAAAGATAATTTATGGTAAGAGAAAGAAGCATGACTTCATTTGGCCCTTCCATTTTTCCTCAATGTTTGGCAATAATTCATCTGATCTAATCCTTCATACAAAATTTTAGCAAAACCCCCTCCCTTACTGAAAGGTGTTTAATAAGTATTTTGATAATAATTCATCACATCAAGGCTGTATTTCTTGAGGGAGGAATTCTTTATCACTGGTCTTCTGGTAGGGGGAAGGTTTGCTGGGCTTGAGGTCAGCAAGGCTTTCTTTTTGAACAAGTGTCAGAATCTCTTCGGCTCTGGAAAAAGCAATGGTGGAAACCCCTCTAAATCTCTGCCCCCCTAATTTCTCAGTTAATCCTTTGACCCCTTTGCTTACATTTTGGCTACACTTATGGGGCCTCAGGCATAGACTAAAGTGCAAACCACTCTGTCCTTCTCCCACACTCAAAGGTGAGATCTGCTTGAATGTTAACTAGTTCCCCAACGGACCTGATGGTGAGTAATTGCTTGGATTACCTGCCCCTAAACCTGGCTCTCTTTCTGCCTCTCGTGTTTTATTTTGTGCCTTCCTGGCTTTTTGGCTTTCCTACAGACAGCATGTTAGACGTAAAGGCAGAAAGTGCACCAGCTGCAACTGAACCAAAATGTCACCTGTCATCTCCTTACCTCTTGTGGTTCCCTACTGGTTAGTGCTCCCAGGCAGCCACAGCAGCTATGAATTCAACATTTCATGTTTTGTGTTTCAAAAACAATTACAAGCAGCTGGTGAGTAAATTCTTTATTCTCAGTCCTACCTTATAAATTGCAGCAAAACCTCTCCCAGGACTTCAGTTGAGACTTGAAGTTAGATCACAATATATAAGCATATCTGGCAAGAAGTAGATACCTATGAAGATATTAAATGTTCAAGGTGCTCCTGCTTTGTGATTACTGATTAAACAATGTGTATCCTCAGTGGTCAGACAGTTGCAGCCAGCATTTCTGGCAGTTGTCCTAGTGTTGTCTAATTGCCACCTGTCACATCAACATGTCAGGTACTATGCCCCGTGTTCCCTATTGAGAAAGGCTGATTCAGTGAGTTAGAACAAACATGCCAAGGGACATGTTTTTAGTTGGCTCACAAGAGGCTTTGCTACTTTGGCTTTAGGCATGTTAGGGGAGACGGGGTAAGTGTCTTGCATTACCCAAGAGAGCTAGGTGTTTTGCCGAAGGAGGAGAGTAAGAGTAGGAAAACTTAATGCCAAAACAACACAGTATTCTGTTGGTCATGGGTACATGAACATGCGAACAGGGAGGAGAGATTAAATTAATATTTTCTGAAGCTCTTTTTTTAAGTATTAGCTCATTCTCTAACCCTGTTTTGACCTGCTCAAATTGGTTGTCTTCAAATTAAGTTTTCTGCAAGGGGACTATAAATGTCCCATTTGGTGATGGCACCAGGAGTCAGTCTTTGTTCAGCTTTTATCTACCTCTACAAACATAACCAGAGTGAGCTGGGATTTGAGGCTAATTGCCACACATTTCTTCCAGTAGCAAGCCTGGGGGGCTCAAGCTTGTGGAGAGGGCAGAGAAAGAATGAAGGAAGCTGTAGAGGCAAAAGCACTGAGAAATGGCACTTCACGTTGCATTTCTGAGAGTGGCTGTCTCTTTGCATACTATAACACTACTAGTTAACTGGAACAGGTCATGGACTGATTTTGCCAGCCACGGTAAGAAATGTCAGAAAAGTGTGCCTCAGCCCAATGTGGGGAATGGAGAGACCAGGAGACTTTTCATCTTTCACAGAAGTCAGCCAGGATGACAATAGAGTTCGTTTCATGGTAAACTCTCTGCAGATTTTGGAAAAAAAAATAAAATTTGTTTTCAGATTTCCAAATGTTACTAAATCTAACAGGAAACCATAGCGGAACCTGGAGCACAACTGAGAGAGAGGATAGGATCACATTTCAGTGAAGAAAAAACACTGGGGGCAAAAACTTGCTTGAAAGGAACTCTGCAGTGCAAACCATCGTTTTTAGCATGTCATTGGTCCTGTCAGCCCTTAGAGAGGCACATCCACAGGGTACCTGCTCAGCTGCTTGTGAAGGTTCATGGTAGCAACGGTCATCAGAAGAGTCTGTCCCAGGCAGTCGGCTTCTGCCAGACCAGCCGCAGAAACTTCTGTGGCTCTCTACGTGCTCCAGAAACCATACAGATCTATGAAAGGTTTTGTTCAGTCCTGACATGCTGAAAGGAAACCAGGAGTTAGTATAGATCTATAAACATGCTCAGAGGGAACAATTACTTCTGGCACGTGAATGATAGGATCAATACGTACACATTCTGAATAGCCTTTGCCCCACCTGCTCAGTGCATAGGGGAGACTATTTTTAGAAGTGCAAGTCGTCTGCCAAGGTAGACTTTTCTACCTTTGCTAAAGTTACTTTAGCCTCAGAAAGGCCAGGGGAGAGACATTTGGTGGAAGAGTAAGGATGGAGAGCAAGCTTTCTTCTAAATGAGAGAAAAAGTTTGGACCAAGCTTGCAAAGCCAAAAGGTAGGTTAATTAAAATATTTCATTCTGTCATTCTGATGTTCATGGAAGCAAACCAAAATACTTAATAGTGCCCTTCAGGGTCAGACTGTGCTTTGCTTCAATTCACTTCTAGCTGCCTCTCCCAGTCATTGTTAAGTGCAAGCCTCCAGCTCATAGGGACATCAAGCTTATTAACCAGATGAGACCACATTACATTTTTTTGGGTCCCAGGATCACCAGGTGTTTTCTGCTGAGGACTGAGACTGATACTTTAGATTGATCATCCATTTCTGGGCGTTCATTGGAAACCTATCCTGTACAGTAATCCTGATAAGGCGTCACCAAGTGAGATACATCACAAACTGTAAAAGATTAGCTGTATTTCGTACTAACAGAGAGCATTTTGGACTAAATACAAGTGCGCTGACTGGTGTAGCCTGGAAGAGGAAAGTCTTGAAACAAACTCTTCCAGTGTCTGCAGGTTACCAACAGGGTGGCTGCAATATGGAGTTGCAGTAGGCTTCTGCTGAATCTATAGAATTTGAGCATTAATTTCCTCAAAGTCCTTGAAATATCTTAAATTGAACCTCCCTGAAAAGCCATACATCAAAATGACAGAAGTTGAAGACTACGTTTGCTGAGACTTGAAGCTGAAATCAGTATGATGGTCTCAATGACATAAGAAGACAGCAGAAAAGAATCTATAAAGAGAAGACTGACCTTCCCTCCACAAAAAAAAAAAAAAAAAACCAAACCCAAAACAACCAAACCAAATTATCTTATTTGAGGAGAAGACAAATATTTGAGAAAAAATTGAAAATAATTCCTAAACCATTGTACGTCAGAGCCCCAGTGACACACTGAGGAGCCCAGATTGTCTTTCTCCTCAGGTTCCCCAAACAGTCTGCCTTTAACACACTACAATGGGACAGCTCCTCCTTGGGCCAGAGAGTGCTAGCAGGAGGTGGTAGCCCCAGTATATTTGCTCAGATTTAACATGACCTCCATGCCACTCTTCCATATGTCTCCCTGGCTCATTGGTTTGCACTGGGTCATGATTCTATGGCTCAGCTCTTCTCTGAGCACCTACTGGTGTCAGCCTCATTTATCCACTTCTTTGCCTTCTCCTACCTCAAATTTCTGTTCTCCTGTGAGTCCCTCTCAACCACCACCAATGACAGAGTAGGACTTCAACAGGTGTATATCAGCAGGGTACCAGAACAGACTTCATTAAAGAAAGAAACAAGGGAATTCCAAAAGCCCCGTTCTGTTTCATCCACAGATCCTTCTGAAATGACAAAATGTTATTTTCTGTCCTCCTAATTTTTTCTTTATTCTATCATAAATTAAACTGGAAACTCATTTCTTCCTCAGAAAGTAATGGAGAAACAAGCAACAGAATAAAGAGTTATAGCTCAATTTTTTAAAGCCTTCCCATACTTCAAAGGAACAAGAGCTCGGATCTGCATCACCTGGACAAATAACTGCTGGAGGCAAAACAGACTCCTCTAAGGTTTTGTAAACACTAGAACCAAGAAATCAAATGTGAGCCCTTCCTTACATCATACTGAGTTCTCTAGAGCTACTGTAGCTCTTCTCTTCTTCTTAAAGCATTTCCTTTCTTCTTCTTCTTTGTCTCAGCTGACTGGTTAGTTGTTCTCTAAAACTCAGACCAAGGGTTGAGTGAGGTGTGAGGGAAAGTCTTGTAGTCCAGTCTGCAATGTGAGTTATTTCTTCTGATAGAGGGGAATTGTATTTGCCAGCTCACAAAATTCTTCAGTGGTCTGTTTTACTGAGTATTATTATAATACTCAGTATTTTACTGAGCATTAGTGACTTTCAGAGGTCTTCAGCAATGTATAGTACTCAATGCTGCCAACTCTCATGACTTTATCACATTATTTTTCAGTTTGATTTCTGAGGAAAAATTATACCCCTTGTTTTTGTGACCCCTTCTCCTTCAGAAAGCATAAGCCCTAGAGCCCTCCAGGTGCATATATAAACTCAGTAAAAGTCAGTCACGGTTATTAAGACTAATGAGAAAGTTGAGCTCTGAAGCCTGGGAGTACCCCCCAGAGCTAGGAGGAAGGTCTGGGGTAGAGAAGACCAACAGCCCAGAGCAGGAGACGAGGTGTCTCAGGGTGAGGAAGTGGGAAGAGGGATGGGGAGCTCACAGAAATGGAAACCAGTTCAGCAATGTGGCTACTGAATGGACTATGGCTGCTGTAGAAATGGGGAAGAGGAGGTGGAGATGAAATGCTGTGAAATGCAACAACAGAGTGCATGTCATACTGGGTCTGGTGGAGGTTCCTGCAGGTGGGGACCCGGCACCCTTGCTGCTGTCAGGAGCTGTGCCAGCCCCAGGCAAGACAACTAAAAGTGCCAACCCTGTGGATTGTCCAAACCTATGTCAATAGGATAGTACCTAAAGAAGCCTTAGATTTCTCTTTCTGTCTTTTAGAAAGCCATGAAGACTGTATGCAAAACTACTGTAAAAAAAAAAAAAGTCAAAATAATGCTGTTTGCAGACTTAATGGTCTCAGAGATAAGAAGTGTCAGAAGCAAGTGCAAATCAGTCTTTGATGATATGTATACTAAATATTGCCAGTGTCATCTGGAACAGTAGTGTCTGAACACTTAAAAACTTTCTCATAGGGCATACGCAGTAGAGCAGAGGTGTTAGATTCAAATTACACAAGCAAATTTTGAGTTTTCCCAGCTCATGAGTGCTTTTTTTGGCAACGATAGTAGTGTTATTTTTAGCTTCACAAGTTCCATGTAAGCCAGTGCTGAAGTTAATGAGAGGTAGTATACACTGAGCTGCATAATGACATCTATTTTTACTGTAAGAGTTGGGAGCATTACTGCCCTTTAAACACTTTATAGATTTTGCTTTAACTGGGTGTTTATTACTCAGTCTTTCATATGTTTTAATTTAAACTCTATGAAGTCTATATACACAGTTTTTGTATCTATGTATGTAAGCTTATGTGGATAGGTATAATGAAACATTGTTCCATCAGCTTCCTCAAGTGAACTATAAATGGCACCCTGTTCACTGGTTTGCAGAGGTTATATGTGAATGGCATATGTGTACCTATGCTAAAAAAAAGCATATGCAGAGAGAGGGCATAGAAGTTTTTCTCAAAAAGTATTGCTTTCACCTCTGCTGTGTGTATTGCTCTGTATCAGAAACACATAAATGTGCTAATGTTTTGGGTTTGGGTTTTGTTTGGCTTTGGGTTCTTTTGGTAGCTGGGTAACTCATCTATCTATTTCCACAGCATTTTGACTTCTAGGAACCCTAATTGGTGTTCCATTAGGCACAGTGCTAACTTCGCTTCAAACGAATATAGCAAACTCTTCCAGTATGCATTATTAATGACTGCATAGCACACAAAATCGTTCTCCATGAAGAAAAGACAGATGGCTTCTTTACGTTTTTAATATTGCACACAGTCAAATTTTGCACTTGTTTTTATTCAATAAAATCTTTTGTCTCCTCTGCAGTAAGATGTATTCTAGCCTTTATGGCCTCACAACTTATTAGATAAATAATTACTGAATTTCCATCTATCACTGAAGGCACAGATATGCTATAGATACAGATGGGACTGGAGTGTGTTTATGAAACTGATAGATCACCTTTAATCAGCGGGTTCCTTAAGTGACCTTCAGAGATATAAATAGGTTTCTGAGTCTGAAGAAACTCTGTTTTTTTCCTCCTATGAAGAAAACATAGTATGCAAGGTATGTCTGGGAGGCAAATAAGAGGAGAAGAATCACAAAGGTACTGTAAATTGTTCTTTGATAGGAAGTCTACCTCTGCATATTAAGTACAGTGCCTAGTAAACCAGTGTGAGCACCTAAATAGAGTCCAAAAAATACTGGTTGAAGCCTGCCTTCTTCCCTCCTCTTCTCCAAGGAGAGTAGGAAAGATCAGAGGAGAAACTATCTTGGCAAGTACTTCGGTTATAAAAATCTTCAGTCCCAAGGGGATCTGGTAACCCAGGATCAACAAAGCACACACTCAGTCTCTGTCTTGATCTCGGAGGCAGTATATTTCTTGCTGATTCTGTTAAATAATTGAAAATCAATTTTTTAAAGGATTGTTTGAAATATATTTAGAGGACGCTTCTCGTGCCTGAAGATGAGGCACAGCTCTGCTGTTTTCTGGCCATGTTCCCACTCTGTGCCAAGCACTGGGACAATGTGAGGAAGGTGAGGTGTTCTCTTCAGCTAGAAGTTAGTGATCTGCTCTGAGCTATTTACTTAAGCTCCTCTGTGAGTTGATGAAGGCAGAGAAGCAATCCCTTCCCCCCTGTCTCAGATACTGAGACAGTCCCTCCTGGAGGTACTTGTCTGTTCCTCATGATGCTAGAGGGTCACAAAACCATCTACATTTTAGACGTACACCTTTTGGGACATGATTCACTTCTGTTTGGGCCTGCCACCTACTGTAGGTATCACTCAGGACAAGGTTTGCTTTCTCAAAACAGATTTTTAGAAAAAATCTACCAGTCTGTGGTGAGAGGCAGCACACATGAACTGGAACTAAGAGGGGCACATTACGTTTTTCAAACCTTGGGTGACCAGTGGCAGTCCAGTATCCATTCTCCAGATTGCTGAAGGGCAAAAAACAAAAATAATAATAAAAAAAAATCACCTTCTCTACTGTCAGTAAGGGCAATAGCAAGAAAATAAAGAATGGTGATCATTGGTACCTTAAGAGAGCAAGGAGACATTGAAGTAAGTCACTGCCCCACTCCATAAAGAACAGAAGACCCTCATTAGGCAATTCTCATGCAGCCTCTAATTTAGGCACTGGTTTTGCTGTGGAACAAAGTTATTTATTCCAGAAGGATAAATGAATGAAAGCACAAATGTTCTGCATTGATACTTGCTTCATGAGTGACCCAAACTCAGCCCTAACCAATGTCTAGAGTCTACTTGGACAAAGGCAGACTTGGAATAAGAACATCAAATGCCCAATCTGACTGCTCTGATCCCAAACCAGAATCATTGCTTTCTTTTGTAGCAGTGTAACAAAAGCATAACCCTGTTGGGCAATTTTTAAAATGTTGGAAAAGGGGACAAGGAATTTACACTGCTATTTTTGCAGTGGATTCATTTTTTTCTCTAATTTGTTTAATCCGGAAGAAGAGGAAGCTCAGACCATCTGTACTTTCAGGATAACCTGGACAACAGCTGTTTTTCTTACATCAATGATGAACCTTTTGTTCTCCTTTGTGATTTGTCATCTGGTTTTTGTTTGCTGTTTTTATTTTATACTACTATATTCTTGCCCCACTAAGTATAATTTTTCTCTGATTTATAGGGGTGTGAATCCACAGCAAGTCCAATGAAGTCAGTGGTGCTATGCTGACATGGAGACAGCATTTTCTCAGTGAAGTCTTTGGGCATTGCTTCCTAATGTTGTCACACACTCTTCTGTAACTGTGCAGGAGCTGTGGAAGTTAATGATTTTCTGAACCAGCAATTGTAATATCTAGTTACAAAATGTAGCCATATGGTCATTTGTCTCTTGGCCCTAAGGGTCCATACATCTTTGCACGTGTCCTCTCCAGGGTCACCACAGATGAAGAGCACTTTGGGGAAAGAAAACAGAAAACAACAATAGCAACAGTAACACTCATTTCAGCTGGGTGGGAGCAGATTCGTACCATTCCCATGGTATTGTTGAATCTTCCACATGTTAGGAGGTTTATAATTTTCAAGTTATGTAAGACAAGCATGTGTGTGAAAGGGAAAGAGCCATACATAGAAGGAAAATTCTGTGCAATGTCTTTGTAAAACTTCATTAACTGGAAATGGAAAAAAAAATGCTCTTTTGCCTCAGTGGTATCAAATGTTATTAAACATGAGGAGGAACTTCTTTACTCTGAGAGTGGCAGAGCCCTGGAATAGGCTGCCCAGGGACATGGTGGATTCTCCTTCTCTGGAGACATTCAAAACCCACCTGGAAAAGTTCTTGTGCAACCTGCTCTAAGTGGACCTGCTTTGGCAGGAGGTTTGGACAAGATGATCTCCAGAGGTCCCTTCCAACCCCATGTGATTCTGTGATTCTGTGAAATGTCTTCTTCATCTTCCCCTTGATCTAAAAGTAGGCATTTAAGAACCCAAATTTTAGTCAAATGTGGAGCAGTGATCACCATTTTAAGCAACATCCGTCTCTTTCTGTAAAAACACCTGTTTTCCATCATCCATTTGGTCTCCCTGCTGCTGGTTCTGTTTCATTAGCACAACTTGTACTTGGATTGGAAGCCCACTCCAAAATCATTCGCCAGTACAGCCAGGCAGTGTCTCCTGACACCATGTGGATAAGCATGATGGCAGGCATGATGGCTGCCTATGACCAAGAGAACTACTTATATAACCTTTCTCATTGTGGCACATCCCATCTTCCTCCTTTTCCTGTTTTAGCTTTGATTTCTGTCTAATTACAGGTTAGAGGATGTCTGGATGCCACAAGTGAAGGCAGGAGTTTTGTGACCCTCTTGCTTAAATTTGAACAGTTCAGGCAGTCCATCAAATTGAAGACGAATGTGCCTAAAGAACTTAAAATTCAGGAAGGAAGATTAATGGTAGGTTGCTTTTTGTATCATGCTTCTCAAGTGTGCACCTATGATCTTTATTTGCCTTTCAATCACAAACAAAAGCTCACTACTGTGCTGTTCTTATTCCTCGCATCTGCTTACAAAAAAATATCTCTGGACAATGTCTGATGGCTCTTCTCAGATATATAATTGAAGAAAGGGAACCTCTGAAGGAAAAAAGCACTTAACCATGTTTAACTTCTTGAATTAGATGCACAGGAGTCTTTGACCCTAAGGATGATCTCAGATTTACCCCAAGAAAGATAAATATTCAGGAAGGCTCTTTAAAGTGATGTTTTTCTATTTTCCAGCCTTCTTGAATTTCCCTCCTAGCTCACACTAGTTTGTGTCACATTTCATGCAGCTTGTAATCTCAAAGGGGAAAAAAGCACTTAACTATGCTGTCAGGCTCTTACTTCAGGCTCTCAGCAATCTTCTGCTTCCTCTGAACACTAGTGTATATGTATACATATACAGACTTATGGATATTGTCTGACTAAACAAATCAAACCACCAGCTATCTCATGGGAACTCCTCAGGTAGCTGTACTCCCCTAATCTTCAAATGTGTGTCTTTTAAATAGGGTTTACAGTCACTAGAAATGTAATCTGAGTTGTAGCTTAAAAACAATCAAATGAATGTAGGTAAACAAGTTTCATAACTTTGCCCTAATTAGATAGATTTTATTAATAAGATGTTAGAAAGATATATATCTACACATTTGTGAAATAACACACATACACATTTTAATATTGTGTATTTAGTAAGCATGTGCATATATAGTACAGCAATGTAGCATAATAGCATACATATTGTCTTCCTATTGCTCTGTAAGTCTCACTTCCAGGGACCCTGAGAAATTTCAGAACTCTAAAGGAAGGATGTATGTGTGACCAAGAATATATTAAATCTATCCTGAATCACACTTGGAAACATACCAGGAAGTTACTGTGTCTTAAAATATTATTAATCCACTCCTGAAGTAAAACATAATTTGCTGGATGTTCCACAGACAAGCAGATTACCTGGGAAAATGATCCACAGAAGAACAGGCTGTCTGAAAAAGTATACATTGATGGATGGCCCACAGAATAGATGTGTTATCAAGTTAGCAAAACCAGAAACCGTCTCTGGGAGAACCAGTTAACCTTGTAGAGGGATCACATAAGTAATCATGCAAAGAATCATCAAAGCTGACCATAAGTAACATGGTTGTGTGTATCAGACTCCATCACACACAGCTGAGTTCTGCAGACACTGCTTTTCTTCAGAGTTGGGTGTGCAGAATTGTTGACTCTGATATCCCCTACTGTAGCACCAGATATGTCAGTATTACTTTAGTAATATTAAAGGGAAATATGTTGCTCGTGTTTGCTCTCGTACCCCACCCTTGAGATGTGTTTATAGTTTGAATGCAACAGAGGGACTTTTTCTATATTACTTTCACAGTTCTTGCAGACCCTATGGAACCACATACATTCCTACAGAAATATAAAGAATTATGGACCTATTTTTCTTCCTTTCTTTTTTCACTTTCTTTTCTTTCACACTGAGTTTCCTAGCCATCACTGAGACACAGCTCACCGTTTGTGAAGAAAGCTTGAACAGCCTAACAAATGGTGTGAGAACAAGCTCTTGATGCAGTACTCTTGTACTCGACATCTCTGCACTGGCAAGTGCTTACAATTCCCCTTGGGTATCTCTAATTATAATGTATGGTTCATTAAAAATGACAACAGAGTTCATCGAGCCTGGATTCTTGTGATTAATTGCAATGTTCTCCTAATCAGTTGTTGTTATTTATACCTCTGCTTTTATGCAACTGATTATACTCTACATTTGCGCTATTCAGAGAGTAACAGAAGGGACAGGAAGGGCATGTTTACATGATGCAATGGAGCATGGTGTAGACATGCCTGAACCAGCAGTGACCCAAGCTGTGTGCTGGCACAGCACAGAGCTGTACGGCACTAGAGAGACTTGCCTGGGTCTCCCTCTCAGAACCACAAGGAAGCCACACCAAGCTCATAAGCTCTGCCTCTTAGAAAGATTTGTGAGACTCTGCGAAAGGCTGTGGAGTCATGGTTTTTCCACTTTCCATTTCAGAGCTCATGTTGTCTCCAGTTGGTGAAATATCACAGCAGCTCAGTGCAGGTATTTCTCAGGAACTCCCTTTGAGTGTTCCTGCCTGTATGTGTGTGTATATATCAGATATCAGATTTCAGCAATCAGAGGCTAAATCCTTCTTTAAGCCTCCTAAAAATATCTTTAAAATATCCCAGATGCACTGACTAGGCACTGCTGCGTACTAAAGAACCCACTGAATAAAACCTTAAAAAACCTTCTCTGAAAATCAACTCCTGTCCATCAGGAGGACAGAAATTTTGAGGCTGCAAAACTCCATGTTAAGTTGCCAATAACAAGGCTGTAGTTTGATTTGTGTGCAAATGATTTCTCGCTATTCTTTTATGATCTCAACTAAGATAGTAAGTAGTTTTGGAAGCCTATTATTGGATATCCCAACCCAATACAGACACCAGTAATCTGATTTTTAGAGAAATTGCTGAGCAGCTATCTCTGAAAATAAGTTAGTCCCTCTTGTGTACACTGGATGCACACAGAAAAATTGTGCCAGTGATGTGCCAGCTTGTTTTTCAGAGTATTTTTGCAGGGAAGCTGCAAACTTCCTATGTTGTTACAGATCTTTCTTATGTCTCCTCCTTCTTTCAGTTTTCTGCTTGCTACACATCTGCTCTGCAATGCCCCTGTTCCTCAGTTTCAGGCTTTCAGTTGCGATCTAATGCTATTTGCACAGCATTATCGCCTGGAGGCCTTAGTCAACTTTGGCAAGCCGCCTACTGGCATGTTATGTTAATAACTGATTGGGTTTGTTCTCAGTGAGAGCAATTTGTTCCATCAACAGGGATTCATCCCACTTTTCTAGCGAGTACACAACTACACTCTAGTGCAAACATTAAAGGCCAAGATCTTTAAAAATAGAAAGGGAGGGACCACCAGCATCGCTGTATCCAATCCAACAGCTGCAGGCAGCCACGGAGTAGCTGCCTAGTCCAAATTGCACTTCCGTTCTGAACCTCACTATCACAGAGCCTTTCCCAGCTCCTGAAAGCAACCTTGTATTTTCAGACTTCTGACTGAAGTTTTTGAGCGTCCAAGCATCTCTACCACCTTCAAATATTTAGATGAAGAAGATATTTATTTGCCCCTGTACTCAGCACTGGTGAGGCCACACCTGGAGTATTGTGTCCAGTTTTGGGCACCTCAATACAAGAGAGATATCGAGGTGCTGGAGCGAGTGCAGAGGAGGGCAACGAAACTGGTGAAGGGGCTGGAAAATAAATCATATGAAGAGAGGCTGAAGGAGCTGGGACTGTTTAGTATGAGGAAGAGGAGACTGAGGGGAGACCTCATCACTCTCTACAACTACTTGAAAGGACACTGTAGAGAGGTTGGTGCTGGTCTCTTCTCCCAGGTAATTAATGACAGAACGAGAGGGAATGGCTTCAAGCTCCAACAGGGTAGGTTTAGACTAAACATTAGGAAAGAATTCTTCACGGAAAGAGTGGTCGGGCATTGGAATAGGCTGCCCAGGGAGGTGGTTGAGTCACCATCCCTGGATGCATTTAAGAGACGATTAGATGTGGTGCTGAGGGATATGGTGTAGGGGAGGACTTTGTAGAGTAGGGTAGATGGTTGGACTCGATGATCCCAAGGGTCTCTTCCAACCTAGATGATTCTATGATTCTATGATTTAGGCTTTTTAGCCAAATAATTGTTAAAACTTTGGTCCATTCTGATATGTTGATGCTGCAGGAAAAATCATGGAGCTAAAGACCTGCAACTTACTGCATTAATTCAAATACAGCAATGGGAATAAGGGTTGCAGAGACCATGCTTATCTGTACTGTATTTGCTCTTCAATATGTGCAAAGTATGTCCCTAATATTACAAACATTTGTATCTGTCAATACGATGATGTTTCTCCATAGTTTAATCTAGGCATTTTAACTACCTGGAAAGTTTTAAAAAAAATATCCCCAGACAAAAAATGCTACTTGTAAGCAATGAAAAATAGTACATGAGAATTACTTTGTCATCACATGCAATTTGCATTTTTAAAATGTGTCTGTGAAATTTTACAGTCATTTGCATTTCAAGTCAGCAATTAGATTAAAAAAGCACAAAACTGCAGCTGTGACAAGTACTCTGTTATTTGAAAAACCATAAACAGTCCTCTTGTCCTCCAGTAACAGCTCTGATGAGAATGAATTTTAGCGTAGCGCTCAGCTTTTGCCTCCTTCAATATTGCTTTCATCCTTGATATAGTATAACTGGAAAACCCGAAAGAACTAGAGTCCAAACAAGACATATATTTAATAATACAAATTGTTCTTGGTACTGCACTTAACCCTTTACTGAGCATCTTTTCAGGCACCATTAAGATCAGCTGTAGAGGAGCCACAGAGCCACAGAGAGGCTTTTCCTGACACACAGGGTGGGATGACATCCCATTAGCTCCTTCATCCTTTAGATGAAGGGTAGATGAAGGTCTCTGGGGGTGGACATCCATTGGCTCCCCCAGAACTAGGATCACATGCTCTCGTAGGAAGGGGAACTGAGGCCAGATGCTTTCTTCCTCATCTTCTCCACATGTCTTGTTGACAAAGACAGAGACTTTGAGGCTTCTTTTGGCAAAAAGATATACTTTTGTATTGCTCTATTTGAGTGACACTGCAAACAAATAACACCTTTTTTCCTCAGCTTCCTCAGCCCTTAGTACCAAAACTGGTACCTTCCTTACAGAGGTGCCTCGATCTTGTCCTGGGCATTGATGCACACAAACCCAGGCTTAGCAGTCAGTCCATGACAGAGTAACAGATATTTGGCGTAGAGAGCACTTACACTGACAATCTAATTGTTCAACTGCTGCTCATGGATCAGGTCTCTGAATTAAACAATCTTTGTTCTTACCTTTGTCTTCAGCTTCCTTCTGTCCCGTCAAACAAATCATCTCCCCTAATCCCTAAGAACTGTGCAGGGGAAGAGACTGACCAGGGTTATGAAGAGACCGTGTCTAAACAACTCAGGAGAAGATGTGATTCAGTGGAATAAAAACAGTAGGAACAGTATATAACACTTTGTTCATTTATGGTCCAGAATTTTTTTTTTTTTCCTGCAACAGGTGAGAGAAAGACCCATTGGTGGCCAGGGGAGAGAGGAGCACGATATGACTAAAAATACCTGAACTTATTTTTGCTCAGCAAAGGGAAGGTTGAGAAAGATGTGATTTCTCTCTAGAAATATATCAAAAGAGTAAATGCCAGATGGAGAAGGGCTATTTGAGCTAAAGGACAATTTTGGCAAAAGAAAAAAAAGGAGGAAAAAAAATCAGCCATAAGTACATTCAGCCCAGGGAGATTTCCAACCACCTGAGCAGCAAGAGTCTGCAAAGTTCTGTCGGCTGGAGCCACCGGGGCAATCTCTGGGACTTAAAGGTAGAGGCTGATCATTATGTGGAAAGAAGTGAGTGACAGGACTACCTGCCTTTGACAAGGCAGGGTGCTCCTAGTGTTCAGGTCTTGCTCTCAAAAAAGCCAATGAAAATGGAAATGAGTGCAGGATTTGCTGGCAGCCTTTTTGTTAGCTAGCAGCTATCAATAGGACTGAGTGCACTGAATATTTCCACAGCTAGCTCTCACACCCTCATCCAGTCAGTCCCCTGAAGCTCTTACCTTCATGTTTTACAATCACTTTACAATGGAAAAAAGGTGTATATCCATGAAGATGGTGCTTTAGGGGTTATCAACTGTTTTTCTTATTGCAGCTGAAGTTCCTAAATTTGCATTTCAAGATCTTTTCACATCCCAGACAGCACTGAACTCCAAATGGGCCACTTAAATTTTAAACAGAAATTCCCCCAAAATTACTACGTTATCAGCAGCATGACGGTAGCTCCCCTTGCCTTTCTGCATTCGAGGTTCTCCTTGTTCGCAGTTGTTGTGATTTCTCTGTCCTTATTTAAACCTGTAGTAATTCACCCTCAGACTGCTCAGCTGGTGTCAGTGGGCAGGAAACAGCACAAAAATCATGCCCCTCTTCTTGCTTTTGTACACCTGTAAGCAGTTTCTGGCCAAAAACCTCTCATATCTTTGGCTACAGTAACCTCGTTCAACAGAGTCTGCTCTTAGATAAAGTTTCTTTTCAACAAACTTTTAATATGTCGCTATTATTATTATTAAATACCAGTAAAACTATTAATATTATGATATAAGTGTATAATAAAAAATAATGAGAATATGTGTGTGTTGCAGTAGGACATAGGCCTGCCTCCAGAGGGATGAGAGCCTTCTGACCTACCAGAGGTGCTCTGCTTCCATTCTTTTGGGGTGGTTTGGAGGTGATTTATTTGGTTTGACATTTTGCTCCTATGGGGCAAGTCCGGGCTTTGTAGACATCTGTGGACAAATGAAAATGCAATCCGGTTATTTGTTAACTTAATAGTCGTAATGTACCCGATCAAACTAAAATCACACAAATTTCTATGCCCAGCATCTATTGCAATTTCAAGTTTAAGTCCTTGACTGTATTTTGATCTTTCCGATTGATGCCTTAAGTTCTGGCATTCAATGTCTTGAATTTTATCTAATCAATTAATATATCATTTTTCCATCAGTCTGGCTAATATTAACTTCAGGTGGTACACAAAGCCTGTTGAAACCTCCAAGAGTTTTCTGTAGACTATAATGGGCTTTGGATCAGGACTCTTAACAGCAGTCATTTGTTTGAATCCATTCTAGTTTAATGAGTGATTAGCAGATGTTTCTTCCACTCTTTACCTAACAGTTGATAAACCAGAATCCGTGAGGAGCTGTGTACTAAATAATGGTATGATTTTACAACCCTCAAATTGCTTTAGAAAATAGATTTATAAATCATGCACATAAAAGTAAAGGATATTGACAAATTCTCTGCTATAAAAGAGGTGGCTTGCTGTGCTTTATGTGAGTTTCTCAACAATAAAGTGTTACCTACCATGGGACACTGGGAAAAACTATTAGATCTTTATATAACTTGGTGTCTTGGGTATCTCTCCTTTTTGTTCTCTTTTATTTGAGGTAATTTACATGTCTTTGGTATGCATCTTTTAGGACCAGACTCCTGTTCAAACAATGTTTAAGTAACTCTTGTTCAGGAAAAGAGTTGTGCAAAGAAAAAAGCCCTTGATTTTCCAACTACTTGTTATTATTTTTTAAATCACCTTCCAATCCAAGTAACGTTTCTAACACTGAAAGATGCCGACTATCAGAATTTGTTCTACTCGACCTTTCATGATATTTAGGCATCTGGCTTTCCAGCTCAAGTAATCAAGATAATAATTAAACCTACATCTTTGTGAATGTCAAAACTGTCATCTGCATTCAGAATGTAACAGGTCTGCAAGAAATTATGATCAAGAGAAATTCAACGTCAGTGAGGTCATTAGGAAATCATTCCAGCATTGGCTTCACCGAAAAATGCCTTGTCGAAGTAAATGAGATACATGCTTAGTTTATAATGACACTGCCCATACAGAATATCTAATCAGTGTCATTATAAACTAAGCATACTTTGCAAATGTAATTGTTGTCAGCATTTTAGATAATGCCCAAGCGGTAACAGCAGGTTATGCGTATCCTTTAGATTGTTTCACTATTAATAGTTTGCACTATGTGCACTTGTGTACACTTCCAGCTTAGAATAAGGCAAAGTCAGGAGTATTAAGTTTACAGGAAAAGGTGTCTTGAAATCGTTCCCATTTGCAGATGAAGTCATGTCATAGTTTTCCAATCCCAATTAGCAATCAGAAGTTGGATCCCAACAGCCAACATGGTCTTGAGTTTCCAGTTGAAGTTGTAAGCTCACACTTGCTCTCACTGATATGGAAGGGGAATTGAGTGGGACAAAGTGTTGACCATGATATGGGATCACTTGCATCGTAGGATGTTTTCTATCATCTGCAACTGAAATATTTTAGTCCAAAACATTATAAATCTAGGCAAGTGTAGGAATGATTTCTATTTCTCTAGCCTTAATCCTCTCTTGTGCTCCCTGCCATGTGTAAACTTCAAGCATGGCAACTTCGGTTGCAGAGCACTGTGCAGCAGCACGAGGTTCCCTCTGTCATCCCTCACAAGCTTCTCTGGGGGCCGGTTTTGCAGCTGAACTGAAACTAAAAATGTTGGCTTGGAACTCCAGATGTGGGCTTTAAATAGCCCTCAGAATGTTAGAATGTATTTCTGCTGGTTATAAATAGGGTCTACAATGGCTGAAGGACTAACAGGGTGCCTTAGATAAATGCCCCATGCAAGAGGGAATAAATTCAGTTGCTGTGTCCTCTGCAGCAGCAAGGGAATTAGACAGGTCCAAAGGGCTAAGCAGCACATCCAGTGTGCAATTGCCTGGGAGAAACAACGGAAAATACAGAGTTTAGGGAGAATCCGTGCCTTGAAGGCACTCACAGATATCTGCTTGCACCCAAAGCCTTTTCATAACAGGAGGCTCCCCTCCATCTAAGATACAGCTAGATGTAGCGCATTGGTCAGCTCTTTACATCAGAGGCAGATGTGTAGAGCACTTGTCTGAAGGGTGCTCTGGGTCATGTCCCAGGACTGTTCTCATCTGAGCTGGGAATTTCCATCAAAACTCTCCGGCTGCTCATCTAAGAAGAAAGACCTTTGAGAGCAAGAGGAGCACAAGTGCCTGACTCCAGCCTAGCTCAGCCTGAACTGGGAGATTTACTGCATGCCTGTTCCTGCTCCTGCAGCTGTTTGTGCTTTTCATGTTAAATATCCCTGGAAGAAAAAATACGGAAAGACTTCATTGCTAGCAATTTTAAATACTTTTGCATCTACCTACATTACTGGTGTTTTGGACTGCAAACTCTTAAGAGTAGCCCTAGGCAGGGAGAATTTTGTACCAAATTACTTCTGTCCCTGTGGATTAAATGTATAACCTGCAGCAAAATTTGAGCCTGGGTGTGCAGAGAGAGGTTCTTAATTGCCTGACAGCCTGCAAATTCCCCTTTTTCTAGTAATTTTCAAAGGATGGGGAAATGGGGTCTCTAGTGGCAGTGCTGGCATTTTAGATGGAGAAAGTGTGAAGCAGCAGCTAGTTGTTAAACTAATATAACATCTGATCTATGAGACATTTTCTAACAAGCAGAATATCTAATGGTACAGCTGAGCAAGACATTACTTGGCAACACACATCTGCAGGCTTGAGCTCTGGGTCACCTGTAGACAGGTGGTTAACCTAGTGCAGGGCTAACATAACGCCTGACCTGTGGTACGGATGAAGGACGGTGGAAATGCCCAGGAGAGTATTGCTGAATGGATTTTAAGCCTTTAGAAAACTCGCTGTGCTCTCTCCTGGACTCCCAAGTACATTCGTTCAAAAAAGAATCAGCACCTGGAGACAAGTATGCTAACTCCTGAGGGCTAGAGCATAAACTGAAATATATTTAAATACAATTTTAGAACGAATAACCTAAAGATTACCATGATGTATCATAACCCCGAGTACACATGCTGTTTGCCAGTGTGCCTCCTGCCAGCTAGGATAATAGCTACTTTACTCCAGGTTTTTGCAGCAGGAGAAATAACATCTGAAAGAAGCCAACTGCTGATGATAAACTGGGGGATAATTTAGAGTTTAGCCTAAGGCTCCCTCTGGAGTCAAAGGAGAGAGATCAGTACCTCCAAAGAGGGATTCAGAGCAGGGATCTGAGAGGCTTTGGGAAGCTCTGTGCAGGGAAAACCCAGGGAGGTGCTCTCCCTGTGCCTTGCTGAGGTAAGCCAGTGCAGGGAAAACTTGGCCTGAGTGGCCACTTTCTGAGTTTTCCCTTGTTTCCAGGGGAGAAGAAAACCTACTAATCTAAATTAGGCTGCAATGCTGGGACAAATGCATACTGCATAGCACGTTGCAAAGGTAAGGGACACTGTCCAAATAAATATTGTGCTTGCTTAAGCACTACCTAAAGTTCAGTTAATTAGTCAATAATTTTAGTTCTGGTTGATTTTAGGGACAGCAGCTGTTCTTTTTGTACTATTACGTATCCCTTTCATTTTCAAGTATGACAAATGGTGCTCTATGTTGGGTAAGCTGCCAAAGGGTTTAGTTGTCTGAGGGTATATGTTGTGAGTTCACAAGTTGACCCTCACAGTTTATAAGAACCACATAAATTAAACACCCAAAATCTGAAATAATTTTAGAAAATCTCAGATCCTGTATTTGGAGGAGTTTGAAAGCACTTATGAGAGATTCTGTCTTTGTTCAAAAAAAGTTCAGAGGAGCCTTGGGATTCCTACTGCTTTTAGTTTAGTTTTCAACTGTCTGTCATACTTCTATTAGCAGGTAGCATTTGCTGTTGAGACAGTCGAGATTATAAAACCAACGTCTATGGAAATAGTCTTGATACTAAAAGGACCACATTTATTTGGGGAAAACAGCCAACCATTTCTAATAGAACCTGAACTCCTTTAATATAATGACTAGTACTTAAGCCATTAATTGATAATGTTCACTCATAGATCAGGTCCAAAACACTGAAATAAATACATCTCACCAGATATTCCCAAGCACAAAACTAAGTTTGGTACACCACTGATTTTTTCTACTATACAATGCGTGCTGGACTGGAACAAATAGATACTAGATCTTACTAGTGGTCTAGGAAGTGTTGCTAAAAGTGAGCAGAAACATGCCAAAATCAAAGGGAACCTTTCTGTTGATTACAAAGGCCTGGCAGTTACATCTATGGTGCTGAATATTTTATCTACTCCTAGAAGTTGTGACATATGCCATTAGCTATGAGATTTAAGCAAGCATGTGACTGTTGTGGTTTAACCCCAGCCAGCAGCTAGAACCATACAGCTGGTTGCTCACTCCTCCCTCCGTGTGATGGGGGAGAGAATCAGAAGAGTAAAAGTGAGAAAAAACTCAGGGCTTGAGACAAAGAGAGTTTAATGGGTAGAGCAAAAAAGTCTCACATACAAGCAAAGCAAAACAAGAAATTCATTTCCTGCGTCCCATGGGCAGGCAGGTGTGCAGCCATCCCCAGGAAAGCAGGGATCCTTCACACGTACCAGTTACTTGGGAGGATGAACACCATCACTCTGAACGTCTCCTTCCTTCTTCCCCCAGCTTTATATACTGAGCATGATGTCACATGGCATGGAATATCCAATATCTCTTTGGTCAGTTGGGGTCAGCTGTCCTGGCTGTGTCTCATCCCAACTTCTTGTGCACCCCCAGCCTACTTGCTGGTGGGGTGGTGTGAGAAGAAGAAAAGAACTTGAGTGCCTAACAACAACTAAAAACAGTATGTTACCAACACTATTCTCATCCCAAATCCAAAACATAGCACTACACCAGATGCTAGCAAGAAAGTTAACTCCATCCCAGCTGAAACCATGACAGACAGTTTGTTCTAATGCAAAGCATGGCAACTGGGTTTAAGGAGAGTCTGCTTTCCAAATCTTTAGGATACTTTTTGGTTCTGGGGGAAGGGGTTGGTAAGCTACTTTCAAGATGACTTTAAAAACCCTTCTTGGAATCTGTCTGTATCCCGAGTCTTCTAAAATAACTTACTAATACTTAGCCATAAAAAGTGTAATGAACACAATTAGCATTCATGATGCAATTAGCATAGCTGGAAATTTTTTTTTTTTGCTTGGTTTTGAAATATTTATGACTTGACTAATGAAACAAATAAACATGATACCACTGTCTTGTTTTGATATCAAAAGCTCTTTAGCTTCCTGGGCAGGTCAAGCTTTCATATAAAACAGAGAACAAGCTTTCTGCTCTTAACAGGCCATGTCCCAGCTTGAGCAGAGAGTCATTTGCCTTTCAGAATCTTGCTAAGTCAGTGGATGTAGTTTTTCTCTCTTCCTTACTCTACTGTAGAAAACACTAGGAAATAGAGTAGTTTAATGCTTAAGAATCCCTTTTGTTACTTGTGTGTCAATAAGAAAGTGTATTCATGAGGATTTTTTTTGGTAAAATTGTGTAAGACTAACCATTACATGATATTTAACATGTAATTAAACATTAGAATTCAGCCCAACATACAGTCATCATACTCTCTCCAACCCCAGAAAAAAGAAGTGAGCAATTAATTTTTAAATCCTTTTTAATAAATGAATATTCATTCATCAATATTTTCATAAAGCATCTCTTTATCATTCCATTTTACTATTCTCTTTTTTTTTTTCACGGCTGAAGAATACCAAAAATACATAGATGTGCCTTAAGCAAAAAAGACTGGGTTTTAGTTTACCTTTACAATGGGATGAAATCAACTTAGAGTTAAACCACCATAATATTTCTACTCTTTATTGACCTTTTGGGCTATAACATAACATAGTTCCAGTTTTCTTTTTTTCTTAATGCCTTTTACAAACAAATGGTGTGTAAATGGTATTTATAATAGTGTTGAGTTAGAAAGGAGTTAATTAGCTATGAAATACATTACTCTGGTGCAACTTGGTTGAAATTACCATTTTTAGTCTTAAAGACATCTACAGTTAAAATCGTACACTGCAGCTAGCATAAAGGGACAAGAGCCAGAAAATGGGAGGTCAAGGCAAACACTGTTCTTAACACATGGTTGTGTGTGTGTGTGTCTGTATGTTAGAAGTGGTGCTGGGATTGGAAGAAGGGAATTGGCAAAAAAAGGCACAAAAATGCGTGTTAAAGATGAAGTGTTAACCTTAAGTGAGAATTTCCTGGCTTTTTTCAAGTCAAACCAAGACTTGGATTTGTTCAAGGTTCAAGCCGCTTGTGCCCTATGGAACTCAACTATACTGATGAATACGAAATCCTGTGAAAAAGCTGAAATGTGCAACTGCCTGCTTTTTGTGGTGAGAGGCAAGTCGGGGAGTACGGTTCCACGAAAGGGGCTGCACTAACACACTGCCCTCCAGTTGTGCAAAGGGTAAGAGAGGAAGAGTCCTCACAGACTCGGTTCTCTTCACGGTCCCGAAAATGCAGGTTGCCTCTTTGCTCTGGCCGGACAGTAATCTTCCATCTACTCGAAAATCCCGGCTGAAGCCACAGGAGAAAAGCTTTCTGTGGGATTTTGAGTACACATTTCTATCACAACTAAAAAGTCTCTTCTTATTGTTAAAAATCCCTGCCTGATCGCATGATTTTTAGGACCTGGGACTTGAAGAAAAAAGAGAACTGTCATTAAATCACGAGGATGGGATCACTATCTTCTTGAATCCCATATTTCAGGGTAGTTGTTTAGGGCACTTACTGAAAGACTTGCTGAAAGATCATCTCGTTAGGGCAATTTTTCTAAAGCAAAGCCTACCATTTTTAAGTTTTATTAAAATCAATTTTTTTTTCTTTAATTATATTTTGACATCAGGATAAAAACTTGGGAGGGCTTTTCAACAATTCTACTAAATATGTACTTTGGGAGGTTGTTAATTGTTTAGTTACTTTGACTATAATGATGACAATGTGTTCTATAATCTCTTCACAGCTTGAAGAGATATTAGAGAGCTCATAATACACCGCGGTTTACCAATGGGAGCTAACGCTGAGGATGCTTTTCAAAACCAAGTTTTTCCGCTCCGGCTATAGGGGTTCCTTTGAGGCCCTTCATACCGCATAGTTGCCTGCAGACAGAGTGCTTAAAAACTGCAGTTACAGCCACTTTGCACCACTGCCAAGGATGCAGCAGGAACTGCGGTGCTGATCCTGCACACGCCGGCAGCCGGGGGTTGCGGTGAAGGCCACCAGCTGGGGATCGCATGGCAGCTTTCCCCGCCAGGCGACCGCGCCGAGCCCATTCCGGTTCAAGGAGCAGCCCCGGGGATGGGATGACAAGGCAGACCTCACAACCCAGGTTCCTCTATGCTGAATTTCAGCCCAGGGCAAAGTTTCACAGTTCAGTTGCAAATAGTCGGGGGCGGGAACAGTAACGGACCGTACACGGCAGCGACACAAGTATCATTGCTCTACTCACAATAAGTCAAGTACTAGCGAGAACACGGGTCATTACAGAGCCAAGGCAGCCTTTCAGTTTCATCCCTTTTCGGAGTTTTTG
Organism: Tringa tobata; assembly: GCA_033628505.1. NCBI lineage: Eukaryota > Metazoa > Chordata > Aves > Charadriiformes > Scolopacidae > Tringa > Tringa tobata. The sequence continues at coordinate 1,751,444 of JAHREE010000480.1, forward strand.
GTAGATGCCTATCCACACATTTTTCTCCCATAGACATCTCTAACTAGCATCCAAAGCTCTCTATCTGCCAAAAATCCCCATCAACATCCAGAGGAATTCTACATGCAGAGAACTGGCAGGGCCATGCCTGGTTAATTTTTTTTTTTAGATCTATTTACGCTACTGTATCTGTTGTTATTTGTGAATGTACATGATAGAAACACTTTACAAAAAATATATCTTCTTTTCTTTAGAAAGGTTTAGTTCTGATAAATAGCAAATTAAGTTTACAGATCTGAAATTGGCATACCTTGACGACTACAATCTACTAGAGTGAAAAAAGTTGGAATCCCGGTGAGGGAATGAATACCAAAGTGGTCATATTTGCATGAAGGATATGTTTGAACATAGTTGATGCTGAAACAAAACATACTGTTTGCTATCTCTTGTGATCTGTGACGGCAGCACACTAGCTTGATAAGTGTACGTGTATATATTTTAAGTATATAAATAAAATATGAAAATGCTCCATTACTGAATCAAAGTATTGGAAGTGCTCTATTTGCTCAATTCTAGAGAATAAAAAGTTGTAATATCACAGAAACAAAAATATGACATAGCATGCGGTCACGATAGCAAGCACAGGGAAGAAAAATATTGAGAAAATATACTTATATGCATATTATGCAAATATATTTCACATTAACATACAATGTTATAAGAATGTTAAATAATGTGAATGCATGTTTAAAAAAGGCTACAGCTAGGTGGTTTCATGTTGAAGTAGCAAATAACCTGAGACATCTTCTATGCTTTCACTGGAATAACAATCTTTACATCTACAGCAGATGTAGAACACATTGACAGTAGTTGAATTCTCAGCTAAATTATACTAAAAATGTGCTGTTTTCTTTCAAAATGACATGGCAGCTGGAACCAGTCCAAGGGAAGGAAAATGTGCTGTACATTTACAGTACTTACAAAAGATTCGTTTCACTGTTGATGGACACTTAAAATGCTTGTTTGAAACATTATGAACATGTATATGTCGCCAAAGACCTAGCAGAACACTCCCATGATCAGTTTGCTTACTGCAGAAGAGAAAGCAAGAGATCATTAAAAACAATGCCCATTCAGGACTGGGGAAAAACATATTATGACATATATAAACCCAAGAAATTTTAGTAAAGAAAAATAAATTTGGCTTGATGAAATTGTAGTTGATGGATCTGCAATATAAATGACTTATTTTAAACTTACCAGTGTAACTCTACCGCTTTTTGATTAGTGTGTATGGCAGCATTTACAAACAATGTTACTAAATACTGACTTTATACACGATTACAACTGTCTGAAAATTTCTATGACAATCAAAGTTTTGTAGTGATAATATACAACACTTACTTTCTCAAGGCTTGTAGTTTTGACGACACCTGCCTTTTGATTTAAAAAGTTCCTCTGAAGTGCATTCTATGTTAAAGTGTCCATAACCTCAGAACGAATGCGCACATGTGTGTGTGCATACATATACTTTTGCTTTGCAGTGTGTGCTTTTATACACACACAGTTCTTTGCTATATGTATTCACACATACATGAGTATGGTCTACATAGTAAAAGTTCATATATATATATATTTTTATATATAAATATATATATAAACTCTGCAGGCAAGTAGTACTTCACTTGTTATAATTGAAGTCCTTTAAAAAAGTTCAGTCACTCAGTTAACATAGTATAGCCAGTAAATTAAATTGAAAAGAGAAAATGTGAATGGAAACACCATTCTTGACCATCTGTCAATGGCATTCACATCTGTTAGATCAGGGATTTTTATTTTCAGTTGCGAAGACCTTCTTCGTAAATGGCCCCTCTTGCTGTGGACGCCTGTTCTTTCTGACGAACGCCTTCCNTAAAGTGTCCATAACCTCAGAACGAATGCGCACATGTGTGTGTGCATACATATACTTTTGCTTTGCAGTGTGTGCTTTTATACACACACAGTTCTTTGCTATATGTATTCACACATACATGAGTATGGTCTACATAGTAAAAGTTCATATATATATATATTTTTATATATAAATATATATATAAACTCTGCAGGCAAGTAGTACTTCACTTGTTATAATTGAAGTCCTTTAAAAAAGTTCAGTCACTCAGTTAACATAGTATAGCCAGTAAATTAAATTGAAAAGAGAAAATGTGAATGGAAACACCATTCTTGACCATCTGTCAATGGCATTCACATCTGTTAGATCAGGGATTTTTATTTTCAGTTGCGAAGACCTTCTTCGTAAATGGCCCCTCTTGCTGTGGACGCCTGTTCTTTCTGACGAACGCCTTCCAAGGCTTTCGCGATGTGAACTTTGTTTTCTGTACTGGATTCCTGAGTTGTCAAAGGATATCGTTGAATTTCTGGCATCCGTAACGCTGGTGGTGACCTCGTTGCTTGCCACTTCATTGTGAATTTCAAGCGATGTTAGCAGAATATTTCCATGGGTGTCCACCTAGAGGGCAAAAAATAGAAATAGAAATTCTTTCAGAAGACTTGACATCTATCAGCAGAATGTGGGTGTATTTAAATCTCCAAACCCACTCATATTTTAAGAAAGCATGTATTCATTTTAAGCATGTGATAATCTTAGAAAAAGATGGCAATACTCAGCTGATTAAAATTAGTCAAGTACTTAAATACTTTTACAAACAGGGCTATCGTTGTACTACCAACATCCAGTACAAAACTGTATTTGGCAAAAACAATCATTTTCCTCTCCCTCCAAACCAGCCATTTTCTAACGGACAGTGCAGTTCAGTGAAATGTCTTATGTTGCTGGCAGTGGGGGAAGAGGGTAAGGGTTAGATTCTCTCTCTACTACCTACATGTGAAGTTTGCTAAAATCGCAAGACTAGCTTTGACCTGCTGAACTCTTTGCATTTTGGAATCACAGACCTTATTTACAGCTTCTGTCTTAAGCTTTCCCTTCCTAAGTCATTTGCACAGTTTTGTAATCATGGCAATGCTTAACTGCGGGGCTTTTCCATCTGGATAGGTGATCTTAAAAAGCAACGAACTTAGACGTGGAAGAAAGCTGCTGAACTGAGGAAAGAGGCAACACTCTTCCCTTCTACCTCCATATCCAAGAGGCACAGGTGAGCACAGCGCTGGGCACAGGTGAGCAATGCAATGCCATTTTCAATAAATAAGTGGAAGGTTATGAACATTTAGAGTCCTTAAGCTCTAGTCCAGACTCTCTAGTCCCCCTGAGTACCAATAGCAGCACACAGTTGGGTACAGCTCCTTCAATCCAGAAAATCTTCCAGTTCTCATGAGTGACATTAAGGGGCAGTCCCGAACAGTTAGTCTGTATTTGGTAGCTTCAGTGGTGGGGGACCACATTCTCTTATGGCCTGTATGTCCTGCATACTGGAGGACAGGAAGAGAAGACAGCTGATGCAGGGACCAGCTCCAACTTTCCTGTCTGTTGTTGGGAAAGGAATATGATGTCCGAATATAACATAAATTATCTGCACTGCGTATTTCCAAGCAGTTAACACACATGTAACTGTTCAAGTGAACTCAGTTCTCCATGTCAGAAATAGTGAATCTTGGCAAAAAGGATCATTTTCAGTTTTACGTATACAATTTAGTCATCCCTAATTCATCCTGCTATTAACACATTTTTCTAACCTGCCACATGATCTAGCTGTATTAACTGCGCATCAGTTGAACATCTCATCCTAGAAGCATCTGTTTAAAAGTGGTTGAGAAAACACACTATTGCCATGGCCTTCTGAAGTTTGTACAGTCATCTGATACTACGTCCTTTGCAAGCTTTGCGTGATGCATTAAAAGTATGTGTAGCTATGTCTGTGTCCTTATGCATTTAGGTTTTTCCAATCCTGTTAAAATTCTGTAAAATGGATATTTCTTTCATCAATTATTGATGCTACAGCTTATCTTTTCTCAGTGAAAACAATTATGATAACATATCAGTAATGCTTTGCCAAGCTTCTTGCAAATGGAAAAAGAATATAAAATGACATCTAGGCAAGCAGTAAAAACAATCCTAAAGTATCCAACAAATTCTGCTGTTGTAGGCAACAGTACATTATGCTGATGAGTGCCTATAAATAAAAATAAACAACGTGAACCAAAATAATGGGGTGGAGAAACCTCAGTGGTGATTAAGAAGAATTTATTTTCCCCATGGCAGAAACCCATTGGGTACAAAAGTACAAGCTTGAGGTTTGTAGAAATGAGTTCATGCTGTTGAGCAGTATCTGTAACGAGGGAATACACATAGCCATAAAATACAACCATGGATACCATCACTACTTCTGGTGGTCTCTGAAAATAACTGATTCCGTTTTATCTCGTTTTATTTCACAAAGAGTACAAATTATGATCCGGACTTGTAACAGCATTGTGCAAAATATTTCCACAATCTGCATTTTCCTTATGAAGCTTTAAATCTCTCATCCAGGCCCTCACAGCATCATGTCATCTCCTTTTCTGTCTCCTCCCGAGCTTGGAGAAATGGCCTTCAGCTTACTAAGAATGCCGCAGCAAAGACCATTTTGCTGGGTTCCACCCTGACAGCACTGCCTTCCCCCCGCAGGTCTCTATTCCCTTTCCTTCCACCAACACAGATGGCAGCTGATTTTTCCCTCAGGTCTTCCTGATGTCTCCAGATTCTGTCTTCCACCTACACATATACAGAGACATTAGCTATTCCATGGGTACTTTGTCCTTCTACACCAAGACTGGATTTTTTAAAGTGAGGTGTCAGCTGAAAGCTTGTATCCTGGAGGGTACATCTATGTGTTCAGGCTTCTCCTGCCCAAGGAAAGTATTAATTTGATTCCACTTATTTCACCCCTTGGCGTAGCCTGCTTCACCTTAACTGCTAACCTTACATGCCACCCTAACGTAGCTTCTGCCCCTGACCTGTCAATGATGTTCCCACTTTTCACTATTTGTCACTGCACCTACAAATCAAAGCAGAAAGGTGGTCAAGAAAGCTGCAACATTTGTGTAAATGCTTTGTGTGAACATACCATTATGTCCTATGAGGTTGTATGACGGCATTTATTTTCTCAAAATGTCAAATGAAACGTATTTGGAAACATACTTTTGTATGTTAATAGGGCTACAGACTTGCATGCCAAAGAGAAGGAAGGAGCAGGTGGAGACAAGAAGGGGTCTGCAGAAATTGAATTCAGGCTTCTAGTCCACCAATATTCTTGAGATCTGTTGCTGACAATTATACTGATTCCTTCAGAGGTTTTGGATAAACCACCTAAGCTCTCAACAAAGTTAGCCCAATATCTGCTAATGCTTTCTGACAATCTTAAGGTAATGTTGTGAAGTATGAATACTTAATGCACGCAACATGTTAAAAAGTATTTGCACATAAGCATGACTTCTGAATGATTTAAGCAATGATTTAAATGACTTTGACAAATGTACACAAGCTCCCTCAATGAATAAAGAAGCAAACCAATAATGGCAGGGTATCATATGCAAGTTGACTCATGTTTGCCTGAATATACAGGTAAGGCAAACTGCTCTGCGAGGGAACATGAGTGCAGAACAGTGGCTCCAGGGAAACTGTTACTCTGGGTACAGATACAGATTAAGAAATGTAGCTTCACATCATGGCTACACATGATGAATAAGCCCAATGTCTTTCATAAAACTTCAGTTATACTTGTTATAATATATTTTTATCACTTGGCTCAGAAATGTCACTCTCTGTGAACTGGTAATTCTCCCCAAAATGTGAATGCTGGGTTTTGGTCTTCCTTATTATAAATTAGAGAGATGACATTGTGTATTTGGCCAAGTCTCCCTCACCCTTTACTATCATGCTTTATCCTAAAAATTTCCCTTGTTTTCCTGTACCTCTGTGCCTCTTGTAATCCCCTTCCTGCCTGACCGTGGCTCCACCTGAAGCCATTCATTCCCGTTTCCCTGCTGTGATGTCCACTGCCAGTGCTCCCATCTCCTCCCTGACAGAAGCCAGGGCTGGTTGTTTGCATGGAGTGTTTCCCAGTTTCCATCAAAGCAGACAGAAACAGCTGAGTACCAAATCATTAATTAATTCCCTGCTGAATCAGCATGGATCCAAATATGCAAAACTGGTGCTCATATTTCAGAATCAGTTTTAATCAAACCCCACCTGTCCTGCCTCTGAAAAACTAGAGCTCATGCAACAGGATGAAGTGATTGAATCTCACATAACTCCTCTTGGAGGCTGAGAAGCATGAAATGCTGTGAGATGTTTCATACATGGAAAACAGATTCACTTTTAAAGGTTCACAATTTCTGAATGATACATGTTACAGTACAAAGAAAAAATACAAATATGCGAGCAGTCTAACATCATCACACAAAAATCACCTTAACTTACCTAACTGAAGCCAGAAAGAGGAGACTTAAGATAAGGCTCACAAAGAACCTCTGGTCCTGGCTCTTGGAGGAACACCACATCTCTAACAGGCTTAACTTGGATTGTACATTGTAGATATGAAACTTCAACAACCTTTTACACCTGAAAGTCCTGAATCTACTTCTTAATTCTAGACCAGATACTACCTCATTTAGATGTTAAGTATTACGTTTTTAAAGAAATGCAAGCCAAGAGCTGCTACTGAATAACTTTCTCTAATCAAGACTCTTGGAAAATTTCAGCTTTGATGCCAGTTTGGAAACACTATACTAGGCTCGGAAAACTACCATAAGGCTTGATTTACTATTAAGTAGTGTCTGAATTATTTCAGGTTCATTTAGTTCTCTGTTAAATATTCCATAAATTTTAAGGAGTACTTCACAATGAAATCTCTTTTTCCTCATAAGTCTTTCACTCTACTACACAAAAAGAAAGTAAGCATTTTGCTCAAACCCCTTAGGCATGTTTAGGAGTTCATCAATCCCAAATTTTTAAATACCATGTAAACACTTTCCATCATATGAAGCAATATAAATGCAAATAACGGGTTTAAATAACAGCATGAAAAGCTGTCTCTGTAGTTAGTCTTGTATTATTTTACATCAAAATTACTATTCAAGTACATTAACCCACAAAATAGATCTCCCCTTAAAATTATAATAAAATGGAAACTATTTTTGGTGGAAATTGTAATCTAGACTCCAGATACCTGATTCTCTCCTGATATGCCCTGGTGCAAGCATCTATGGTTATGCAAGGGGCAAACTATCTGGCAGCAGTTTTCATTTTCTCTATTTATGTATAAATGGATTTCCAACACGTAGAACAGTAAATGATCAGGCCCAAAGTGATTTTTGTGCTTAAAGCAAAATTCATTGACCACATCATGCCTTGGATACTTTAAAAATAATTTAAAACTGCAATCACAAAAAAAATTATAGTGTTGAGTGTTTTCCTTGAGTTGAAAAGTTGAAACTTCTCTCTCTACCATTGTAATATGTTTATATTAATTAATAAGCATAAAAAAATGAAAGACAATTATGTCATATCAGTCTAGTACGTGACCCCAAGGTAGCCAGCAGAACTGGGAAGATGGAAAGGTCTTGAAAAAAAAAGGAAAGCCTGAAGAATAAAAAAAGAAAATAGGAAACTGTATCTTAGTATTACTGTCCACCAAGTAATAAGGAAGTTTGACAACTAACCTTGGTATATTTGAACTGACCAAGAAAAGGAAATGAATGTTATGGTCCTCCCTTTCCCTGTATTTTACAGTCTGTGAATTCTTACACTCTCTGGGCTGTACTATGTACAAAACCTTATTACTATCTCTGGATTTTCACCATTTATATTTGTTTGTGCAAGGTGGCTGTCAAACAAAATTAATACATGCATGAGTCTCCCAGTGCAACACTGAACATCTCCATCATAAGTGCTACAGGACCAGACTTCTTCCCACAAGAACTGTGCTCATCACCCTTGACAGATATTTTTCAAAACTTGGCACCCACTCATCACACTCATGTTTCAGAAATATCCCACTGTTCAAAACAGCACTGAAAAAAGTATCCAGGAAAGATGAAGATGCACAAGAGAATACTGGCAGCTTTGCTATTCTCATATTTCCCAATTTAAACTGAGTGATAATTCTGCCACAGCAGCCAAGATATTCATTCTCAGAATAAAATCCCACTTGTGAGAAGGGTTGCTACAATTAACAATTCTTTAAAAGTGCTAAGTAGATGTAAGTGGCCTCTATTCTCAGCAATGCCTGGTGGGAAGCTGCTGCCTTGGCCGACAGTGAGGGTTTGAGCCAGGAATCTCCAGAGCTAAAAAAACCTGCAGGAACTGTCTGACAAGAAGGGCCTTTTATAAAGGGTTATGCATTATTTTTGTTCAAAGGAAGCTCTTCCCACATGTCTGACAGCCATAGGAGGTTGAAGCTTAAATAAGCTTGTGTGATAGTTACCCTGAGGCTGAACTTTTGGTCCCACCAAGCAGAAAACGTAAATTGCCACAGCTTGAACTAAGAAGCAATATTTTTAGTAGGGGACTGTAAAAAATCATAACCTCTGTGGATTGGCCCAGAAGGAGCAATGTCCAAAACACATGCCCACCAGCTGATTATGCCAGTAACCTCTACCACAAGAGTGAACAACAAGTGAGAACAGAATTGCCTCAGAGCTCTCTCATGCTGATTTAGTTGTAAATTAGGCTGTATCTGACCCTTATTTAAAAGAAACAATTTATATAGCAAAACTGAAAGTGCACGGAGAGCTACAAATGAAGCCTGAATCTGCCAATGCAAACAGGAGGAACAGAACTGATCTATAAAAATGGTGATCGATTGTTAAAGGAAAATATTTTTACAGGCTACCTATTCTTTTCCGACAGTTTTTCCAGAAACCAAGGTCTTTGTTTAGGCACCAATACCACAGGGAGAAGAAATATTCTATGAAAAATCAAGATTTACTTCTTCCTTTATCCTAGAGCTTGTCCTTATATATGAACCATGTATCAAGGTTTTCAAGAGAGAGTTTTCAATCTGAAACTGGCAAGTGTACGAATATTAGTTTACACAAAAAAGGAGCATCCTACATTCATCTCCAGTAGCTATGGTTTACTGGTAAAGGCTGGAAAAGTTCAGCGAAGAATACTATTTATGGTGCATTATGTGAAATAAAGTATGATGCAAAAGTAGTCAAAAGCAGAGACGGCTAAGTGTGAAATTTTCTTTGTAGTCAGCTGCTGATCCACAGATGAGTCATTCGTAAAGGCTCACTCAGGTTTCATCTCATCACCAGCCCTGATTCTTCTGAAACCAGTCCCAGAGATTCAGTTTAGTCAGACGTGCCTCAGTCACCATGCCACCTTCAGCTTCAGTGCTACATGGGAGAACACGGGGCAGAGAGTTCTCCTCTCTCCTCTGCTTTTCCATGTCACCCCGCAACATGAGGACACCGGCTGTGCTGTTTCCATGCTGAGAAGGCTCTTTTTCCCTTACTCCTGGAGCTATCGGGGTCATTGGCTTTAACACAGGGTCAGACAGAAAGCCGTAACGAGAGCAGCGAAGCCAACGGGCAGCTCAGTGGCAGCAGCTGGTGGAGCCCTCCTCAACACAGCAAGCCTCGGCGGCAGCACATCAGGACTAACTCCAAGAGAAGTGCCTAAAAGCTTGGCGTCGCAGGGGCACGGCCGCAGCAGCAGCAGCAACATGGAGATGGCTGTGCCAATTTCGGCTTTTCAAGCCCATAACCTCTGACGCAGGACGACGCAAATGCAAATGCATTAGGAAGCAGAGTTACTGAGCATGAACAGTGGCTGCTTTGCAAAGCAATTATCAAATAAAACACAAACATACCCACATCTGTGGATTTTGTGCCCTACAACACTTTTTCTGTTAAAACTCTCCTGCTCTCCAATCAAATAAGACTAAGAAAGCATGAAAAGCCTTTTTGCTACTCTAAGAAAGAGGGGTGTTTATAACCAAGCCTGCTAGCTTGTACTCCAGAGTTCAGTCCTCTGATGGGTGAAAAATGAACTACAACACCAGTGTCCATGCTTGTTCTACTGGTTTCCATGGGCTAAAACGCTCCTGAGTGAAAACAAACAGCATTTTCCTTCATCCTTCTGTTGTTGCCTTTGCCTGAGAGAAAGACATTTCCTCAGCAGCACTCCCAGGCTTGGGCACCATATGAGCAATGCTAAAACTCAGAGCCTGAACACCAGGCAATATGTTGTGCTGCCTCTGCTCTGCTAGTGCTGCCTCCCAACACAAACAAGTGATTTCCACAGCGCCGCAGCCCCTCCTGACTCAGGCTGGACATGATACAGCACAGACTTGCTCTGTCACTACACCCACAAGCCACAGTATCTGATGTGGACAATTAATGGACTAACGTTTATTTATTTATTTGCTTTGGGCTTTGTGTTTTGTTTTCTTTTGCTAGTGCTCTGAGCTAGGACTCTAAACCAATGTCAGGGAGCTCATGCATATGGTTCGTATACAAGCAAATTCAATTACTAAAACAAAACAGCAGCACACATCAACACAAAATGGTAGTCTTAGAGACAAACTAAAAATAGTCCCTTCTTCCAGTTTTATATTTGAACCCTTTTCAATCTTATTTCCAGCACAGTGTACATTTTGACAGCAGTGATAGCTGCTAAGGGGCTGCCTGTTTTTAGGCACTCTCCCTGTCTTCAAAAATGTTGCTCAGCTCCAATCATGTGAGATTTGAAATATTTCCCAGGATTAGAAACCTTCCCTTTCTGAATACATTCCATAGAATTCTCACCAAAACGACAAAACCAACAGTTCTATTGAACTTGCACAAGGTAGTCTTCATCCATGGCTCTGAGCCTCCTTACAGTGCAACATACCCTCGAGTTTGTGAGCCCCTCCCAGGATATCCAGCCCCTAAGTCCCAGTTCTAAAGCAAGAAGCAAGCAAATGCTGAACCTCATGAGGTTTGTGCAGACCCACTTCTCAAGCTTGTCCAGGTCCCTCTGAATGGCATCCCATCCCTCAGGCACGTCAACAGCACCACTCAGCTTGGTGTTGTCCAGAGACTTGCTGGGGGTGCACTCAATCCCACTGTGTAAGTCATTAATGAAGATATGGAACAGTGCTGGTCCTAGTACAGTCCACTGAGGGGCACATCTTGTCACCGACCTTGATTTCGCCATTTTGCCATTGACCACTACTCTCTGGATGTGACCATCCAACCAATTCCTCATCCACCGAACAGTCCACCCATCAAATCCTAGCTCTCCAATTTAGAGAGAAGAATGTTGGGGGAGATTGTGTCAAAGGCCTTACAGAATGCAGTCATTCCATCATAGAAGGCCGCTAGGTTGGTCAAGCAGGACTGTCTAGGACATGCTAGCTATCTCAAATCACCTACCTGTCCTCCATGTGCCTTAGCACAGCTTCTAGAAGGATCTGTACCACAGTCTTCCAAAGCAGAGAGGTGAGGCTTACAGGTCAGTAGTTCCCAGGGTCCTCCTTTCTACCCTTTTTAAAAATTGGTGCAATGTTTCTGTTTTTCCTGTCACCAGGGACTTCACCTGACTGCCATAACTTTCCAAATATCATGGAAAGTAGCTTGACAACTACATCAGCCAGTTCCTTAGGACTCTGGGATACAAGTCATCAGGTCCTGAAACTGCCCTGTTAAACTTTGTTCAAAGTAGGTATACGAGACATATTTTCCCTGAGCTGCTCATCGTGAAAGCAATGGGATCTCTTACTTGCTCTGAGCAGTCCCCTCTGCTTTGCATTTGCCAGTGTTTCTCAAATCAGAAATTCAGATTTGACATCCTACATCAAACAAATCTGCATTTTCTGTCTATGCTTTGTTTCAAAGGAAGATTTCTGATCAGTTCTACCTAAATGTCCCTGTCTTTCACTGTTGTATGCTGGCACCGCTTCTCTGAAGACACTGAATCCAGTGACTGCAACAAGGCTCTGTTGACTTCACCAGTGAGGCCTGGAGACAAAATGTTTTCCACACAGAATGGAACCATGCCTCATTATTTATCCTATGTCATTTGAACAGTAAATATTCACAGTCAGAATGAGCATATGCGTTTCTACAAAGCATACAGAGTTCCCTTTTACAGCTGGGACTCCAAGGGACAAAGTAACATGCTCTTCTTTCAGCTCTGGTGTGCTGAATTTATATCCCAATTTCACTCAAACATAATGTGTGTGAAATGTCATGTTCAGCAGCAGAAAGTCAGAACAATCCATGATATTTGCTTAATATGGTCCATAAAGAAAAAAAAAGGTTATAAGTCAAAAGTGAGAAAAAAAAAGATAGATATATTGTATGATCAGATCTGAATTATAAAAATTACACAATGAAAACTCCTCATTTTCAATAGTTAAGGTACATATGCTACTTCTGACAATGTAGACCAATTGATGCCAAGATAGAAGGAGACTCAGGCACAGGGTGCTATTGAGCCCATTAGCAAGACTTGTACTGAATTATGTAAATCATTTAAATGGATGAGATTCACCAGATGGTTTCCTTTGGGAGAACATCTGCCTTACCTGCTTGAAGCTAAAATCTTCTCCATTACTTTCAGTTGTGGTACTCTTTTTTTCCCTTTTTTTTTTTTTTTAATTACTATAACTACTTATTTTTCCAGGGATTCATTCTTCGTATTAGCTTAGGACTAAATCCTTAGTTCTACTGCCAACTGTGATGAGAATTTGGTTTCATAATGGACAAAAACAAGTTTATTGGTTCAAAAATTATTTCAAAGATATCAGTTTTGATAATTAGAATAATAGAATTGTTTGAGTTGGATGGGACATTGAAGATCATCAAGTTCCAACCACCCTGTCATGGGCAGGGACACCTCCCACTAGACCAGGTTGCTCAAAGCCCCATCCAGCCTGGCCTTGAACACCTCCAGGGATGGGGCACCCACAACTTCTGTGGGCAACCTGTTCCAGTGCCTCACCACCCTCACAGAAAAGAATTTCTTCCTAATATCTAATATAAAATTCCCCTCTTTCAGTTTAAAACCATTACCCCTCATCTTATGACTACATTCCCTGATAAAGAGTGCCTCCCCATCTTTCCTGCAGGCACTGTTTAAGTACTGGAAGACTGCTGTAAGGTCTCCCCAGAGCCTTCTCCTCTCCAGGCTGAACAACCCCAACTCTGTCAGCCTGTCTTCACAGGGGAACTGCTCCAGCCCTCTGATCATTTTCGTGGTCCTTCGCTAGACTCGTTCCAACAGGTCCATGTCGTTCCTGTGCCAAGGACTCCATATTTGGACACAGTACTCCAGGTGGGGTCTCATGGGACCATAGTAGAGGGGCAGAAACACCTCCCTTGACCTGCTGGCCACGCTTCTTTTGATGCAGCCCAGGATGTGGTTGGCTTTCTGGGCTGCCAGCGCACATCGCCAGCTCATGTTGAGCTACTCATCAATACAATTAGGCGTGCATTACATTTGCTATAGCAGACAGAATCATTGTGATCAAAAAAACCAACTTGAAATTACTTTTATGATACTGGTATTTAATACACAGGTAGTAGTTTCGCCACTGTGAACTCTTCTAATTATAGCTGATAGGAAAAAAAATAGTTTTACTCAACAGAACAGAATGAAAAAGCCTCACTGGGAGCATTTTAGACAAAAAATATGTTCTATTCAATCTGTCATGGTTTGCTGACATCATATAGTGTTGAATACCTTGAATTTGTCTTCCAAAGGGGTGAAAAGAAAAGGTATTCATTGGATAAAGTAATACTCCAAGCAGGGAAATAGGCTGGAATGTAATCAGGACATACCATGGCAATACTGTGCTTCAGAAATCAATTTGAAAGTTTTTCTTGGAATCATAATTTTCTGCTTGTCCTAAACAGCAGCACATGATGATGCCACACACAACGATTCAGCTATGCTGGCCAATTAATTAGCATGGCAGAACTAATCCTTATCTGTTCTCTCCCATTCTAAATGTGTCTGCTCTAAGTGAAGTGAGAAAAAGTATGCTAAGATCCTGGATTCTCTTACGTAGATACTTAAACAAAATAACAAATAAATTATATTGGATTTAGACAAACAAACGCCTTTGTAGATCTGAGCCTTTATTTTCTAGCTAGCTGCACTCCCATTGTTTTCTTCTTCTTACAGTTACTTGTCATACAGATCATACTCACTTCGATTTCTGCATGCCTAAATATATTCTTCTATGTAGGTTCTTGAATATAAAAATGCCAAAGGTTGTCCACAAAAAGGAGATGTTGGTGCTGATTTTACGCAAGCTTTTTTTTTTCATACACTTTTTCAAATAAAATAAAAGAAAGACTATATATAGATTAAAGAGTCCTACCCGGTTGCCTTCAAACTTTGAGCGATCGTTGTTTGCCTTTGCTGTTTTTTCTGCAAGTTTCTTCTGCCTTTGAGGGCCTTTTCCAAAGAAAATGTAGTTGACAAAGGCGTATTCAAGTAAGGCCAAGAAGACAAAAACAAAGCAGCCCATAAGATACATGTCAATGGCTTTAACATATGGAATTTTAGGCAAAGTCTCTCGCAGATGAGTGTTGATTGTGGTCATAGTCAGCACAGTTGTAATTCCTACACAAGGGGAAAAAAAAGAGTATATATCTTATAACTCCAAGCAGATCATGCATCAATTTTGTTTTCATTTTTGGCAAATTTGCCTTGTCCGTGTGAAGATATCTCTCAGGTGACAACACTGCAAAAGAAAGTAAAATTAAAGCTTGATAAATTATTATTCTGTTACATTACTTCCTTCATATGATCAGGGGGAACAGCTAACAAGGGAGCCTGGCACCACTGCCATGAGTTAATGTAGCTTCATGGAAGCCAGTGCAGCTGTACTGAAGATCTCCTCCATGAAGACCAAACTGATCTGCAACAGGAAGGCAAGCAGTCTGTCAAGCACTTAAAGGTGTGCTCTTCCAGCATGGTGCTGCTCAACACATCACAGAGAGGTTTTTAAAAAGTAACTAGCTGGGAGTCTGGATAGATAAATTTGTGTGCACATATTTAGGCAGAGCATTCATATAAATGCTGAAAGATTCCTCTCATGCAGTTTTAAATTTCTAAGAGTTAAGTAGTTGGTTGAAGTTAGTCCTGTAGGCTCCCCCTGGAGTTGGTGGAGAGAGACAGGGACCTTTCTAGAGCAGTTCATCCCACCTGTTTTAGACACCTATTTCAGAAAAGAACAATATAGAAGAGGGATTTGAGATGACTTTTAGAGCAACAGTCTAATTTCTACATAGAAAGAAGTGAGATGAGCAGTGAGAGGCAGAGAGGTTTGTGCATTTGTGGAAAGAAGGCGGCAAGGAGAGAGAGCAGCATTTTTATTGTGATCGACTGGGCACTAATCAAGTACCTAGAAAATCTATAGGGTATGTCAAACCCTCATTCATTTACCTAGGGATGGACGTAGCACCTGAAAATATATTACAGAGCAGTGTTTTGAAAAGCTGGTAAGAAAAGCAAATTTATTGTCAGTCTGCTTGAGTTCAGAATAAACTGCAGGGTCTGTATCTCTGGAAATTTTATGAAAATCGCAAATCACAGGTGCCTGAAAACACAAATGTGTGGAATAAGTCTACGATGGTAAAAGAGGCAAGCCATTCTAATAGGGGTCCCCTCCATTACTTTTTTTTCTCATTCCTTAACTATACCATCAGTTTGTAACTTGTCACTAAAATACAGGGAGAACAAAAACAAAAACGAAAGAAAACTACTACCATATTCTAAAATACAGCTTCTTTTACCTGAAGAGACAGAAATAAACACAATATAACTCAAAATCAAGCTGCCAGTGTAAACAGTGTCACTCTGGGTAACTGTGGTAGTAGCCTATGAGGTTCTGTAACAGATATTTTGTATATTTAGTAGGTCAGCTTCATGCAGTTTTCACTGCTTTTTCTCTAAACTGTGAAGCAACTGTGTGTTGATGTCAGATGTTTCACATCTTGAAATATAGCAGAGACACACAGAGCAAAAGCTTATTTAAAAATTTTATTGGGTAAAACTCACCCAGCTCTGCAGTAAAAAGCTCCAACAGGGTAGGTTTAGACTGAACATTAGGAAAGAATTCCTCATAGAAAGAGTGGTCGGGCATTGGAATAGGCTGCCCAGGGAGGTGGTTGAGTCACCATCCCTGGATGTGTTTAAGAGCCATTTAGATGCCGTGCTGGGGGATATGGTGTAGGGGAGGACTTTGTAGAATAGGGCAGATGGTTGGACTCGATGATCCCAAGGGTCTCTTCCAACCTAGATGATTCTGTGATTCTAAAAAGAGTATGGCTGACATTTTTTTTTACCTAGAGAAACTTTGACAAAGTCTCTAGAAAAGCTCCATGTGAGCATAGGGAACAGGGGTAAGAAGGGTGGAGAACTGCAGCAAACCCTCTCATATGTTTGCAGCCCAAGGGATTTCACTAGCCTGAATTAACGTCTTTCCTTGTAGGATTACCTGCTGCTGCTTCCCATAAGGGATTCAATGAATTAGCTAAGATCCAATTGTTTCTTGTATCAGAAATCCCACAGATTCCTTTTGACACACCCTTGGCATCTCACCAGCACCCCACAGATGCTAGTAGGTCAACACAGGACTTAGAAGCCCGCCCAGTGAAGATTATGGTGCCCACATTTTTGGTGCCTGTTCCCAGGCTGTTATCTAGATTCCAGAGAGGAGGCCTTAAACACCACAGAGAGAGAGTTTGGTGGCTCTCTTGGTGATCCAGAAGATTAAACACGCTGAATAGAAAGGTGGCTATCACTAACCAAAATAAATACATCCTCTGGGAGATCCTGACATCCTGAAGACAAAGGATCAATAGTTTATTTTAAAGCACAGCTGGATGAGAAGGAGCTGGCACTCACCTATCATATAAAAATAGGATAATCTTATGATTACAGTCCTTTCCAAGAGTCAGAACTCTTGAGATTATTTTGCTCCTTGCTCAAAGGACTAAATTTAGGAACTTCTAGGGCTAACTAGCAACATATCAGTTTTGAACAGGACGGTGGTTTTTAATATTTCTGTTGAGATCAGCCCTATATCAGCCTCTGTCTGCAGTGTCCATAGCACATAGTCTCTGGAATGAACTGGCCTTTGCTCCATGCCTGGGGGAACTACTTGGGTCAGCACAGGGTGGACCACAGACAGCATGTGCAGTGAGGGATCAGGGACGAGAGCAAAACATGGAAGTGAATGAACTAAAATCAGGCTCTTTCAGAGAACACAAACTTCCTGCAGAGGTACAGTAAAAGCTTGTCTCCATGTCCCTAAGGAGTGTACAGGGGATTCTAACAAATACCTAAACCAGCAGGCATTATCCTCTTCTGTACTGTGCTTTTCAGAGCCAGTCAACTTTGACACCATTGCATATCAGTTTCAGACTCATAAGAGGGGCTATACAAAGGAGCACAGGATTAGACCTATGGTACTGAGGTTTATTATACAAACATCACAGACATAATCACCAAGGCACTAATTGTTTTCACAGAAGAACCTTCTAGATGGATTTTCTTCCTCTCAAAAGGACTTTATATCAATTGGAAATAGAGCATCTGGGCTCCTAAGCTTGCTTTGAATGTATTCTCTGACTTTTGTTCTAATATTTGTGTTATCACAGTACAGTACTTGATGAACTTCTGCTACACAGAAATAGGCCACATGAGAGAGTCCTATTCCTTAAACAAAGAAAAACTGTGTGAACCCATTATAGAAGGGCATGGAATGTCACTGGGTTTGGTAACTTCTGTCTAACCATCTGTTCTCTGCAGTCCTGGTCGGCATGTAAAAATCTAGATGCTGACTGATGTGTTTGAAGTGTTCCCCTCATTCGGTCACATGTCTCCAGTGTGGATCTGGATACAGTAATTAATTTATCAACACATCAGAACTGTTTGGACTCTTCATCTCACCTCCCATTAAGCTGCTACTTAGCTGCAACATGCACTAGCTGCTGAGTGGTGACACTAGACTGTGTCATGCCATAGGCACCAGCTAATCCACAATACCTGCAGAATTACTGTACAGTAACTGCAGTCAATCTACAATATCTTCAGTCACCCAAGTTCAGACGCTAGGACGTAATGTGATACTGCACAAATGTATAGCTGTAGCTGCCCAGCATGCTTTGGTATGTGGGACTTTGGGAGGTACCAGGTACAGAGATGGGGAATCATATCAACACAGGTAGGGGTCATGTTTTACTGTGGTAAATATCAGAAAAACAAAGGAACGAGGGAATATGTTCCTGTTTTAAGAAGAGAAGAGAGCATAGCAGGAAGCTACACAGCGTAGTGTCAAGTTTGGGGAAGGAAGCTATATGCCTTTGGGAAGCACAGGATGAAGACACGATTTGGGATGATATGAGAGGTAGCAGTAGTCAGAAGGATTTATGGATCCATTTAATCCTCCTTGTCTATAGCTATCCCAGAGTATGCTTCTTAATAGATGAAATATTTCCTGTGAGATCTTTTGAAGCCACCTTCCCTTATCTAAAGGATACTTTGATCTGAAAAGGCCTTGGACAGGGATCACCAACCTGTGCCAAATACATGGGTTTTTGCCATAAGGTAAATGGCACGTTAAACTGTCATAAAAATGCACTTGGCATATCGTGCATTCTGAGGGTTAGGTGGAATGTCATGGGCCATAGCTGATGTGCCCCTGCACTTGGAACTAGCACATGGTTCTTGAGGTCTGTTTCTGCCACTGCCATTTAAAGCAGGCAGGACCTCAGGTGGAGGCTTGGAGCCACACTTGTCTTCCTACAATGAACTGAACTAAAAGCCCACGCTTAAGCCCTTGCAGTATGATTCTGGAGCTGGTCCCCTCGTTGAAGCTACTGACAGCAACATTAACTTTGATAAGAACAAGGCTGGGACCCATATGAGCAGCTCATGTCAGAGATTTAGCTAAACTCTTGCATGGAGGGGAAAACTCATCACTTTTGAGGCAATACTGGATGACATGATTTTGACGTAAATGATTTGGAATATCAAAATACTGACATCACATTATAGTCTTTAACAACCTCCGAAGGCTACGTTCAGTCTGACATTTTAATGTCCCACTCATTCTCAGCACATACCAAGGGCAACTCTTGCTGCTGATGCATCATAATTGATCCAGAATGACACCCATGATAAAATGGTAATCAGTATGGAGGGCATGTAGGTTTGAAGAATAAAGTATCCAATATTTCTCTTCAACCTGAAGCTCAGTGAGAGTCTTGGATAGGCACCTGAGGAAAAGGAAGGGAAAAAGGGGTTATTTATACTGAAGAAAAGACATTTGCAGATACTTGTCTTCAGTTTCCGTAGAAACTAAAGCACGCACATTTTATGGGGTAGTATGACATCTGCAGAACAGTAGGGAAAACGCCTTCACTGTATTACTAGTTGGTATTAAAAGAAACCTTGCAGTGAATATAGTAATATTCAAGCAATTAGTATTTGGGAAAAAAAGCGAGAGTAACTTATTCTAGATTAGTGAACAGATGGGTAAGCACCGGTTAGTTTTTAAAAACAGATGCTTAGGTCTCCATGCAAAATGCTTATTCAAATACACAGTTTTATGTATTTATATTGAGAGGATTACTAATGTGCATAGTTTTATATTTACATGGAAGAGTAGTTCATGAGATGGCACTTCTTAATTACATCTGAACTACGAGAAACACGCTACCTGTGGTGTCAAAAATAGATTGTAATGAAACCCAGTGAGGAAAAGCTTTCAGAGCAGATCCAAAGGCCTGTAACTCAATTACAGCTGGACAGAATTTTTATTTCAAAAATATTTTAAGCAAAGAAAAGATGAATTTTTGTGTGTGTATATATATAGGATTCATGAATTGTTACAAGTGGGGCAAATAAATAATAAAAAAAATGAATAATCTCAATATAAATGTTTCAAACAAAATATTATTTAACTTAAAACTGGTTTATTTCAAAGTTGGTGTTAATATTACTGAATATATTTTATGTATTTAGAAATCTAAACCAGTTGAAAAATCATGACTTCTTTCACAGAATGCAAAGGCGGTTAAATGTCAGTACAGTTGTACAAGAAAAAGGCAGTCCTTCACACAATATTAGTTCCATGCTCTCAGTGTTTGCATTATTAGTCTTAGCTATGATACTTCTAATAGCTCATTTAAAGCTCTAGTTATAGACAACATCTTAAAAAACACTTCTGAACACACTGAGGGCCCAACTAGATAGTAGATCCCATCCCAACTATTCCAATGCAAGTATGTGCAAGATACGAAAGATTACATCTAGAAACAAAGAAAAAATTACAAACTTCCCTTTAAATTATGTTCATATGTTTGCAGATGAGCATAAGAAATTATACTTGCACAAATACACAAGAATGGTGGATTTCATGAGAGAGAAGGTGAAAGAAGGAATAGAAAAATGCAGATTTCTTTTCATCGCATTCCTGGTAGTAAGGTACAGTTTGAGTCATATCACAGAAAAAAATGCTACACCATTTCCAGGCAGCAGAAGCACACAGGGAGTATCAAGCTTAATGCAACTACCCTTAACTCTTTTATCAAATAACCTCTGAAGAACTATCACTGGAAAAAGAAATCTCTGGTAGATGTATTTGATTGCTGTGATTACTTCAAATAGTAATAATTTTTTCCAGGATGAAATGTCTTCTGGCTTCACCAGTAGAAGATTAGAGTCAGAAGAATTTATTTCATCATGAAAATCAGACCAAGGTTTTCTGCTGTCTAAAGCAGTCAACATAATTTTCAGTAAAGAACCATTTAGAATTTAGCTTGCTTAGAATCCTCATTTTCCAATGACCAATGTTTAATTTCAAAAGACAAATTTTCTCTTTGAAGCTTTTCTGCTTACAAAGCTTTAGTTTTTCATTGAGCTTCTTATGAAACAGTTTCTATGGCCTTGTGTCTGCAGGCAACATATATAAAGCAGGAGCATACCCTCCTATCATGGAATACATTAAAAATATAGCAGATTTGATCACCTTTCTGCAGTAAGAGTAGTGCACTTTCTTCAGAAAGAAATCTTTATAAAGTTCTGTTGAGGAAAATAATTTTATATAATACCACCCATGTTAAGGATTCTCTATAAATCTCTTCCAAAAGTCCTGTCCAGGTCTGTGTGTCTATGGAATATGATTGATAGAGGTGATGACTGGAAAATACCCCATAAAATACTGATTCTTTGATAAATAATCATCTGAGATATTCATTCAAGAAGGTTTAATGGAACTGAGTCACTGAATCAAAGCCTCTTTTTGGGCTGCTTCAGTGCCAAGGACCCTGGACACATTGAGGAACTTCAGAGAAAGAAAGAACTTTGCTATTGATAAAGCAGGCAAAATGGTGTGGATGGAGGAGGAGTGTGTTAACAGTGTAGAAAAGTAACATGTCATCTATGTCAGTAATCCTCAGTAATGAAATCCTTAGCTGAGAAACAGTGCAACAGAGCAAACTTTAGACATTTATCTTGAATGCTTCAGCCATGACCATCATCCATTACCTCATCACCACCTCTGTCTAATGAGAGAAGGTAATTACTGAAACTAGTGTGACTGGCCTTAAAGGTGGATTCTCCAGACAGATTGTCTCAAGGCCAGAGATGTCAACATCAGGTTGATTCAAGCACCGGGCTCTTTGCCCTTAAGCTAGAAGGTAGAACCCTAAGAACCATACCTAGGGCCAGGGCTGTCAGCGCTGGCTGTCGTCCTGCTCTAGAGTTGCAGCTGGACTGTATCAAAGAGATTCAGTTATGAATCTGAAGGTGCACTGTTCCTTTTGAGATGCTCTCATCTCAGACACCAGCATGCAGCTGGTGGATATGACATAGCCCCTATATCTTTTCAATCAGCAACTGGAGCCATAGAAGGCTGCCCTATGCCATCTCAAATAGCAGTTGATTAAGCAACTCATTTTAATTGCGTACACGTAAGCTAGGTGTCTAAGCTCCAATTACATTTATGGGACAGTCAGTTCATCTAGTCAGTCTAGTAAATGAAACCTAGAGAATTATCCATCTCGTCCTGAAATAGACTCCCATTGGTGGGCTGAATTTGTCTCCAGATTCCATGGACTTTATTGAAAGATTAGATTCCCATCAACTAAGACACTTAGTTTATATGTAAACACTGAAATTACATTCACCTTAAATCAGAGGAAGATGAATCCCTGCCTTGCAAGTCTGAGGGCAGGTTTTGAGGGTCTGTAGCTCCTGGACAATCTAACCAAAAGTCTTGCTGGCATCACAGCTACTTACTGGAGATGACACATTGCTCAGTTTCACAGACGTAAATAGAATGTTCTCCTGTTTTGTGGTCATTTTTCAAGCTCAAATGTTATTGGGAGATCTATATCTCAAGAAATTTCAGAGTAATTTGGTCTTTGAATAGTTCAGGTTGAAACTGACATAAAGTGCTAGCCCTGGGTTTTTTTACACTATGCAGCAAGATTTCTGCTTTAGGTAGCTTTCCCGGAGACTACAAAAGTTTGTATTACTTTCACTTGTATTACTTTTATGCCTTCACAGATGATCTATTTGCCCTGCCTGCAGTTTGCTATAATATCTCACCTCCAGCAAACAGACTACAGGAATCTGTGGGGGAAAAAAAGAATTAGAAGAAGGAACATTCCTTATTTCCCCTACTTATTTTCCCCTCTTTGTTGGGATGGCTAAAGCTCAGCGAAAAGGGTGGATCCCAACCTGCATGGAACAAACACTGTAAGTTCAGATCTTTATTAGGAACCATCTTGTGCAATTTATTTAATAAAAATGGGTTTCTTGTGAGCTCAACAATTACACTGTTACTTGCCTGATTATGCTTGGATAATGATTTGTCAATTAAGGCTCAGTACATTTAGAGATTAATTACCAGGAAATTCTAGTTGTTAACATTCCATCAAAATTTGTTTTTGCCTAAAGAACAGAGTTGTTGTTCAGGGACCAGATTTGTTACCCTTCCTCCCATCTCATGTAACATGTTGATGTCTATGGGCTAATTTAAACAGTACAGAAATAACAGAATTTGGCCTGCAGTATGTAAAAATTGAGAATGCAGACATGAAAACAAATACTTAATCAATATCTGAGTTCAAAATATTCCTCTTTCATATATTTGGGCATTTGGTAAAAAATAATTACTTGTTTCTATTTGAATTTCATTAAAAGCTACCAAGCTGAAACATCTAGCTCCAAGGCTAAATTAATCTCTTGCTGTTTTATCCAAGTATGAACCAAGATAACAGAGATGGTCAGCTACAAAATTCTTATTTTAATCTCTTTTTCTGGGAAATGTACTTTACAGATTGATCTTTCAGAATACAGCAAATAATTATTTTTCAAATCTTTTAAGACTACCCTCCTCTTACCAACAAGTTGCTAACCTGACTCTGACTGCTGTGCATCTTGAAGCTTTTAGATGTTTTACGTATCCCCATTCCTGTTCAGTTTCCTGCCATTTCTGGATAACAAACATTTAAGGGGCAAATTCAGCTCACAGGTCTTGGCACTGAATTTCAGGGGTTTACATGCAGACATATACACACGGATGGCACATAAACCCTCAGTGTAAACCATAGAGATCCCGATTTACAGCCAGTTGATTCTAAGGGTGTGATTGAATTGCCTATATAGAGGTTTATAATGACATTTGAGATGCCTTAGGCTACTGATAAATGAACTTAATACTAGTTAAGCAATTAACACTGAAGCACTAGCATGGCACATAGGACACAAGACTGTAAGACTCCAGAACAGCAGCCTCACTGCTAAGCAGTTACTTACAGCTACAGCATCTCAAGAGGCACAAGATACCTGTGTTTAGGCAACTGAATAGTGTCCTAAGAGCTATTCACTGGACAGAATAGAGGTATTCAAGAGCTGAATAGCTCTTTAGGCTCCACAGACAGCACTGATTTGATATCATTTGTCTATGGGCTTAATTCATTAATTGACACATGGGCATCTAGTGCCATTTTAGATGTCTTATGGTAGCCTGAATGGCTTTCAGTTGGTGTTAGAAGGATAATCAAACCAAATTTTTCTTCTTCAGGGCAATTTACATACTTTTATTTTCATCATGGATAAAGATAACAAGCTCTTCCTTATGCCTTTGCAGATGCTCTCTAGACACTTTGACATTTGAAAACTTTATTTCCCACAAAGTGTTCTCTTTTTTTTTTTTTTTTTTTTAAACTACGTCATCATACCTGGTGCACATGAGGTTTATGGGGAGCCATTTTCTGGACTTCCTACTTGCTAGTTTTCCCTAGACTCTCTTCTGTTGTTCCACAACTGCCTTGAAGAGTGCTATCCACAGATGTGCAGCTCAGGCCTTTGCAATGCAAGTCAGACTCCTTGTAAGACGTGGGTTTTTTTCCTTTTTTTCCCCCCAAAAAAGATGTTATTGGCTCATGTTCAGTCTGAAATCAATAGTAACCCCTAGATTCCTACACACAGAAATCTGGCCTAACCTGGTATTCCCTGTCCTGAATTTGCATAAGAGTAATTAGTTGTACAAATGTTACAATTTGCACTTGCCCTTACTTACGTTTATACTTTTTTCCTGACCCATTATGCTAATTTGGGAAGATAATTTTTAACTCCAATGCTATGTTTCAACATGCATGCAGTTCCACCAGTATTCTTGCAGTCCCGCACAGCTTTATGTCATTAGCTATGGGTTTTTTCTCATGCTTACCGTTGCTTCTCAGTAGTAACTATGGGAACAGGTTTTTCCATTTGCATAAGTTACACAAGATTATACAGCACTGTTTCTAATGGACGATAGGAGAAATAACAACTCCAAAAGCTGTTTATGGCATGACTCTGAAGTCTTCTTTTAGTTTTATGCAATCAAAGCAAACTAGTACTGAAATCTCTGAAATGTTCACTGAGATACTGTGCTCAAAGAACTAATATCTTCCCTTGAGACTTCAGTAACCTCAAAGCCCCCCAAAAATAGCATGCCTGACTTATTTTCCACAAAAATGTAGAAACTGGCCCTAATTACTAGGACCACAAAAAAGTAGGGTCTTGAGAAGAAATTTGAAAAGACTGTGCTGACTTTATCTGTCAGATTCACTAGCATGCTTCAGAATTACAATTAAATATGTGGTTTTGAGAAACTACTGATGTTTCCCCGGCATGGAAATACTTATCACAAAATTTCATAATTAATCAAGCATTTTCATAATGGCTTGTACCAAAATAATAGTAAATGCAGTATCACATCTTCGTTAGTGACAAAAATTCTACACTTCAGAAAATGGTAGAAGAAACAGAGTAATCTGTTCTCTGTGACTGTCTCATCCTACTACCTAATGTCAAGCTGTCTTAAACCCTGAAGCATGAGACTTTTTTACTCCTTCCACAAGTTTTTTTGGAAAGAACTGTTATCAGTCTCAATATTTCATCAGTTATATAAATGTTTTCATTTCTAGTTTTCATTCCCTCTGATATTTTCTTCACAGCCCTTTGGATTTCTCTTTTTCCTGAATTTAACATCTCTCTCTCATTTATAAATTAATAAATCATGTCTTTATTAAATACTTCACATGGAACTAAAAGGTGGCATTGAACTTCCATAAAAGCTTCCCAAATAAGTTTTCTGTATTCTCACTGTTTTCCAAAGAGCTATTCCAGAAAAGTATATCCCATCTTGTGGAGAGGCAGGGAAGCCCTGACTGCTGAAGGTAACACTGGATGCAGAACAGAGGGATACAGGATTAGAGTATTGAGTTATCTTTAAAAAACCCTTCCATTCAAAATGATAAATAAGAACAGCAGCAGTTGGCAAACCCCCTCATATTAATTTCAATCCCAGCAATATTTACATTTTGTTCTGAAATACAACTTGTGTTTCTGTGTACTTTGAAACGGTTGCTGTGTCCAAAGAGTGGGTGAAGTGATGCTTACAAACATAATAGAGCTGTGCTTCATTTGTTCTAGTGTGCTGGGACAGATGGAACAGCACACTCCTCTGGTCTGAAGAGTACTGAAAATCTGAAAGTCCCAAATAGCGATGGCTTTCTGTGTTTTTTTGGTCTTTTCACACATAACATTTTCCTATGCTGATGCCTAATATTAAACATGTAAATCAACATTGTGCTTTGCCACCTGAAGACATCCAATGCTGTGAGTTACCAGTAATTTTTATTACATCCTCAAGGTAACAAGGGTAAAAACCAGGGATTTAATTTTAGCATCTTAACAATTATAACAAAAGCACTGGCTATGTATATATACAATACTATGTACCCACCAGTGCAAATCAAGATACAAAAGGCATTGCATTCACTACACAATGACAGAACAAACATGCCCTGAAAAGTTGTAAGGAGGTGTTCATGAAAACAGTGGCTTTTTGACCTAGTATGCCAAAACATACTTATGTATGATCAGTAACCCTGTAGGCTACATTTAAACTGATGATTCAGAGGTGAATAACTTCATATTTATTTAGATCATAGATGTTTAGGCGCCTGATTAAGTATTACACACACATACAGAAGGAAAAGAAAAATAAACAAGAAATGCTATTTCATGGGCTTCTGGCTCCAGGCTTTTTCAAGTAATTTCTTTAGCCAAACACACAACACAGTGCTAAGACTATATATAATTATGATTAATAAACCAGTAATTCTCATACACAAGGAAATTAAACACAAAATGGGCACTTGCCTGTGGCAAAGACAACATTCTTTGACACCAGTCTGTATTCCACGATGGAGAACTGAGGAAGCTCAATCCTCTCCACGCCAGTGACTGCATTATCTCCACCTCTCCAGTAGAACTCTATGTCATCAGTTGTGTAGCCATCTGCAGGGCAAAGCAGGAGAGTAAGTCAGAAATAACAGCAGACTCAAATGTAGCTTCAAACACAGTACACACGGTTTGTCCTTTGAGACAATGAAAAGAATTGGAACAGCTGGAGAGGTGTATGATTTTTTGCTCTGTATGATTGTGGGAAGGTCTTCCAAAGAGCTCTGCCATTACAGTCTACACAGGAATTTGAGGCAACATACTTGGCTTTTTTTGTTAGTTTATTGTGTTGGTTTTTTTTAGTATAACACTCCTAGAATTCATATAAGGATTAATGTCCCCAATGAAACAGAAATTGCTACCCAAAAATGTGCAAAATTGCAGATTAGCATGATTTAAGACATCATACGCATTTAGCTCTGAAACCAAGTTTATATTTATGCTGATAATCACCAGGAAAAGGTGGATTATTCAATGAATACAGACGAACATAATTGGGGCAGATATTTTCCACTCATACTAAATCACACTGTTTCCATTAGCTTCTCTAGAGGAGGACTGCAGTTGAATGTATTTCCTGTGTATGGCCAAAAATCTCTGGTCAGTAACAGAAATGGATCAGGAACTCTTGAAGCACAAATATATACCTGAATATTGCAATCCTAGGACATGACTAGATGGAAGAGAGAATCTGGTTCTGTGTGGAACAGAATTGCAAATCATAAACGGGGCTGATCTGAAAGCCCGGGAGGGGACCTGCAGCAAGACCATCCATGTATAATAAAAGCACACAGAAAGAAAATGATATCACAGTGTTTGCTCTCTTGAAAATGGATCTGATTAAAATATGAACATTAATTCTCTTGTGTTGAAGATAAGCATCCAGTCACTGTCTCTGCCAAGTTAGACTGGAGCAATAAATGGCTTCATTCTGTCCCAAACCCATTTTTCTAGGATATATCCATCCATATAGAAATGGATGAACCCTTATATTTTTTCAAAAAGTCAAATAAACAAACAAAAAACCCAAAGGGTGATAATTACATGATTCACATAGTGTTTACAGACATCACTATAAATATTACACATTTCTATAAAAGGAAAACTGCCCCACATCTGACCTAGGTTTTACATGCATTTTCTTATATACATACAGCTTTCTATTTCCAGAGTGCAGTTCTGTTCATCTAATGGGTATCTTCTCAAGTCCATCATACAAGCTGCAGTGGTTGTGATTCTAAAATACAAACATCAAATAGAATTACTGTACAGCCAGTAATACAGGTTATGTTGTTTATTTTTCAAAGTGAGGACTCTGAAGAATAATAATAGAGAATCCGGTCCATCATTTTACAGAGAGCAGCAGCTTAATACAGCAGTGGCTACACTGACTGCAATGGAACAACTCACTGTGCCTTACTTTTCTGCAACTAGTCCCTTTGGAGTTCAATGGGCCTATCTGCACATGCAAATACTACACAAAAATTTGCTGAGATTGAAGACTATGACTTTATAACAGAAAAAGTGAAGACAAAAATATCTGCTACAAATGTCAAAGTGATTAGAGTTATGTCAATAACTGATTTCTTGGTTCTACGACAGCTCTAGAAAAAACCTGAGATGTCAAAAAAAAGTCTGAAGTAAAGAAAAATGCTTTGTTTCATAGTTGAGTATACTTCTCTAGTTTTCAAATTTAAAGAGGATTTTGTAATGAACCACCATATTGAATTTTAAATTTTATCTCCAAATAGCAATATATTTTTGCTTTTTTATTTCTAATGCTGAATTTGCAAAACACTTCCATAACAAAGAATCTGCCTTTTTAATCCAGCTCTTGTACGTCAGGAGTGTCAACAATACACATGTAGAACCAAAACAATTGCATTAACAGCTTCGCACTGCATTTGCACTTCATTTTTAAATTAATGGATTTATATATTTGTACCAACTTTTAGACAGATATAACCATATGCTCACAATTAATCTTCAGTGTATTTCAGTGTTTTGCCGAACCATAGCCTTCACCAAGACTATATAGGTTATTATGTATTCTTTATAATGGAGCCATATAAATTTTACAGTTATATTATGTTCTGGACCTGACTAGGTCTGTTCCTTAATGATCCATTTCTGATATAAACAAAACATGGACTTTGTACGCAGTTAATTCCTAAACAAATAATATTCTGGTGATAACTTATGCTCATAACAGAAGAGGGGAAATGCCTTAAATAGACCTCTAAAGGCTAGAACCCTCAATGTTAAGGTTTTGTCCATGTGTTTTCTCAGTTTTGAAGCTTCCTCTATAATCCCTTAACCTTTCAGAAATGACAGTCTTCTAATTTGGTAAACTAGTTTAAAATTCAGGGGTAACTTTTTCAAGAAGAGAAAAGTAGTTAGGTGCCTTTCTTCAACTCCTTCATGCTAACAAAAAAACTAGTGTTATTATGAATACCTTACCCGATTCTCCCAGAAAAGGAAGGAAAAATGGTTATCCTTAGCATATAGGCTATTTCAGACAAATAACTTCACACAATATCCAAAGGAAGGGATAGACCATTATAACTATCTCATAGGACAATAGAAGCCATCTTTCTCTTACTGAGAAACTGCTTCTGCAAGAAAATATTGTAATTTCTTGGCAAACGCAGAGACAGCTGTATGAGCACAAAGGCAATGGATGGGCCAGGAGAGAAAAAAGCTCAAGGATCAGTTACTCAGCATATGTTCTCACTTGTGTTCCTACCAGTCGCCAGTAAGAAAGGCATCCACCTGATGTTTGTCCTTCCCAGTCATATCTATGGCATGATCATGTCTTTTCCACTGCTGCCCACTCTGGGTGTCCTCTGAATACCCTTATGTTAGTCCCACAAGCTTTCAGGGACCAAGTATTGTATCACAAGAGGATACTTCAGGTCAATCCTCCTCCAGCTGTCTGCTGAGAGATGCTCTGGTTTCTCTGTTAGCACATATCCCACTGGGCTGGAACAGTTTATGAACAACAATTCCTCAGCTGTTCTGCACTTTAGCAGGACGTTTTCTTTGCACTGAACATTTACAAGTGCCCTTCTGGACCTTCGAGCAAGGTACTAGGCATGGGGCTATTACTTATTACAATTAATGTCTCCTCAGTATGACGACTACTAGCTGCTCTAGCTAATCATATAAAGAAGTCAGCACTAGCCTAGGGTCTTAGAGGAGAAAGCTTAGTCTTTAATCTGTGATCAGCTTTACAAAGCCATACTGATTGTGCAATCAAATGATCTTGCTCCAGAGTCAATTGATAACTGTGCTCTAAGTAAAACAAGGAGGCACACTTGGGCATTACTGCTGTGGGGTTTCTATCCCATGCTTTGCTTTAGTACATTCCCCTACACTGACGGAGCACTCATTTGAGATCCTGCAGCAGAATCCACCATGAGCTAAGTTGATAAAGGAGGGAGTGTGGTACCAGCATCTTAATTACTATGTTGTATAACTAGCTTTAAATGCCAGACATACAGAAAATGTGCACTTACAAATGATTAATTTAACAGAATTAGTAAAAATTATGCGGCCGGCAAACTTGCATTCTACTTAATTTCCTTATGATTTTTAAAGGAAAGTATTTTTATTTTGGCCTGTTCATATACCATAGTGGTTCTGTGTGACAAGTTCCAATGCCAGAAACTGCATATTCTTGCTCGAGAAACTTTTTACACTACAGCAAATGTATGTTTTTAATTTCATAAATATCCACCAGAAAAGAAGATGCAGCTAGATATAGAAATAAATTTACCCCATTTACTCAAATTAAGTTCAGTGATCAGAGGTCCCTCCTGAATGAACATTCAAGTGACCAAATTTAACTTGCACAAATGCTCACCAAAAGCAAATGTTAATTGCTCAGACTTGTGCACACTTCCAAAAAGAGCAAGTTTATTTTTTTATGGGATGGGATGCTGCCTGACACAGCAGGACAACTAGGTTTCAAGAATTCATCATCACAGCAGCGACAGAGAAACAATTATGAGTCAGACAAAGATAAAACAGTGGAGACACACATACATTTTGGGTGAAACCAATACACAAAGAAAATATTCTTAATTGTTTAAAATTTCCTACTCCAGTTATTTGTCCTCTGGATATAGCTTCTCATACCCTTCTCTGCTACTTTATCACCAGGCTGATTGCCTTTGATTATTCTGAAATATTGTATAGGGACCCCAACTGTGATGTGCTGGAAGGTGCTACATAAACAACTGACAGAAGGCTATTTTCTGTCCCCCAAAAGTTCATACTATCGATCAGCCTAAGCAATATATATATACTTCTTATGTGACTAGGTCACAGTCCTGATGGCTAACTTGGTCCTCTTTTCATCTTGATACAGAAATACACTCATCTAAAAAAGAACAGAACTAAGTGTAGTTGCCTTGAATGAGCAACCACACCCAACCCTTTCACCTTGCAAATGTCCATCATGTTTTATATTCAGGTGATAACTATGAGCATCCTTTCAGACAAAAAAAAAAAAATCTATTCCTCTATTTATTTATAACATTTAGCATTGTACTGCCTGAGAAGAAGAGGCCTAGATACAGCAAACACACAAGCAGTTGGCAAGACTCTATTTTTGATCTCCAGTATATAACGTCATTATTTCTTTTTTGTCTATTATGAGAAAAATCTGTTATATCATCATATGTCTTGTATATTGTTCTGAACAAGGTGGAACAAAGTCAGCATCGTGCCCAAAGAAAAAAATTCCCCAGAAAGGGGTTGAACTTCAAAAAGCTAGTTCCCCATTCCCCCACTCACAAACTTCTGCAGCAGCAGCAAACTGCTTTCTCTGAAGAAGAGAGGAACCCTGGATAACTGAAGGTGAAGTCTTTCAAAACTGTGATATATTCTACATTTTTCAGAAGAGAACAGAGAGCTAGTGTGGCCTTGG
Organism: Tringa tobata; assembly: GCA_033628505.1. Classification (NCBI taxonomy): domain Eukaryota; kingdom Metazoa; phylum Chordata; class Aves; order Charadriiformes; family Scolopacidae; genus Tringa; species Tringa tobata. The sequence goes on from JAHREE010000480.1 coordinate 1,783,105, forward strand.
GATCACTTTTGTTATAAATTTTTGAGGAACTGCTTTGCTCCATGCTTATTCTACGATCTGTTGCAACCCTCCAAAATTTCCCATATTATTCTCAGTGACCCTGTGTTTTATGGCACAAAAAACTCCAGGTTCTGGTCTCAGACCACAGGATGAATCATTGCTTCCAGACTGCAGCTTGAGGCCAACACCGTCACGATGCTCTGAAGCCACAACACCAGAAGTTAGGCTAGTGGCAGAGCAACACAAAGCTCAAGTTTTAAATCAACAGAGCCAAGGCTCAGATATTTTCCTCCTTCTGATCATAATGTACTGTATTTTGCCAAGATTTAATTTCAGACAGTTATCCTTCATTAAGTAACTCAGCTGCTTCAAACCATGGAGATCTGACTATGGATATTGTGTTCTTTCAGAGGAAAGGGAATGGAAAGAAATTTGCCACGCATGAGCCACTGGTGAAATCCTTGCCAAGCAAATACTATCAAGTGAAATGCAATCTGTCTGCGGACATTTTGCAGAAGAGGCAGCTAACTTATTCAAATACACTACTTTATGACAGATAATCCTCATCTGAATGATTGAAAATGTTTTTAGTGTGCCAGAAAGACTTCTATACTTTATTACGATCAGAAGGTTTCTGATCTCCATCACTTTTTTATTACATTGCTCGTGGGGTGGATAAAAATATCTTGCACCATTTTTTGATATTTAACTACATGTGGAAGTAATCCTAAACTTGCAATGTTCCATATTTGGTCAAAAGCATGTGAGATGAAAGCCTCCCTTTCCTAAAAACAGTTAATTATTGAGACGACATTTCCAGAACATCCTAAACTTCTTTCAAGTTTCATAACAGGCTGAGTCTGTGCTTATTTTGTCCAGAAAGACTCATCCAATTATAGTCCATACACAATATGTAATAGGGGTTCAAGAGGTGAGAAGCCGAGAGCCAAGACTGTTAAAAGGTTGAACTGCTGATAAAAAAACAAGAGCAGGTAAACTAGTCATACAATCCATCTGAACTGCTTTTCAGATCTCATTCATTTTTATACTAGAGACTCTTTATCCTGCACTAGCTGTGTGCAGCAATCTTGAGTGTTATCTATGCTTGAAAACACAAGAAACTTCCGATGATGGAAATGGAACCTTCACTGGCAAAGACTTGTTTTGATGGTATAGTTTAAACTAATAGAGCAAATGGAGTATCCTGTCTAAAGAAAACTTTTTGCTACTACTGAGCCTTCCATTAAGATTTTTACTGGTGTAATTATGTTTACTAAGGGCAGGATTTTTCAGCATTCCTAACCATAAAAGGTATGACAGAAAACAAAGAAAACACAGGTCAAGCCTAAAATACGTAGATAGTATGATAATGTAAGGTCACTTTGTACCTCTGGTTTGAAACCTAATGCATTACAGTGCTGATCCCTGTTTGAAGAAATCACTGAAGGCACCCACAGTCCTGGTCTCACCTGTGGCTGTCTCCATTCAACCAGGGCTACTTGTGGCTTTGCTTTGTAGACTACAGACACATCAAGAGACAACATAACCACCCACGTTCAATTTTGCTGCCTGTATCTTGGACAAAATTTTCAGGTTTACAATTAATGCTTGCCTTTCTGCTTCCTATAGCCACTAGGATTTCCAGATATGGTGACTTTACAGAAACAGATAAAACCTGACTGAAGGTGCTTCTGGCAAAATTAAGAAACATCGAGTGTGTCATTTGTTTTCTACAGGCATCTTTCAGAGTTACAGGGAAGGTTACATAATACACTACCCAATGCTTGTAATAACCTTGTACCAGAAAACAAATATCAACAATACATAACGAAAGTGATTAAATCTTCATCATGGAAGTACAGACCTGAGGCCGTAAAGCACTGTTCCGTCTGGGTGAAGGCGAATCATTCGATTCTTCACAGTAACTCCATGCACAAATGATTTCTTGTCATTTAAGAAGTAGGTGTCAGGCACCCAGAGTTGATCTGCCACTCGGTTATCAAGCGTGAGGTTGAGAGGTATGCCAGCATAAGCCAGCCTCTTATCCCTCCAGTACTGTTGAAAATACATAGTCAACGTGTAATCCTGGTGAGGAAAAAAAGAGAAGTACAACAGTCAATCATATTTGGAGTAACTAGCTTATTTTGCTGTTATTTTAATTTAATTTTAAATACTCCTATCACTGATTAAATAATACTAATAATTCAAGTATTACTCTACTCTAAGGGAGCACTTCAAAACTTAAGAAATTCAGCTATTATTGGTATGTTTTGTCCTGCTACTTTGTTTCTTTCATTTAGTTCCCCTGACAACTACCTGAAATTATGGTGTTTGTGGAATGATAAATGAGGTAATAGGTAAATACTGCTATCTTCCCCATTTTTAAACTGACAGATGAATGGAAAAACATTCACAGTGTTTTGAAGTAGTATGCAAAATTGTATCTGAACAATAAGCTGCAAAGATATTGTCTATACATATGCCTTTGTGTGAGACTGCACCTTGCAGTGACATAAAGATTTTCTTATCAACATGCTACATCAGTACTTAGAAGAACAGTAAATTGCAGTAAAATCCTACTAATGTCAATGTTTAGTTTTCATAACTTTGTCAGTTAAGGTTCATGGTGCCTGCTAAGAGCTGTGATCACGAATATAAGAGCCTGAACATGGATACAGAAGCATAAAGCATCCATTTAAAAATTGTTTACTTCATTTCAGAATTTGCTAACTTGATGTGGCCATGTCATAATAATGCTATGTTGAAACACCTTTAAAGTCTTGGACACTAGTCCTCATTCATTAGCTTCGTGGTATTATTTAAAACAAATAAGGAAACATTTTAAAGACAAGTAACAACAAAATTGAAAAAAAAAAATCATATGAAATAGCAAAATTTCCTGTTAGGAAAGAAAAACCTTTGTCTTTTCTTTCCCTCATAAATTCAAAATGTGGAAAGGTATTTTCCATTTTAGAAATCCTGGTTTTATGCATGAAATAAGAAAGGTGAACATCAGAAAATAATACTTTTATATGGAAAGCAATGTTTACAATTAAAGAAAACACTAGTTTAAGGTCTGATAATATTGCCATATTTAACAATGAAAAAAAATGAGATAGTAAGTGCAGGCCATTAAAACTCTGATTTTCAAATTACAGAAATGCTCTAAACAATAAAACTCTTCATGAAATTCTTCACAAAGCACTGAGAAATTTATGTGAACTCCAAACACATTTAAATATTTAGCAGCAGGTGTGCAAGCCACAGGATACCTGCATTTGCATCTGGTTCTACAAGCTGGTGATGCAAAACCCCTCAGGGTTGCTGCTTTTTTGGGAAAGGATGCTCAGGCTGTTGGAAATAGTCCATTCTTGTAACGGGTTTTGTGTGGAGACAACCCAATTTCAGGCACTGATCCTGCCCTACTTGCCTCATGCCCTACAGTCTTTCCTTGAAATCAAATGAAACTTGAGCATGCCTTTCACACTCAGAGGCTTTGTTTTTTTTATTCAGAGATTCATCCTCTTTAATGAGGGAGCTGCTATAGCTTTAAGAAATCAATTTTAATTGCTTAGAAAAATAAATCATTATAGATATCAATGACAAGCTGTTCCCATTTTAGGAAGCTAATAGGAGACCTTTGAAAACAAAAAGTTCCAGTGTTGGGAGAAAGGAGCCTGTGTGGAACTGCCTGGAAGGAAGCTCATTCTTCAAACTCAAACTCAACACGACTGCTCAAGAGAACATGCTCCAACCTTTTGGTCGGAAGCTTTCTTCGATGGGACTAATTGTCCCTGCTTATTGGTGAACAAGGTACATGCTAGACTGGGTGCAGTTGCCTTCGTCCATTAGTATGTGAGGAAGACCACATCTCTCCTCAAGTTCCCTGCAACCAAGTTTGTGAGACTGATGCATTAGAATAATATCCTCTACCATCTCCATTTTTCCTTAACTAAAGCTTGTTTCTACTAATGTTCAAAATTTACTATGTGCTTGTCTCCTATAACAGTTTGCACATCAATGTCAAGATTATAAAAGCTGTGGACACATAAGCAGTACATCAAAAGCTCACTATGTATAAATGTACAATATACACGCAAAATAATAGAAAGCAGAAATAAGGAGATGGGGTGGTACTGCACAGCATTGAAAGAAGTGAACCAGTTAGCCCTAAAATGTAGGAGGAGCAGTAAATTTGAGCAGAAGAGAGCTTTAGGCTAGCCTCCTTTCTCCTTTGGCTTGAGATAAAATTCACGTTAACAGCTAGCAAATGGAGTAATTAACTAGCTACGTAAAACATATGTAACAACACATGCAGTAGTAGTCTGTCATTTTATTTGTTTATTTAACTATGGCAGGGAACAACAGAGAAAAAAATTTACAAGTCACACACAGAAACAGCAACATCCAGCAAACATCAGGAACTTCCAGTTCCTGACTGAAAGACAAATTTCCAAAATACATCCTCTAAGGTACAAATTTCATTAGTGCTTTCTCAATGAATCTTTACTTCTTATTTCATCTTAACTTTAAATAAAAACACCTATCTATACATCTACTAACGTACATGACTATATTACCATGTACTGAAAGCAATGATGCCCTGAAAAGTTATTTAAAAAAGAAGTACATTATTGCATGTGAAATATCAGCTCATTCCCAGTTCTTTGCTTGGTATCTACTAAGGAAAATGCTCAAGCGGCATCTTCCTCAATGGCAATATACTATGCAGATGCACTGACGTGTCTGCCTAACCCCACACTCTGCACTTCAAACAACAGACAGAACAGAAATAGAGAGCCCAAGAAGACATGTGTGCTACCAGACGCCTTAAAGGATCACTGTGCAATTGTTCTCTATCAGCCCGACCTGCTCTGGAGATGATGGGATAGAAGGAATGAATATGAACCATGCTTGTTCACCATCACACTTTTTCTAATCACCTCAAAGCAAAAAGCAGCAACAAACTCAGAATTGCACTGAAACTGCTTGGTTGTGCAAGGGGCAGTAAAGTGAGCAGGAAAGGCCAGTTTCTTAGGGCAGCTCTACAGAAGTCACCACCGGCAGAAACTAAGCATATCAAAACCCATATGATGTCAGCTCTCATTCTTTGATTAGCTAATTTGCCAGGCTTTGTACCCATAGAGGAAGTTTTCCCCCTTTCTACACTTCAGAGGAAAATGCAAAAGTGGTTTGAGTGTGGGCTGGAAAAATGCCCTAGGTATTTGTCAGGTAAAATGAGAAAATGGACTTTTACCCCCAGGTAAGTACCCTACAAAGTTTATTAAGGGCTACCTTCCTTCAGGGGAGCTTATGGGAACTAGCTCTGATATAGAGGTCAAAAGGGTAGATGTCTAAAGTTAGAAGAGATTAATCCCACTACAGCTACTGTATTAGGGTGCTATTATATGTCAAAGATGACACAGAGTTGCCAGCTTTAGGAAATTCTAAATACTGTACAGAGCAGTGGACAATTTTCTCAGCAGCAAAGACCTCCATAAATCATATTTTTTTCCCACATCCAAGGTCCCCCTTTCCTCTCTCCAGTTCCCCACGGTAATAGACACTTCAGGTGGAGAATAGTAAAAAAAAAAAAAAAAAAAAAAAAATCACTCAAAGCCCTGACAGAAGGACAAACACAGTGCTTCTGAAGTACAGGAGAAATGTCATCAAAATGGGAAAAGTTTGGCTGTAGAAGAAACATGAGTTTTATTTTGTGTATTCAAAGACCATGGAGCGTCCTACAAGGACAAAGAATGGTGACAAGCTTCCCTGAGTTTTTAGCACTACCACGATGCCACTAATGTAAGGAAAGGCACACAGAAAGGTGTTTTTTCAACATAGTTTTCCCTGGAGAAAAAAAAAAAGAAAAGAAAAAACTCAAACAGTAGATATTACTTGGGAAGGAATTTAGATGCAATGGTAAAGAGGCCTCTAATGCAACTTAAATAGAGCACAAGGTATTCTTTGTGTGTATTAGCTATGATTTCAAAACATCTGAAGCAAGAATTATAGAGACTTACAAATATTATAGGAAGCTAACTTTGTGCAAAGATATTTTTTTGCATTTTCTACATGATATTTGTGTTTTTACAGACTGAGCATACCATGTAGGAAACACCACTGTGATTTAACTACAAAGCCACTTCAGACAGGCAGAATATATTATAATATGCTACTCTACAGTACCTAATGCACTGACTATAGGACTAATGAATGATAAATACTAATATGCTGGTAATACTAAAAGCAAGCCATAATTTGTTTTCTATTACAGAGTTTGTTATGCTTAGCTTTTCCCTCCTGCACTCAATAAATGGGAAAGAAAAATTAAAAAATATAGTTTAGTCATCAAAATAAAATTAACAGCACTATAGCAGCAATAATGTTCTAAAATTGACTATCACTCTTTACAGTCTTGGTGTGTTATGTATCAAGGATGTTAAAGTTTTCCATTAGCTGTAAAAATGTTGTGTTTCTTCAAAATGACTACTAGATAGAACACTATAATTAATAATTGTGATGGAAAACTTAATATGGCAGTTAATAGGAAAAAATTAATCACATAAAACAAATAAATATATTGAAAATTACAGTTAATATTGGAAAAAGTTACACAAAAAGAACTATTCCACTGTTTGGGAGAACAGTCTTATATCTACTTGAAATGCAGATTCCTGACTTAGATTTGTATTTGAATCAAAATTCAGATCGTGGTTTTCTTGACCAACAGATAAATGTTATTATTATCACTGGCTTTTGGATTACTTATTTTTGATGAATTAACAAAGAAAATACTCATTCGGTGGATACACAGATATGTTGAATATCCATGCATTAGTCCCCGTATAACTTCAAGGTCCCTTCCCTCATCTTTCACATAATTTCGGAAATTAGATATGGCTGAACTAGTGTAAGGAGCTATTTCTGAAGCATTGATGACTAAGCTACATTCTTCCCAATCAGCCCAAAGTGAGTTGCAAAGCCAAACTCATGAATCCCTTACTTTGACAACATAGCTGTAAATCTGTCCCCCTACTCTACACAGAAGAGACCTGAGAAATAGATTCATGCACACATTAATTCACATAGTTAAATGTGAATATAACAAAGACATATTCAGAAAGGCTGACCTTAGGAAGTCAGCATTTACCAGCAATACCAGTCTGTTGTGTGAGATGATAAACATTTTTCTCAACATTCAAATTTTTTCTAAAAGGTTCAGCAACTTTCATATTAAAAAAAAAGCTTCATTCAAGAAAAATTTACATTGCACTTTACTTTTCGACATTTTGATTTGCCCAGTGTCTAAACTACATATGACTTATTTCATTGTCAGTGAATGGAGAAAATCACCAAACCCCATTCTTCTGCAAAGTCTTCTACAGGAAAGCTGCCTGATCAGAACCTCTTCAGTGTTAGATGTAGTTCATGAGCAGCCCACGTGAAGGAGATTTGTGCATACACGCAGACACACACACATTCACTCTACCCCACCAAATCACCATCCTCTAACATTTCTTGGTCTACCTGCTGTTATACTCAAGATTCATCTCACCTATAAGATCCTGATCCAGACTTCTCTCTGGCACCACTCCAAAAACCTGTAATAATGACCAATTGAAAACATGGCACATATTTCCCCAAGCATGTGGCTAAAATGCTCTTCTGTTAAGAATATGCAATGCTAAAGCACCTCAATTTCACTGATTGTCCTGTGACCCTCTATATATCCATGTTGTCTTGGTATCCTCTGTACCAAACTACCATGATTTTTTTCCTGTTCTATGGAAACACGCAAGGATAGTGTTACAAATAAGGAAATATTTAGCCTCCAAGAAACTATTTGATGCTAAAAAAATACAGCTTTGCAAATAAATGTATGATTGCATGGGTCTTTCCTGCCCTCTCACGCCCTTTGGCACGAGAGTTTCTGTCTCCACCACAACCGCGGTGCCTTCTCCAAAGAACCTGTTCCCCACAGAGCATCTCTGGGTGCTCTGAGGAGGGTTGCCATACCAACCAGCACTTGGCTTTCTGCAGGCAAAGGGAGCATGGTTGACATAGCAACCAGCTAAAGCAGCTTCTCCCCAGCTTTTTGGGACAGGTGTTGGTCACTGCAACAGAAATAAAGCTTCTCAACAACAAGGGAAGCAGTCGGGCACCCGCGGTAGGCACTGCCATATGGGCACCTTCCTGCCATGACCACAGGAGCTTACTACTCAAAAGCTGTGTATTTGCTTTCCTCTGTATGTGTTCGTCTGCTCACAACAAATGGATGGGGATGCCTTCCCACTCATGGGGTGTTCTCTCATCCAAACATCAGCGGACACCAACTGACAAGCAAATGCTTGCACTGAGCTTTGGTAGGCAAATGCAGAGAGAGACAGAAGAAAGTCCCTACAAATACTTCCATTCAGAGACTTAAGTCAAGACAATAAGAAGTCAGCCTGGTCTATTTAATCCCTGACAGATGGGGGTGGGGGGGAGAATACTTATATATATTTCATCTCTGATTCAGAGCATCACAGGTATTACAACACCATAGGCTTCCCAGTAATCAGGACTTTCTATTCCTAAAGGACTGATCAAAGAACAACCTAACGTACACCTTTACACATCAAGGGTATCATATTCTCTGATCTGGTGGCAGAAAGCTAGCTACAAGAAACGTGTCTTTTCACTACACCCCTGTAGATCTGTCCAAAGATTAGGTGGCAAATTGCAATCAAAACCCACTTGATGATGGACAGATACAACATAAAATTCAACATCTGAAGAAGCCCTCCTAAAAAAGAGGAATAGAAACATCAAATGTTTAGATGCTATACTTGAAAACTCTCAAAGAGATCAAGACAGAAAAAATCATACCAAATATACTGAATAAATAAAAAATACTTACAAGAAAGAAAAATAATCCTAGGCTCAGTGAGACACAGAACTTCCTTCATGAAGCACAAATTTATTTATTTTAGAGCTGACAGGACCTCAAGAAAACAGGTACATTTAATTGCACTAATTGAAATCCTGCTAACAACCTACAGGGAAGAAAAAAAATCAACCTTTATCAGCTGTCAGCTGGTTCCCACAATTGAGGCAGCTGACCTTAGAGAGATGGAAACTGACAACTAATGGATTGTGCCTCCTACACAATAGCAGGATGTGCCACGAGTGGGCTGGAGAAACAAGCTAGTGCCCTAAAATCTTAAAGCTGTGGTTTGGGTTTTTTTCATATAATGAGATATGAACAGAGGATAAAAATTTGGGATCTACCAGCACCCATTTTAGAGAATGCAGTACTTCTCACACTCTTACTTTGTCTTTTACATAAATATTATCAACATATATCTTTCTTTCACATTACTTGAATTATCAATAAAAATCTGGAAGGAAAAACAAAACTCAAAAAAAACCGTGTAAATTGATATTATTTGTCATATTTGTTCAGGTCTTCTTATTTCTTAGACTATTGCATGCATAATTCTTTTAGTGTTTGCAAGGTGCTCCAGGACAGCAGGGATGGAGGCAGTTAATTAGAGCTTTCATAGTTCTTTTTCCTTTTCTACTTTACTAGATACACAGATGTGTTTTAAATAATGCGACCATAAGTATACATTTCTATGCCCCTCTTATTTGCTATGATTAAACATGAAAACCCTCCAAAACAATTTTCAGTAAACCCATTAATCAGATTGAAAAGTCTACAGCCTTTTTGTCACCATAGAATTGTTAGAAGACCTTTCTAAAGACACTCCAGAACTCATATGATACGTTTTTAATCACTCCAGAGTTACCGACTAAAACAAAACTATATTTAGAAACAGAGAGCTAATCGAAATATGCCCTCGAATGAAAAATGAAATACATATCTGTTCGTATCCACACTTTTTGGTTAAAAAAAGGAATATTTACTCCACCATGGGGAGAACTTTTTAAATTTTCTCACCTCCAAACCTATTCATTTGCTGACTGTGGGAGCCAGCCAATCTCACTGGCAGTAGAGCAGCAAGGCTGATGCCTTAATTTCTACTTGCTGTCTGTGATTATCTGAACCACCAGATATTCTTACAGGAAATCCCATTCAAGACAGTCACCACGAACAAAATGCCCTTTGAGAAAGAGACTGAGAATACATTGGTTATCAAATGCATTTAAAACATGTAACTTGATACATCACCTGTGTATTTTTCAATATCGTGGCACACACCGTTTGGGTACGCCAGGCCTGGAGGGAACCCTCAGATCTCCTTGGCCCTGTTGGTCCACTGGGGCTCCTCCTACCCTTCTCAGGGCCCAGGACCCCATGCCAGACCCCCAGGGCTGTCAGCCCCAACGATGCTGCAGCAGGGCCAGTCTCCAGCTCCCCACAGCCATGCCCAGCCATGGCTCCCCTGAGTTGAACCCACCCGTGGGCCCATGTCCCAGCCTTGGCTTGTCCCCATCCCCAGGGAGATGGCTGATGTCCAAGGCTGGGACTGCCCTGGTGGCCACAGCTGCCCTGTGCCTGGCCAGGGATGGGACAGGCCTCGGCTGCCAGGCCCTGTCCTGCTGCCTTCCCAGGGGACCTTCTGCCACCACAGACACCATGACAGGGTGTCCACTGCAACTGTGCCTCTTTGTATGTAAATGGGAGTTCATGGTGACCAGGATATTGTGTGTTCATGTTTGAGGAAGGAAATAACCCCCCCACACACCCAATGGCAGGGGGTTGAAACTAGATGATCTTTAAGGTCCCTTCCAACCTAAACCATTCCATGATTCTACAATTCTATGAAACTAGAAGACATTTCTCTGCAATGTCTGAGAGTCAGAAAGGTGATCAGTGAACTGCCCTGGGCAGCCTATTCCCTCCCCTCCCAGAGACGTTACTTACGCTGCCAGCTTCCCTTACTTCGTCCTTTCACTCTATCAGTAACACTAAATCCAACTTTACATCTTACAGTCACAAAATCAAGATGCATGCTAAGTTAAAAGGAGAACTATGCATTTGCTAAGAACTCATTACTGGGTAGGGTAAACTCATCACGTGCCACTGCTATGCTCATAAAATTTGGTAAAACGCAAAATAAATAAATGGGTAACAAAAGCCAAATGCTGCATCCAAGAGGAAATATTACAAGCATATGCAATATTCAACCCACACACAAACCTCTTACTGTACAGAGACTTACAAAAGAAGTGGAAAAGAACATGCCCCCGCCAGTGCCATTTAAAAAATTAGGCTGTGAGTGATTTTAAAGGGAAATGTCTTGCTGAGGGAGTGTCTCCTCTCCTACATGTGATCTGAGCACCCTGCAAAGATCTGCTAATGGTTTTGGAACCATGGAACCAAAATGTGTCACTGCATAAAGTAAAATGAGGAGGGTTTCAAATTGTAATACTGCCCGACTCCCGAAACTGTAAACAGGATGATCTAAACAACTGACATGAAACATGTATTTAGTCACAAATCTTCAAAATTTCCAGTTTTATTAGCTGGACTTTCTGAAGCGGAGTTTTCTGATGACAGTGGGCACTCCCAGGGGTTTTAATCTATTTAGGATACTTAGAGCAAAACTGATCCTGTAGTGGATAAAGTGTTGGTTACTTTCCCTTACATGTGAATCTCATGATGTTCAACCAGGCCAAGTGCAAGGTCCTGCACCTGGGTCAGGGCAATCCCAAGCACAAATACAGGCTGGGCAGAAAATTATTTGAGAGCAGCCTGGAGAAGAAGGACTTCGGGGTGTTGGGGGAGGAGAAGCTCAGCATGAGCTGCCAATATGCACTCACAGCCCAGAAAGTCAATTGTACCCTGGGCTGCATCAAAAGGAGTGTGGCCAGCAAGTTGAGGAGGTCATTCTCTCCCTCTACTCCACTCTCATGAGACCCTACTGTGTCTAGCTCTAGGACCTCAACCATAAGAAGGACATGGACCTGTTGGAGCATGTCCAGAGGAGAACCATGAAGATGATCAGAGGGCTGGAGCACCTCTCCTATGAAGACAGGCTGACAGAGTTGGGGTTGTTCAGCTTGGAGAAGAGAAGGCTCCGGGGAGACCTTATAGCAGTCTTCCAGTACTTAAACAGTGCCTGCAGGAAAGATGGGGAGGCACTCTTTATCAGGGAGCGTAGCAATAGGATGAAGGGTAAGAGTTTTAAACTGAAAGAGGGTAGGTGTAGGTTAGATATTAGGAAGAAATTCTTTTCTGTGAAGGTGGTGAGACACTGGAACAGGTTGCCCAGAGAAGTTGTGGACAGGGCTTTGAGCAACCTGGTCTAGTGGGAGGTGTCCCTGTCCATGGCAGGGGGTTGGAACTAGATGTTCTTTAAGGTCCTTTCCAACTCAAACCATTCTGTGATTCTATGCTTTGATGATCTACATACAGTAACAATACTTTCCTCAAGGCTATTGTAGGCTATTTTCCATCATCAACTCGTATGTACAACACAAGATACATGTAAACAAAAAATTGTGAATGTATTCTGCCGTATGTTCACTTCAAGTAATCGAATGTATAAGGAACTACTTATGTTTTGCAACATTCCTCCTAGTGTCATACCAACTGGAAGGACAGGAGGAAAATATTTTTATTTCCTTGGAAATTTAGTGAAAACAATGAGAATTTAAAACTCAGTTTATATACCTCCCTTACACAGTGTTTTCCCCTCTCTAGACATTACTCTGCTGTATGTAATGCTTGTCCTGAAGCAAAATTACTCATATAAATCTGTGCTACATGGACACATTAATTTCAAAGGTACTCCTTGAATTCAGAAGTAAAGACACAGAGCAGTTATTTAAAGAACTGAAGACTTCCCTACCAAAGGTACATACAGCCTATAACCACTGATCACTTGCCTAATTCATCTACTATTGTCAAATACCTCAGAAGCAGCCAAGTGCATTTAAGAGTCAAGAAATCATTTTCTCCACAAAGCCTGTGGGTGAACAAAATGCGGCTGGCTAAAGGAGCATGAGCAAGCTGCATTATATACCATTGCTTTCAGACAGATATCAGTATTCTGCAGAGCACCTTGGTTAGGATAATCAGAGGGCCTCCTCAAATATGTAAATTATATCCTTGATCACTACCTCTACTTTTGCTTTGGCAGTGCTTTTTCATACATGCTGGAGAGTCAGTCTTTCAGACAACAGCATAGGGATGAAGGGCTTATATTCATAAGGAACTGGACAAACTTATAGGAAGTCTGCACAGCAAATACAGGATTCAGGTAAAGCTTCTGGGACTAAAAACCAGGAAGGTTACCAGAGAAGGGGATTGAATTAAAGACTATAGGAACGTCAACAGGTGCAGAAGAAAATCTGGCTTGGGGGATGAATCACAAAGGGGTGAAATTATAAAAGCTTTATATCCTTGAGCAAAAGATAAGACAGAAACTGATGCAATTCATTTAGGACAAAAGTTAAGCTCATTCTGCACCCAAAAATACCATTTAAAGATAGCACAGAAAAACAAGCAACCAGATCAAACCCATATATGCTACTATTGAAATGCTAGAAGTTTTTAAATAAGATGAAGGAACTAGGATATCTAGTTTTAAGTGAGAATATTCACCCAATAGGAGCATCAGAGGCTCAATGGAAGGAAAGCAGTAGGTAAAAACCTGTAACGGAAAACAAGCTACTAGGCAAGAAAAAGAAGGATGTAGTTTGTGTTAAAGAAAGCTTTGCATCAAATAGTTAACTGTACTGAATATTACACGTCGTCTCTATGGATTAAGATGCCAGGCCTACATAAGTATTAGAAATAAGTTTTCACTGCCTAATCAGGATGACAATGGTGTTAGTGAGGTGCCAAGAAAGATTTAAGAGACAGCAAAAAAACAAATTAGTAATCAGAAACTTCAGTCACCCCCACATAGACTGGGTAAATGTCAGGTTGGGGTGTGATGCAGAGACTAAATGACACCACAAATGACTGATTCGTGGAGGAGCTTTTGGTGAAAGCTGAAACAAAGCAAGACACTCTTGACTTGGTTCTGAGCAATGTGCAAGTCACGGGTCAAAATCCTGTGACTGAACAACTGCTCCATAACCCTCATGTAATAGGGAAATCATCTTTTAAATCCGAGAAAAATCTAAAATCACATAAAAATAGCATTTAATTTCAAAGAGTAAGATGTATAAAAATGAGACAGCTAGTTTCTAAGTTGGAGAAGAGATTGTTTCTACTCATCATAATATGAAGTTCTCTATATCAAAAATAACTGTTGAGTAACAAATAAAACCCAAAATGTTTAAAATTTCAGTAAATAATTTTATTAGAACTAAAAAGATGTATTTCAAAAATAAGTAGTCACATCTGAAGTTGAAGAAATAGCTAAGAGGATAAACATAGAAAAGCAAGCCAAAACCATGTAAGAAATAATTTGCTAAAGACATAAACACTTAATATAAATCATCAAATGGTCTTAAAGAGAACCTTGTAGAACAAGAAAGTATTTCCTGCCATGGATTAATGTCAAGGTAAAAGGCAAGAAACAAACAACAGTGCAAACAACTTCACAACAGAGGGAGTACACTTGCAGACGTGAACATGGTGCAGGACTTAATTCTGGTCATCGTCATAAATGGCATAGACAGAGGATGCCCATTAAGGTGCTTATATTTGCTACAACGTTTCCCAGAATAATAAAAACAAAAGATGTGAATATGTGAAAGTGCAGAAAAACAGCAGCATTCTGAACTTCCGAGTGATAAAACAGATAAAATTCAATCTGATTAACAGTAATGTATATGTGGAAAACCCAATTCTAGTTATGGACCCAGTGGCAGGTTCCAAGCTAACTATGACCACTCGGGAAAAAAAAAACCCATTGTGATATTAATCAGCAGTTTTATGAAGAGATCAGTTCAATGATCTGTAAAGTCAAAACAAACAAAATGAATGTTAAGATGGCTTGGAAAAGAAATAGAAAAAAGGAAGAACCATTGCATGCAGAGGTCCAAGCCCTGAGCAGATTCATAGGTTGATGCTGGGAGAATATCAAAGAAATACCAGAATTTAATCGCATCCTACTTTTATACCCTTCTTGAGCCTTCACCATTGCCCAAAGCTGGAAACAGTATACCAAGAAAGATGGACTTCTGATCTAACTTCATAACGTTGTTCTCATGTCTATTTTCCTGGAGTGCTTTAGAAGTGTTTAGGATTCTACTGCATTGTTCATGAGCTGATGAGCCTGTCCTGTGGTGTTAATAAGCACTGCTATCGGGATTGACAACTAATCATTCCAGGGGGAAAGGAAGTAGAAGTTATGATCTGGAACACTTACACAATTCATTTTTGATTCAACTGCATATGAAGATAATTTTTTACACGAGATTTTTGCAAATAACATAAATATACCAATGCAGAATATTTAACTGCCTGTCAGAGTTCAGAATTTATTATAGAGTTGCTTCTTTAATGATGTTGAGTGATAGTTACGTTCACTTTAATTTGTCTAACATCTGCTCCTGGCAAATGTAAGCAGATGCGTCTAATTATTACCTTTCAATAGTTGTATATGCATAGCATGAATAAGAACATGAAAAAATTAGATTTTTGTGAAGTAGAGGTAAAATTCCTTTGAAGCAAACAACATAGCAATGGATCAGATAGATAAAATATCTATTTTATATTTGGGAAGTTAGCAAATAAACACAAGAGATACATTATTCCAATTGAAAACATTGAAGATGATAGATAAATTTAGTCTATGTGAAATTTAAATTAGTTTGGGGCTCAAAGTCAGAACTGTGTTCTTTCCAATTTATGTTGATTGATAGCGATAATATTCTTGACCTTATTTTCCAACTACAACACCATTCACATTTTATTTCAGTATTTTTTACATCTTGAAAGATTTTTAAACTGGTTAAAACCTCAATTAAAGTGGTGCATTTACCCTTTTTAACACAACACAACAATTACATACATTTCTGCTCTACATCAGGAGACAGAAGTTTAACTATAAATCAGTTATGTCTGTCTCCTCAATTTGTGACCTTCAATCCCATAGTCCCTCGTGCAGCTGCTCCACCGCTCTCGCCTACGTCTGTAGCCCTGGATTTTGGGTCAGTTGTTGACAGCGCGGCTCTCGGACTTGCTGCCGTGCCCAGGGACAAAATGCTACCACCCAGCTGGCTACCACCAGGCAAGCCTGCAGGCAGGCAACGCCACTTGCCCGATGTGCGGAGTCTTGCTGCTGTGCAAGGGAGTAGCTGTTGGCTTCACTGCCATTAAAAAAACCACACCAAACCAAACTGCTCAGTTTTGGGCCCCTCGCTACAAGAAAGACAAGGAAAGATAACTAAGCTGGTGAATGGTCTAGAGCACAAGTCTTCTGAGGAGCAGCTGAGGGAACTGGGGTTGTTTAGCCTGGAGGAAAGGAGGCCTAGAGAAAAGGGGAGACCTTATTGCTCTCTACAACTACCCGAAAGGAGGGTGTAGCGAGGTGGGAGTCAGTCTCTTCTCCCAAGTAACAGAACATGAAGAAATGTAAACATTTGACTTTAAACATTTGACTATCTATTCAATCCACAGATAAATTCTTCTAACAGTTTAAATTTTAGGGACATTTGTTTCACTTCAAAATGATCTGATTTCAATCACAGTATATAGACAAAATGGTTCTGCTCATAACCAAATATTGAATTTTTATATGGTACAAAATCAACATGTAAATAGTTCAAATTTTGCGAGATGAGAAAGATGTATCTAAAGCTACATTACATGCCAATATAGATGAGTGGAAAGCTAAAAATAATTATTCGTCCACCTTAGTACGCTATAGTGAATTTTGATTCTGTTCCTATTTATGCAAAGGGATACTTTTTCTACACAACTAGCTAGTTTCTTTGATGACTATAGTAACTTTGTATCTTTTTCTAATTAGAATTGCAATTATCAGCTACTAGCAGAAATAGAATTACCAAATCATTAATTATAGAAAACAACAACAAAATGTAGACGGCATCTCTACATCAGAAACAAAATATATGTCTGATCTGTACTTTAATATATAACCTAGTTTTTGTAGTTTTACATTATCTCTTTCACATTTGTCCATGTTCATCTCACAAAGAATTCACTCCTATGTGGCCAGCTTTTCTGCGTGGTCCCAAATCCAGCAACTTTTTCTTCAGAGTAGAAGCCACTGAATGCTGAGCACATTAAAACGTCTGATGCTATACTGGGACAAAATCTCTTAGAAATGTGGTGGTAATGATGGAAATGGATACATTTGAAAAACACAGTTGATATTGGTTATCTTTTACAACTACCTGTAACAAATGCATTTACACTAATTAAAGAACTGCCATTCTTTGAATTCAGACCCCGTTCCCCAGTGCAGTGATTTATTTTATGCTTAGAAAAGGCTTGTGCTAGAATTATTGATGTATGTGTTATTATTAGAATAACATGACATGGTAGAAATATTCCAAATGGATTCAAAAAGTCGGTCCCTGATAATATAATAACTAAATACTAATATAAAGTATTTTATCTTTCCTACCAGATATACAGACCTTATACACATTTGTATGTGCAGGCACGCAGGCTTTAAATCCTGGTTCCGTGCTACTGTGCATGACAAAAACACCCAGTGTCTTCATGTCACATTAACTCATATTTCCAGTAACACAGCCACCACACCCAGGCTTTAAAAAGCTACTGGTTTATGGTTAATGTTACCATTTAAAAAAAGTAATTAGCTGACTATTCGCAAGCCATCTGAAATATATGAAGAGTCACTGCTTGGGGCTATTGTTTTAAAACCTTTACCTGAAGCTATAAATTCTAGAAGGCTAATTTAATTAAAATTTGTTTTAAAACTATCAGTAGGTAATATTGCTTTTTCAGAGTACCAGAATTTATTTTACATACTTTGTGTTTTCAGAATTGGTTGACCTTCCTTTGCGGGAATATTCTTCATATTAGTACGAAATGTAATATCATTTGGGCATTTCCAGTAATGACAAATACAAATTATATTGAAGCCTGTAGGAAATTAGCCCCTGCCTTTTATAAGGTTAGAATTTCATCGATTGTCACATGTTTGGGATACACTGCAGTTATTTCTACTTAGTAAAGGTTTCCTTTCAGTCAAAGAGGAAGAAGCGGTTTGAAACTGGGGAACACACAAGTGGAAAGCCATGCACCGAGTGACTTAGAAGGACAGCGGTAGGAAGTGTGGCAGATGAAGCTGGGTACTTTGGGTGATTGCAAGAGTGCTGTGATTTATCAGTGAAATGAATATGTGAAAGGTGCTATTGTGATGCCAACACGCACCAGGCAACAGAAGTAGCGGTGTCATTGCACAAGGTATCAGTCACGATTTCACCTAAAATACACTTTGAAGTCCCGGACACCTTTCCTGCAAAACTTAAACTGGAAAAGATGTAGAGAAGGGCTAATAAAAGGCAAGGGAAGAGAGAACTTCTCTTCTGAATAAAGCACTGTCTTGTTTACCTCAGAGACATGAAAAATGTAGTGTATTATGACTCTCTCCCTGCACCACATACACTGATTTCTTTCAAATGGAGTAACAGGAGGTGGAGAGAATGTGTGCACCTACGTCTTAGCACAACACACAGCAGGACACATCTGGATTGCTTACCTTGATCCTAGGGAAGGAAACACTTCATGTTCAGATGCAATCTAAGACAGTTCACAGTTGATTGCCTCAATAGCCACCCAGCCACAGTTCATCATTTAGCATTAACCTTTCACAGAAAGAACTAAAATAAACTCCAATTTATATAAAGAAGTAGGCAATAGGCCTTTTTTCTTTCAAAGGTGCCTAGGTGCTGTTAGGACGTAGACTCCTAAATTACTTAGAATCTTGAACTCCTTACCAAAGATCTCATCAAAGAAATTGTGTAAATTTTAATGGGAATTAATCAGAATAAATTAATCAGAATTTTTCCAATTTATTACAAGGAATATATCAATTATATTTAGAAGCATCAGTTGCCTACTTAATGTTGATCTGATTTGCTGGTCGCTGTCATTGATTGTCACTAATGAAAGATTCAAAGTGTTTATTACGATTTACAGTGTCACGAACAGAAAACAAAAATGGAAACTAAACCTGAAGTCGTGGGACCTGTCCAAGCACACTCAGAGCTAAAGCCACAAAGCCATTTCCATGTCTCAATCCTACTCAAGTGTGTACTTCACACTGCACACATACATCAGTGTGCATTTGGAAAGTGAAACACGGGCCTCAAGAGTGTGAAACCATATGGACAGGGTCTAATGATACTGGAGGGATGGCAGAGTGTCATCTTGTCAGTGCCTGAAGTCACCTGCCGATGGGCTGCTGCACCAAAAAGTGATGTAAAGGCCCAGGAGTGTGGGAATGGGAGGCAAAAGCCTGCTTTGAGGGTGTAGGTTGAGTGGTGTGACAGGTCAGTAAATGGGAGCTGGAGAATTCTGTGCTTTTGTCTTCTGGACTTTGGAGTTTCCCAGGCGAGGACCGATGCCCCAGTATCAGGATCCAAGTGTGACTGATGCACAGGAAAGATTGGTCATGAAGGCTGATTATGAAGACACAAAGCAGAGGTAAAGCTCTGCTTTGACACCCTGATGCTTGGCAAAACCAGGGTGTAATTTACAGCCCAGGTATAAGCAGTTGCTGTTTTCAGACTGTTTCTACATCATCATGTTAGCATTATCACAGTTTTATTTTAAATATGCTTATTCTTGCATTCAAGGATTATATTCAATTTTGACTGAAAGGAAGCATTACAAGGAGATATTGATGAAAGCCTGCAACAACAGCGATAATGCGCAGTTTACATGTAACTACAGTTACTATTGTACTTAGACAGGATGAGAGCATATTCATAGCTATGGCACATCCACACCTGGATAAGCATTCTCTAGAACAGAGTGATAGCAGAAGAGCTGCACATTTTAAAATACTTCTGTTGTGTGATTCAGATCCTGGACTGAGCTCGGGCAGGCAATTTACAAATAATGGGCCAGATCCAGCTAATGTGATGCTATTAGAACTATAGAGGTTCTGATGTGATTGTACTCCTGTAAAGGAGATGTATGTTTCTCCCAGTAAACAATAAAATAATGATTCATGTTGAATGCTATGATGGAAGACTAAATACAACCCAGAATTAAACATGTGCACTTCCCTCCTTTCAGGACAAACACTGGCTTTTTCTGTTGGTTTCTGTCTGCTAGACATTTCTTTCTCCTTCTATAAACTGAGTTTGTGCTCAGGAAAATTCTTCCTTTATTGATTTTGTTAGTATTCCACCTACAGTCATCCATTATACGGTCTATGCCACCAGAGCTTTATCCTCTTTGCCATATTTTTGTTTCTGAGTATATCTGATTTCGTCTGTGCTTTTAAATGCATTCTGCCTTCCACAGAATTCATACTTCTTCCTCTAAATGTATTCCCCCATATGTGTTTCTGCCACTATGAGCTTTTTAGATTACACTTGTTGTTACAATATTATCAGACCAGAGCAATAGATTCCTCCTTATTTCTCTGCTGTGGATTTAGTCTGAACTCATACAGACGTAACAGTGCAGAAACTGAAATAGAACAATTTAAGGTGTGGGAATCAATCTTTTTCCACAAGCCAGCACTTGTATTTATGTGAATGTGTTTTAATAAGTATTTCTCTTCCATATAAAATTGCTGTGAATAACAAATAGTCACGCAATTCTGCAGGGCTGGTCTTGGGAACTTTGCTGGTTGATGTGTGCTGGCTCTTGGCATATTTCTGTGCATCAGCTGTGTTTACTCACTGTTAGATGCAACCAGTCTAAACCTCACTAATCTAAATCTCTCCAAACCCCATAGGTAGTAAAATGTAACTCCCTGCCTTGGCAAAAACACAGATCATTGAATTCACCTAAAAACTAATGATTTTATCAATAAGCTCAGGTTTTCACATGTGATCTGAGCCACCCAGGCTCAAATTTACTAGGCCCATAAACTCAATGGACAGAAGAAAGAGGAAAGCTGCAAGACTTCCAAAGTTGAGCCAAAAGCATTTTGTGTTTTATTCTAGGATTCATGTGCGGGTGAAAAAACGTAACTTTGGCTACTGATCCCTCTCTCTCTGGCAGTTTCCAGAGGCTAATATTGTTGTGTGGTTTAATTCTGTGTTACAGAACGAAAGGTATTCACAGAAGGGACAGCTCATTCAGGCCTAACTCCCTGGATAGTTAGACGTACAGCATTAAGGAAATGGCACCTAGTCATTTAGAGACTTTTCTTTGAATTATATAGATTTCAAATAAGTTCCTCAGAAGGACCTCATGATAAATGTTGAAAGTAATTAAAGTACTCATTAGCAAGGAGTGAATCACAATAGATTGCAACCAAACTGATCTGATGCAGTCATTGTATTTTCTTACTGTTTCCGTCATAAACAACATATATCACAACTTTCCCAGGATGCCCAAGCTTCCTTTAGATGGATTAGGCAAACTATTTCTAAGAAATTTTTAAAACTCCTTTCAGAAAATAATTTCTAGAAATTTCTATTCTAACTATTGCATCTTTACTAAACATTTTATTCTTTTACTCTTTGTATGAAGAAAAAAAATATTGATATACTTTACTTGAAACATACTCTTTAAACACAGCACTTAAAAAAAATATTCTGGAGTGTATACACTCTCCCTTCACTGATTACTTTAGCTGTGAAGTTGTTTACCAGAGAATTCCAATCAGAAAATCCTCACCATCTTGGTCCAGCAATATTGGTTTTGGTCTTTAAGTTTAACTACTAAGTAACTTCTAAAGTTCTTTGCTGTTTTCTGTCTCAGAAGTGAAATCTTAAATCTTAAATCCATAGCAGTCTTCAAACCATAAAACTTCAGCCCTAATGTTTGTTTAAACATGCAGTGCTGTTGTTACTAGAGCTTCCAACCATAATGATGAAACTCCATTCATTTTGTTTAGGTATCACTCCACAAGAAGAAACAGCTTCACAGAAAACACCACAGCTGAGCTTTGCCTTTTTGTACATGTACAATTTAGTTACAGTGTAGAAATAATCCATGCAGCAGAGATGGAAATGATTTGGAAATATAAATGCTCTGTTGCAATGAAGTCAGAGTGGCTTGAGGGGTTGGGCTCTCCCTCGTTTGGCAGTAACAGAAGTAAACATTTTGATTATCTATTACCACCACATGATACAGTGTCACTAGCTGATACATTTCAAAACAGTATAAATAAAAGGAACACAGAATGACACCCATATGCAACAGAGATTGACACTAAAAATATTTATCTGTCAAAAGCCTTTACTGAAGCCAGAAGGAAAAAAAACACAAATCCTAATGCATTATCCTCAAGAAGCCTGGCAAGTACTTCAGCCCACAGGAGATACCGTATTTGTGCAGGTATGGTTTTACCAAGAACCCAGACTTTGAACGAAAGAATGGAAATAGCTGAAATACTAGGACATCAGCACCTTACATATGATTCAGCTCAGCAAGAAAAGGTATGTATCACACCAGTGTCCAAGGACAGTTTGAAAATGCAGATTCCTTACTGAAAGGAAGTAAGAACCAGAGTAAAAATGCACCATTCATGAGGAGAACGCTGCATGTGCAGCCCTGGGAGAAAGCCAAGAACTAGAGGGTTTGGGTTTTTTGGTTAGAGTGCTTGTAGCAATGACCAAGTTATTTCTGAACACAAGGGAGATTCCGCTTTATGCATAGTGTGACCAGGGAAACAGGACTGCATATATTCTCAACTTTTTGTGTCTCCTTTGTAAATAAACACCACGACTGAACCAAATAACACCATTAATTTCCCTTTCTCATCAAAATGGTAACAAGACCCTGTATGTTATCAAACTGTGTAAATCCCAGCACAGTAATACCTACATGTGCTGTTAGTGTTTTAATGGTTATTTAATTAATATTCACAAAACCGTTTTCATTCTTTAGTATTTACAAAATTGACTCTGTCTGGAATACAAATTATGAAGAACTAGGTAAATAGAAAAGCTGAAAAGAAACATGCTCAAAAGCTGTTTATATATTAATGTATTTTAATATTGCAGAAATATTTTTTAGTAAAACCTTTATTTTTTACTTCAGTTTTTGAGATTTAAGCTACTGCTGAAGTAGAAGTAATTGACATTCTATGGATGCAGAAGAAAGACAGTGTTATACTTACAATATGAAAAAAAAAAAAAAAAGTTAAACAAATGAGTTCCCAATTGCCTGTGTATTGAACTCAAGGGCTGAATCAGCTCATTCCTAGAGCTGCGCTACCCTTTCAGTGTTTCCAATTCAGGAAAATATCAGCACATAACTGACTAGAGTGTGTGATTAAAATCCAAGATTTGCTCATTTCTTGCTCATACAAGATTTTATTATTATTAACTTTAGAAACAAAATGAATTTTAAAAAGCAGTTGTCTGCTTAGAAATAGCAAGCCTCTTCAGCTTAATGCATTTGCTGGGGGTAGCAGGTGAAAACACCTCTTTCTTTCAGACTCAGTGCCTGCCATTTCAGGCTGCAAAAAATAGAAAGCAGTAAAATGTCAGCTGACACAATGAATATCTGTATAAAAGCAATGATACAACTTGGCTAAAGTTAGAGAGATGTATGTGATAGCTGAGGGCAGTAGAGCTGTCAGCCTGCTACGTAGATTTTATTGTATTTCTCCTGAAAAGAAAACAGTAGTAGTTTATATTGTGCACTACAGATACTATATTTTTGCATTTGTTAGTGCTCACTTTCCTATCAGCATTTTTACTTTGTCACTCACATAAAACTGCAGTATTAGCAGCCGTAGAATAAAGGTATGCAACAGGATGTAATGACTTTGTTAACTGGTATCAGCTTGTCCACTTGTTCAATTAAATCAGCTCAGTGAAAATACTAAAGCAAACTTGATTAAAACATAACCTTATTTAGATTAAAAATAAAATAAAATTTACATTAACCAAACTAGAGAGTCTGCCAAATTTCTATTATTCCGTTTTTAGTGAAGAAGCAACCCAAAACTCCACACGCAGCCACTCTGATGCTTCTGAGGATATTTGACGTACACAAGTGCACATCATTTGCATCCCCATAATCATGAGATAAACACATTTCTTTCTTACATCTGTCCTCTTTCGGTAGCTTTGGACTATTATGTGATCTCTGTCTACCAATATAATCTGACTGGCACTAACTCAAAGACTATGTTCCTGCCAAACAGTTTTCCCTATGACAAAAATGTTTCATATTTTCCCTTCTGTACTCCCACACATATTTGCATCCATCTTTGATAGCCTGTGGACTGTTAAGCCTTAGAAAACACTCAGAAAGTTTGTAGAAAAAAAACCCAAAGAACTATCTTAGCCGAAGAAAGATAATTTCAGAACATTTTTATTGTCCTAAAAATATTTTAACATTCATACTGTTCTCAGCGGTTGGTTTGCTGATGTCGCTCTCATTGGCAGTACATAAAGCCCAAGAGCTCACCAAGAACAGGACAAGGATAAAAGGAGTACCCAAATGTCAGATAACTGCTACACTGGGGTCACCAATAAACACCATGGTGAAAACAGGATATGTTTCCCCGGTATCCCTTGCTGATCTGACAATAGGCATGAATAGTGAGACTACTAGTAAATGGTGTAAATCACTTCCTACTGACACCAATACAAGCCTTTCGTAATGCAAACGACAATATACACAAAAAGGATATAAAATCAGTGGCAATGATTACTAGCAGATTTTATTTCCTTTTTGACTCTTAATGAAGAGACAGCATAACAAATTACAAATGATAATAAAAAGAAGATTCTATCCAACAGACACTGTTTACTTCTAGTCTGTAAAAATTTAACGTAATTTCATCTAGATCTATAATCCTTTCATTAGTGCATTGATGTTTGTGTGTACACATCACTTGAAAGAATATATATATAAAAATCAAAATAATTTTTTTCCTGAAATCTATAAAGTAGTCACAGAAGCCTACTTGTTCTGAAATACAAACATTACAAATATGAGAAAACCTGTTCAAATTTAGGAATGTAAATATTGATTATGAGAGAAATTAACTTAGAAAGTGGGTAAATATGTTTCTTCTTGCATGAACAAAACAAATAGCACTTATTTTACAAGGATTTCTTAGGATTTTTCTTCAGTGTCTCATTACAAAATAATTCTAGTCCACAATATAGTGTCTTTCAGTGTGTTACTTATATAGCTCATTTAGTGCTCAAGGTTTTGTTTTTTCAGAGCTTTCAGAATCTGACACCCAAACACCAGCTTGTGACCTTGCAATCCAAGTAACCCATCTCACATCTTTCTTGAAAAAGAACATTTTCACTCTACTGGATACTTGACACAAGATAACTCATGAACTGAACGCTTGGCAACTGGACTAAAACACCATTTTCTGAACATTTTAGTAGCTTGCTGATAATAATTTAAATTTCCCCACTCCAAACCATTGCTTCTTTTTGCTTTACACTTGCCTTTCCCCATCCCCCTCTGCTTTCCTTTCTCCAGCTCTCCCCTTCCCTCTTTATTCTGTTCTTATCAAAAATAATAAAGTTGATTATTTGAGCCATTATGCAGTGAAGGCAATGAAAAGAGACTCAGGTGGATGTTGGATGACAACTGGAATGCTACCCCGTGAGAAGCTTGCCCAGGATATTCTGTTGTATTTCAGTGTCAGTGTATTGCATTCTTAATTTTCCATCCCCTCCCAAGCACAGACCCGTCATCGTCTCTAAGCAAAAAGGTGTGACTGGACATTTCAGTTACAGCTTCCATATTTTGAACACTTGTGATCATTGAAAAACTCCTTCGCAGACAATAATACCAAATATTGCTGGACATTAAAGAGGCAAAAGCTTCCAAGGAAGGAAATGTTACACACTATAATAAACATCTGAAACAAACTCACCCTTCTATTTTATTGTACAGGCAGTGACTCTACATACAGATTAAGCGGTGACCACACTTTCTT
>JAHREE010000480.1:1809141-1842617 GCA_033628505.1 Tringa tobata
GGATACGTACTTCTTCAGAGACCATAAGTCCTTAGGCCCAGGCTCATCCCACTGAATTTTAAGCACCGACACGGATGAGATGTGCAGTTGCCCCAGCCCGGTGGAGAAGGCACGCTACTGTAGAGGGCCATTTAGGTCTTAGGCAAGCTGAAGCATTGGGAGGTGCACTTCACTTTCCATTGACTGCATATGCAACCTAAGACAAATGCACTCACAATTTAGGCACCTCTTACGAACCCTAATTCAGTTTTCACAGGCAAGTTACTCAACTTGGACTAATTAGGGTTGAAACAAAGCCACCTCTGAACCAAATACCTTAGAATCTGAATCAAATGTCTATTGCAAATGCAGTCTCAGTCTTGTTATTCTAATTCTCACCACATAATTGCAACCAACTCTTGTCCATTTCAGCCCCTCATTATATTTCTAGAGCTGAAGAGCTGATATTTGTTTATACTAGGTTTAGGAAAAGCTGTATATTTCATTTTCCTGCTGCCTCCAAATGTTCTGTAAATAGGAACGATCATCCATTGTCTACTTACCACTCAAGATAGTAAACAGATAACTAACCTCTTCTAGCATACCATATGCCTCTATAAAAACTTCTTGACACATTTGCTTGTACAAATAAAGCAAGAAACAACACACCTACTTTATATAGAATTGATTCTGGCAGTTAAGCTTGCCAGACAGACTCGCAGACTACTGGACAAGAACTGGTGTGTTGTGGTCATCTTATGAATACGCTCTAAATTTTCCTCCCAAGGAGACAAATAATTTTTTTTTTACAAAAATCATTAGCTTTATTTTTTTTTTAGACTATCTAAAGCTGTAATTTCATATTTATTAGAAACCCTTTTTCATTTACTGCAGGGAAACAGAGGGTAAGTGAACAAACAGTAATAAAATAATTAACATTCTAGAAAAAATTTAGACTCGTAATCAGACCCTAAGCCCAAACTAGGTTTCTTTTTATTTTCAGAGAGAAATTAACCCTTTATCTGAAGGACTTAATAATCATAATGTCAAGGAAGTATTTCCATACTAGAGGCATAATGTGGGAAAAAAAACCTGCCTGCCAGGAAATTCATTACAACAGGTACAAATATATGAATGGATGAATGGTGAATGGATCTCTGACACTAAAATTCATTTTCCTGGAGCCTAGTGTGTTTCTGCACTCTGATGGTTCTGGTAGATCTCAGTGTATCTAGATACTAGATAGGCCCTGTTACAATAGTGCCTTCAGCTGGCGTGGAAGAAGATTCATGGATCCCTTTAGTACCTGTGGGCTGGGCTGAGTTACCAAAACACATAAACCTACTTCTCTTGGGTATCTAAGATTTCTGCGTGAAGCTTCAGGCAGGATACGTGACCATCAGATGACCCACTGCCTTCCTGGGACTGTACCTAGAGGCCAGATGGAACACCTGTAGCACCTAATAGCAACTAGATGACTGAGCAAAGGATTCCATCCCTCTCCACTACAAAATTAATACAGACTAAAAAAATCTAAAAAAAAAAAAAAAGGAAAGAGATGAGCAAAAGTTGCAGAGACATTAGACTGAAATATCTGACTGAGTCACAAGTAACAGGGAAAAGCATAGGCCACAAATTCTGATGTCAAACAAATTTCATGCCTCCTGTGTAACTTCTCCCACTTTCTGTTCTATTTTGCTAACTTAGTCATAGAAGAAGCCCCTGCTGTTTCTCTATCAGGGTTTCATTTTTGCTTTATAAATGAGTCAAAAGAGAAATGAGATAAAAGACGATAAGAAATACTTAACTGATTCAACTCTTTTTCAGTCCATTTCTGCGATGTTCATTTCCAACATTTCCACCCAGACATCCTCAAAATAAGTTACCAGAACGGGAGTTTCAACTCCCAAAGCTGTAAACACCTCCAGATAAACAATGCTTGACAATATATGCTTGACAATGCAAACAATGCTTGTCAATATATACACTGATAGGGGAAACACTTGCTTTCCTGAGTGGCTTACTGCCGAAGTCTTCAAAAAGGGTGGGATTTTATGTTGAATAAGTAGACATACCAGTTCCTAATACTAGAAACAGTATCTTCAAAAACAAATCTTGCTGGTGAAGAATTTTTCTTTTACAAATACATGCCTGGCATCTGAGCTTGTGCAACTGTGGTCTTCTGGCTCAAGCACTCTAGCTTTTTCCAAGTACAAAGAGCAATCAAAAAATAACTTAGTTATACCAATATTACAGTTGCTACATATTTTATGACCTAAAGCAAACAAAAGGTAGAATTTTAAGTATTCAAGCATATGTATATCTGGAGAACACAGGAGTGTTTAAATCCTATTCATCTCTTGTGTACAGAAGTAATTTTTGAAAACTTACAAAGCAGAGGCAACAAGAACCGCAGGAAAATGTTCAGTCATTCTCATTAATCCTACATCAAATTAATTAAGCAAATTAATAGCAGAAATGTATCTGTCAGACAACACTCATTTTACAGAGTCATTAAAACTTGATGTAGGAAATACTGGATGGAGAGCAGAAGAGTTGTATAATACAAGCTTCTAATCTGAAGGGCAAAATTATACTCTATGCAAATTGTTGTCCAACTAAGACACTTTTACATATTATTAATTTTTTGACAATAATTATTGAAGAGCTGTTGAATGAACTTTTGGAATTCAAAAAGGGCAATACAATTTAGTTCTGGGACAAAGTATGACCAACACTATATCAACTGTGTGCATCTTCATGAAGAAATCTAGTGAAAAGAAATAAAAAGAAGCCCATCCTATGTGAGTGACCTTTAGAAACAGGCAAAGGACATTCCAGCCATTCCTGAGTATATTGACTGAGGGAATTTGCTCAGGATAAGTGTACTGAAAGGATATGTCTGTGTTACAGAAGACAAGCATGAAAGTGGCCCATAGGCAAAGCTGCGGTACAGACCTTGGAAAAGATTCTGGGTTCCAACAAGTTCAGCACTGAGGTAACTTCTGCTGGAGACTGAGAGAAAGGGAGAGGGAAGGAGGGAAGGAACTTCAGTAAGATTCAGGCCTTTGTAGCCAAGGAAATCAGAAGCTCTACATAGCGAATTCTTCTGGGAGAGCTTAGAAGGCTGAGTAATCCATCTCCCGTGGATGTAGGCTGATTGGGTGACAAGCTGAAAATAATGGTGCCTGATTTGGTGCTGTCTCACACTACAGCCACAGCATAACTACTGCTGTACAACACTACATATATTTGATACAGGCAAGGGGAACCTGGAGAGAAGGGCTTAATGCAAGTTGCTCCATCTGAAAACAAACTGTGACTGAGTACACACAGAATCTATAGGTCAGAGTACTGGGCAGTTCTGGAAGAGCCCTCAAGGATAAGTCATATATCGCCTTGACATATGCTTCTGTCCCCTTGCACAGGGTTCCCAGGCTGTCTGCAGTGCACAGAGCGGGCTGGCAGACAACCACAAATCTGGAACATCGCTGTAAAACATGCAGATGCACGGGTTGCATCAGAGCACCTATGGGCAGGAACAGCAACTGGCAGGACTGAACTGTACCTTTGCTTTCAAACACGCAAGGGAAACTGTACCAGTCCAAATACCAGTAGATGACATTAGGAGTAAGGATGCAATTTTACCTCCCCGGGAAAACAAGTTAACATCAGAAGGCTTGCTGTACTGATGCCAGATGGGCTTTTTCAAGCATCTGTAGATCAAACTGAAGGCTTCAGGCAAATCAGAGACAAATACACGGCAGTGTTCATCACCCACTCATAAACAGCACCAGGGAAAACCAAATCAAACAAGCAGATGCAAACAAACCTGGAGGCAGGACTTCCTATGTTTTAGACATTAACTGTAAAGCATATTGCTGTAATTTCTTTGTGGTCAGCTACCCCAGCAAGGACATAAGGCAAAATCAATACAGCGGAGCGGGACTGAACAATTTTGATAGAGGAGTGCAAACTATATGATTTGAAAAAAGCTGCTTTTAAGTAAAAATAGTAATTTTTTTTCAGAGGCATGATTTATAGACATGATGAGAAAACCATTTGTAAAATTCTAAGTTAACATTTTCCTGCTCAGATTAGTCATGCTAAATGGGTGGTAGTTTTGCCCTTTCTCCCTAATTCCTCTTTCTTCAAAACTCAGAAGTTAACGCAGTACCTCTTAATTCAGAAAAATGTGAGAAAACATAGGTCACATGCAAAAAAAGCGAACAGAATTAACTGTTTTTATTAAAAATTCTGCAAGGGAACCAAGAAATACTAACACTTTGGAAATGCCAGGACAATATTTAAGAGTCCCACTTCGTCTTTTTCCATGGTCTACATATAAAGTATTTCAAGCTCAGGAAACAACCTTAGGTATCACCTTCAAGTGAGCAGAGCAGTGTGGCTCAGCAGCTGCTCCTCCTGTGCTCCATGAACCTGATGCCTGGGAAGGCTGGAACTGAAGTTCTATCCACATCCTCCTCCCTACCCAAACTTGGGTGGGAGAGCAAAAGCCACACAGGTCTTCCTCTGCCTTGTTCTCTGTTCCAGTACCAACATGTATGGAAGACTGCCCATGCTAGCGTCTCTGCCAACAAGTTACACCTCTTGAGTCTCCAACCAGGATTAATCAAATCAACTATAAACTGACCATTAGGAAGGATGCTAATGAGATAATAGTTAATGTCACCAGACATTTCAAACATTTCCAATACAAAGTAACAGAAGTGGAAAACTAGACTTTGAACTACTCCCAGTACAAGAAAGAAGGAAAGCAAGAAAGGAAGGTGTTACTTTTTTTTCACCCAGTAGGACATCTAACAAGGATGATAGCTGGCTTTAGTTGTACAGATATGAATTCAGACCTCTTAGACAAGTGTCTCTGCCAGGGGTATTCTGAAGGGTATTTTGAAATGCCTTTAAGCCACTCCTGTCTTTAAGGCTTCTTGTTCTTCCACTAGGTTTAAAATATTCAAACACTCAGGGAGCCATTAAGAAGCAAAGCTGAAGTTAAGTCTGTCACTAGATGCCTAGGACATTCACCTAGACAATGATCTCCTCTTCCTGCTCCAATGAACACCGAAGTACACCAAGTGCATGAACTACACCAAGTACAACATTGTCAAATAGGGGAGCCTTGCGGGACCCCATATGCAAGTGAACCATGCTCATGGTTATATCTTTCATGTGGTAAATGAGTAAAAAGTCATTATGGTAAAGAAAAGAATTGATACTCAGATGTCCACGTCTAAGAGTGCCACTGAAAGCCTATGAAGTAAAATGAAAACTCTTCTACTTAATTATTCTGATTTTAACTGTCTTTTTTTTTTTCTTTGGAAATTCGTAAGTGCCTTCTGAATTGATCTCACTTTACACACACACACAAAGACAAGTTTAATTTTAATATACTTGGAGAAGGAAAAAATCACCACTCCAAAAGAAACCTAGAGACCAAACAGAAAATTAGAAAGACAACTAATCCAAATGGTTTCCAAGTCAAAGGCTATATTGAGAAAGACCATGACCTTCAATGGCCTTTCTTTCAAAACCAAAAAGATTAATGTTCCACATGTATTGGAAAATTATGACTCTGAAGAAGGGAAATGGCTGAAAAAGGCTCACTGTGGCATATTCCTCTTTAACTGGAAGGTCCTCTGAGTTTATCTATATATTTATATATATAAGATAGTAGAAATTAATGATCTGAATTTGTTTCTTGCTGGTGCTGGGGGAGGAAAGACAATTTCTGCTCAGCTAAACTGGCACTCTCTTTAGAAAGGCAAGTAATAGGCCAGCTCTCTTACTTGGAGTCTGCTATATCATTTTCTGTAATTCTGAAAAGCTAAGTCCTCTCCGTCTCCCAGTTGCTGCAGTAAAATATAGTACTTCTGGAATCTGAAATAGATTCTCCAAGAAAAAAGAGGTACCAGTTTCATGCCAGCCATGGAAATACTACTTCACTGGTTGTTTACCAATGTCACACAGTAAATCCCAAGCACGAGTCTTGCATAATCCTGTAGCTCATTCTCACTTGTTTGTGAATTTAATTATGGCTGGATAAGCTATTGCCCAGATAACTTGAGATACAAAAGGAAAAAAAAAAATCAATTTACACAATAATGTAATTAAATTTCACAGTGCAAATGTATTCTGTTTGTTTCATTTGTTTAAAATCATGTGTCAAACACTAACCTTTTCTCTAATAACCATCCACTAGCAACACGGAAAAGCTGTGAAGAATGTACAGTCATGCTGAGTGCTGTCTGGTTGAAATTTTGTGTGGAGGTCCACGTGAATCCTTGGTGCACATTATGTAAAACTGTTGTTGAAAGGATACACAGGGCATGGTGAAAGGGGGTGAACTGAGGCTCCATGGTCTGGGTTAGCCATTTGTGCTTGGTACTCCGATGTTGCTATGAAGTTGTTATAGCAACAGGCCAGAACTCTCTTGGGGAGAAAAAAGAAAAAAGAAAAAAAAAAAACAACCCAAACGGAAAGACTTTGAATGACATGTGGGTCACTGTGAACCTGTTTTGTTTGAACAGGGGTGGGGAATGGGCACTGCCACGTTCCGATACTTCTGTACAGGCTTGGATTTCTCCACTTGTTTAGCTTGGAATTTTATCGTCCATTAGACTCCACAACCAAATGTGTACATCCACCTTCAACCTAAATAAAATTCTAGCTGGTCCAGTCAAACTGATCAGAGTATTACAGAAAACAGATAGGGATATTAACTTTTTTCCTGATTGTTTCCCAACAGCTCTGAAATTCCTTAATTTTTCCTTTCCCGTTATTCATGTCTTCACCTTACTTTCCAGCTTTTCTGCCCAACAACAGCAGCAACCTGTAATGTAAGTAGTTTGGAAGGATTAGTGAGGTAAGGGAGTTGATCTGACTTATATTGAGCTTGGAAGCATGGAAACTATTGAACTGCAAACAAGAATGTCAGATTTTTCATCATTGTTTATTGCTATGCTCGTCTGCCTCCTTCTGACTTATCTTAGCTGGATTTTGAAAAACTCACTAAAACCTGACCATTTGTAATGATTTTCTCTTTCCCAAGAAAAATAATTAGTGTCTGGAAATTTCAAGCAAATGTTTTGCTTTTTATCACTTAATATAAAATACTGGTAAGGGAGAATTCCTTATCATAGATCTAATTTTAATATATACAAATGATCTTCATTTGTTATCCTTACTCTTTTTTCTAATTTGGTAAGAAAATGGAAAAAGAAATTTATTTAGCAATGTATCACAGGAAAAAAAGCATCAAAAATCTGAATTTAAATTTTAATAACTTCATCATTTTAAAAATAATAAAGCGAGAATTAAAAGGATAATTCAGAAACACATTCATTCTAACCATTCATTGCTGCATTGGTGTGGGTAAAGTTGCACATCACCTTGATGTAGTATAGAAGAATGGCTTATAAAAAACTGGATAAATGTTCGGGTCTTGGTGCGTGGCATGCAGCATATGGCAATCCTTGGTTTATATTGTCAAATGTAGATGCAGGATGGGTAACATCAATTTATGACAACTGCATTATTCAGATACAGCAAATCTAAGTTTTGAAAGCCTTCAGGGCTCTACAGTATGTCAAACATAGTTACATTCTCATGTTTAGTGGCCCTTAAATGTGTATCCTAATTATGTAAATACCTACGTTTTACATAAAACTCCTCAAGGACTACTGGCAGGAAAGGGTACACACCTTTTGTATATACAAGCATACTCCAGAAAGTGGGGTCCCCAATTGTTCAGCTCTTTTTAACCCAGGATTAGCAAAGGGCTGGAGGAAAAGATGAACTGTTTGAGCTGCCATGAGCAAAGCAATGACATTCCACTGATGCTTTTCACCCGTTTACCAAATTCAAATAGGACATATACGTAAATTCTTGCACTACATGGGAAACCGAGATATTTTTGAAAACATATCTGGTTCATCCCAGAGATAGATTAGCCACTGTACATTCAGCTACATGGGAATGTGCTGAGGATGACTAGCCCACTGAGGATTACTCATGGCTGTGAAACCTGCTCTCAGCATTCACAGCTGATAAGCATACAGTGCATGGCCTTTTGGCTGTCTATATTTGTACCGCTCTGCTTAGAGGGCTTTGCATTCACTTAGCATTGGTCAGGTCATTACATCAGGCATCAGCGCTTCCCCCTAAAACAGAACGATTGCCTGAAGCAGTTTTAATCAGTTTCTAACTGGAAATGTTCCATACAGGTCAATGGCTATCAGTTGTTGGAGTGTGCATAATGTAATTAGCATGGGCTACAATTGCTATTTTTGACTTTAATAAGAGCCTTTTTTGCTAAAGTCCACAGCTTTATCTGAAGAGATACTGAACTGTCTCTTTCTTGTAGTAGTGGCACAGCCCATGAGGCTTCATTCTCCGAACCATGAAATTTGGACTGGTTAAAGAAATCCATTATGCATAAATACTACTGGAGGGGGAGGAGGAGAGGACTGTTTGGCTTTCTTCAAGTCAGTACTCTGCTGCCCTTCCTTCGCAGAATTTAGGAGTTGTCTTTCTCTTTGTAATCAGTATAGAACACTTATTGATTAATAAATGTTGGAGGGCATGAAAGATGTTGCTACTGTTAGTATATACCATGTAAAGCCCTCCACAGACAGTTCCCTATTATGACACATTATTCACATGATAGCAATTTTGTCTTCTGAAACTTTTGGACTCAGTTGTCTTTCAGAAGTTTCTGGGCTCCTAGTGTCTGCAGCCCTAAAAGCATTTGTGATCTAAAAGGATACTACCTTTCCTTCAAGCTCTCTCCAAGCTTCAGGAGTTCCTGCAGCTCTCTCCTGTGTTTCTAGGTATTTTGGTAGTTAAACAAACCTGTCTTTGAGAGGCAGGTCATGCAATTATTCTGAGGCAAACAAGATAACTTCTCCAGGCTACTGATAGCGGCTGCTGCCCTCTCATTGTGTTTTACATATTTAAAGCCTAACTTCCATCACAAGGTAAAATTAGCACTGAAGCAGATAATTTTTTAAAGCATCAGTTCATAATGTTAAGTGGAGCAAGTGACTTTCCCTTTGAATTTGCATGTTAACATCTATCCCCACAGTCTCTGTGTTCCTTGTTTTAAATGGCAATAGGTGGTGGTGGGGGGAGGAAGCCAGGAAGGTAAAATAGCAGCAAGCAGTACTGGTAAACTGAAATAATATTTAGTGCTAAAAAATCTCTCCTTTTATTCTTCTTAAAAAGCAACATTAAAACAACACCTGAATGTGTTGGTTTAGATGAGGCTGTATTTGGTAGCTACCATACAGAATAGACAGGAATACAGTCTTCATTCTGTACAGTTTATGCTCTAAAAGACATACTGAGAAGCAAAACGATGTTTGGGAAAAAATACAAATACAACCAATTCTACTGTTACACTAACCTCTTTGCCTGTTGAAATAACAGTCAATTATTATTGTACTATCATGCTCTTAATGCACTTAAAAGCACAAAATCTTAGAGATCTCTCATTGCAATTCCAGCAGAAACATGTCATGAGTAGCCTGAAACCTTACCCATGATGGAGAACTGCATCCAAAAAGGTGTGGGCATTTTTCTTTAAGTAGCAGAAGGGTGAGGAAGATGAGGATAGCTCCCTTTGTGGAGGGGTAAAGAGCAATCTGATAAAATACAAAAGTGAACGAGCCACAAAAGATACAGCTGTTTCCAGAAGTTGAAACAAACAAAGCAATTGTGATAGAAGAAGAAAAAGGGGCAGTGATGGGATTCCCAGTGTGGGAGCTCTGAAATCAAACTTACCGGAAAAATAAAATAATTGCTTGAGAGTCTGTACTTAAAAAAAGAAGAAAGGAAAATGAGAAAGATGTGAAGAAAAACAGAAAAGGAAAGGCAATGTCACCAAAGGACACTGAAGTAAGCTTGGATCACACAAGGACATGTTTTTGAAACTTACTGTAGAGATGCATTAGCAATTACAAGCAGAAAGAGAAGACATAAAATGAGTTGTAACATTAAACAAACACAGAATATGAATGGAAAGGCAGGCCTGGGGCTATGTATTATTCTAAGCATTGTTCAGCTCCATCAAGGAAAACTTTGGATCCAAATGGCACCAAAGATCAAATAAAAATATATTGACAATAGCTAGTGCTGGTTCAGACATAGACAAGAGAACTCATGAGAGGGTTTAACTATCACATATGTACGCTGGGAATTCTTTGGTAATAATTATAGAAAGACAGAAATTCAAGCATAGTAACTTGTCTTAATAATAACCAGTGCTGAAGAAATCTTTCCAATCACAGTTAACACAATTAGAACTGGGGGGGGGAGTAGGGGAGCGGGGGTGGTGTTGTTTGTGGGTTGTTTGTTTTTTTAATTGCTGTATCTCTGACAGAATTATTAATTATTCAGTGCAGGGCTCTATTGGAGAGAAAGGCCAGCCTGTTTCAGATGACCAACCGCTGGAATTACAGCCCATTGCTCATCATTTTTTCGTCCTGCTTATTTCCAGCCTCAATCTGGTCCCTCTCCATGATCTTTGCACACTCTTTTTGCTGTTCCCCTCCTTGCATTCTTGGCAGAGGCATGGACATTTTGAAGGCCAGGCATGAAAGGAAGCAAGACGAGACTACTTTGAAGTCCCTCTTTCTCCCCATGCTAAACTCAGCAGTTTTATGGTTTCTGACGTGAGTTCTGCACTTTTGGAAGTGTTTTTGGAAGAAGCCATTTGGACTGGTATCTTGTGCCCGTTCTCCTTTTCTGTTTGTAGACAAGGGTACCAGTGCAACAAACTTCAGAAATGTTTGCTGTTTGCTTGGTCTAATGTCTGTGAGGGGGCTAAAAAGGGAATCTGAATGAATAGCATTTCTACCCAAACATGTTTTCAGATATTTTATATTGGCTTAAATCTAATTGTAAACTTTAGAAAAAAAAAATCTAAACAAACAAAACTTCACTCCCTCTTCACAGTAGGGAGGCTTCACAAGAGTAGTAAGTGCACTCTCAGATATCCTTGTTTACAATCAAGACCAAAATGTTAAGCTTCATAGGCAAGTTCTATTATATAAATTAACTTAAATAGTTCAAGCTGGCTTAATTTGTATTGAAAAGATCCCATTAGTATGTACATTTTTCAAACAAAAAGAAATCTGTCTACAAGTGCAGGGTATATTTATGGGTATAATTAGTGTAATTGTAATAGCTGCAAAATGAAAATCTGCAGAAAACACTCTAGAAAACATGGAGTAACCAGTAACAATTACCATTCCTATTGATATAATGCACTAGCTGACTGAAGAGCTCCCTTCTACAGACTTCTGAATGTGTTTAGTTTTAGAAAGAGCATGAAAAAATGGACAGCTCAGATCCTTTGCCCTGCAGGTCATTTCTCTAAATCCAACATGGGCTACAAAAGCCAGACACTCAGTCCTGTACTGACCGTTGTTCACAGCTTATATTTCATTCTTCTTAATGAAGTCTTAAAGAGCATGTCACAAGCATGATTAAAGCACCAATGCCGAAAGGTGATTAAGAACTGGTTTTTTTCTTTATAAGCCTGGCTAAATAAAATTCACACTGCCCAAAACATTTCAGTACATTCCTAACTTTAGGCCTGAGAGGAGGTCACACTGAAGCAAAGGGGACAATTTACATGCTCCAAGTCGAAGACACACCTAAGTGAGCTGCTGAATAAGACCTAAATTACACCCTTGCGAGGAAACTCAGCTGGAAGGCCAAAGACATAGAATAAATTACCACTTTGCCCTCAGACATGCATCCCTCCAGACACAAACTGAATTATATCAGCGGGGGCTGAGGAGAGTTTTACATTGGTGACAAGGTAGGTGCGATTTTTCTGTCCAGCCTAGGGAGAGCGGTAATATGGCAACCCATTCCAATACTCCCACTGGCACTCCAGGAGTCCTGTGCTTCTGAAATGAGCTTCTGAGCAGAACTCAGCTTGGGTTTGTACCTCCTGTGTAATTGTACTGCTTTTCAGGACGCTGATGTCATCGTCTTTAATCAAATTAAAACTTGAAAATCCACAGATAAAATGCTGAATGGTCATTTTATTCCAGATTTGCACAGCTGTTTGCAGGAACTGGATTATTATAGGATGATAAAAACTCTTTCAAAGGAGTGCGACAACCTCTGCTAGTAAGACCTTTGGAAAACATCCACCATTCAGCCAAGTAGCTAAGACCTAAGGATAAAATTCTCAAGCAGAAAAGACTGAACTGTACCTTGAGATGGGAGACCCACGCCCTGACTGCTCTCTTCAATCTCTCTGTTCGTTATGATCTACTTACTCAAATGATATGGTGATAATAAACTAATGGAGATGTTTTTAAATAAACCGGGTTTGGCCATAAAGTCTTTTCAGCTAACAATGTTCTATCATATCAGCAGCTGCAAAAGAATAAACCAAGGTATTTCCTCAGACAAGCCTCTCGCTTCAGTCTGACACCCAGCTGAGAGGTGGCCAGTTCCAGGAGACCACAGTCCACCAGTGGATGAGTGATGCAGAACCGCTCTCATGTTGCTGGGGCTGAGCTGGCACCAGCAGATCATACCCTTCCCTGCCACAGGGGTGGTGGGCTTGGCTTCAAGGAGGATGATCTTGCTATTCCTAGGAATCAGGCCCCTTTGGACACCTCCCATCCTGGCACTGGACTGACTGCTGGTACCTGTCCTGTGCATCACCAGGAGACTGCAACCCTCAAGGATACTAGTCTGGTACTTCTCCCTTCACAAGCAATGAAAATTGTATTTTAAAACTATATAGATACACAAATGATGATGGCTTTTTATGCTGTTGATGAGTAGCCCATAGGTTAGCCCACATCTTTGATATCTAAGATGACAATATTAATATTTCTATTATCTTTGAGAACCAGGGTACAGAGCTACCCCGAGGAGTTTTACATTATTTTCTGCACATTGTATTACTGGGTTTATATTCTAGTAGAAAAAAAATAAAAATCATTCTTTTTCTGGCATACTCCAGCTTGCAAGAGAAGATCAAGCACATCGTGTGAACAAGAATTCAGAGAAAAAAAACCCAAGTCTGGATGTTGGATATATTAATTTACCAAAACAAACAGAAATAAAAAACATTTGGCAGGTGGTGATGGACGTTATGCTGCTGTTAGCAAATTTTAGTTTACTTTCAGTAAGAGCACATCCACTGTGTGGTAACCTTGAGTTCACTTTGCCAAAATCAGTGGAGAAACAGTCTGTCAACTGCAATAGATAGAGCTGGCTATGGGTAGTTGGCCTAGAGTACTCAGTTTTGAAATGGTGAGTTGGCAAGGCTTGTCTTCCATTTAGGGCCACAGGACAGGGCACCACTGTCATATTTATCTTTGCCTCTACTCTGTGGGTTGTCCTCTAGTCTTTACACAGAGGATATGAAGTGCTAAACTGTAATCATTTAATCTTATCTGAGTATTTCTGTTTAATGAGGTCTGCATTGTTCCTTTCTGTACATCAAAATGTATCATTTGCTAAAAAATTTAAAAAAAATCTTAAATGAAAAAAAAGAAACAGGAAATAGGGGCTGAAGAGGTGAAGAACAACAGAATAAAAATTAAAAGTAAAAACACACAAACATGGCTTGACCATCTAAAACAGTCTCCCAGTTGAGAGCTCTTATGTTCCCTACAAACAGAGTTGCTCTCTTGTAAGTATTTTATAAATCACTATTCTGCTGGCAAACAGTATGTAAGCCGTTAAGCTCCTACAGATGTTATGTCTACATCGGAAAAGAATGCTCTATTTTTAGCCACAAACATTTTCTGGTTAAAGAAAAGCAAAGTAAAGCCATGACAATTAAATCTAATAGCTGTGCACAGCAGTCTTGTCAGGCTGCCTCTCTATAGGTGAATGGAAAATGCAGGAGGACTAAAAGCTCTGTAGCTGAAGGAAACTGCACAATTGAGATGCTTCTCTGATTTGGTATTTTTAATCTTTTTTTTTAGGAGAAAGAAGCTATGAATTTGAGATTTTCTTCTAGTAATAGGGAAAACATTTCAGCGAGATTTTTTCCTTCAATCCTATACCTTATTCCTATATATATACGGTGAGTTTCTATTTCTTAGAGCATGTTCTGCTATAAAAGAGAGGAATGAGAGGAAGAGGTAATCATTCACAATTTGGGTCTGTGCTTTCCTTCCAGCGTTCTCAACTCCACCTCAAGTCTTTAGATCCTAAAAAAAACCCCCAAAAAACGAGCAGACAAACCCCATCCCCCCCACTCCTCCCAAAAAAACCCACCAAAAAGCCAAAACCAAAATGCAAAACCAAAAGAAACACCTTACACAACAAAATGCATGTTTCTTTTTCAGATATTGCAGACATTTCTCATTAGCAGGCCTTTCTTTGGCCCAAATTTGAGAGTGCTTGGTAAAGCCACTTGTAAAATAGGAGACTCAGGATAAATAGGTGTTAATTATGTTTTGAAGAGTCTCTTAGCACTTTTTGCCATGTTGCATCTCCAAAAATTGTCTGTTCTAGAAACTTCAAATAAACCTCATCTGAAGTGAGATGTAGCTGAAAAGGGCCATTAGAAGAAGCAGGAAGGCATTCTGGGATATTGTTTGTTGGTAATTAGGATGGTAAGAAGAGTATTACGAGCTTTAAAAGATGTTTAAAGGTTGTGAAATGACTAAATAAGATTCGGAGTTCTAATCCTTACAGTTAACCACAGATGAATGCAGCTTCGGAGAAAACAATGGAATAACAAGACTGTTAAAATGGTGGAATTGAGCTCTCCCACCCAGCTGAGAGACATACATTTTTCAAGGCGTTTGGCAAGAAAGTTTTACAGCCAGGGGTGCTTTAAGAGGACGTTTTCAGGATGACACTAATGCCCGAGTCAGAGAAGCTTCCTTCAGCTTTGCAGTGGAAAAACAATCCCACTGAACTGGCAGAGATTTAGGAGGTCAAGGCATGGACCCTATTCAGCACAGTGAATAGCACATCTGGCCCTTTGTGTTTTATGTCTAAAGAGATGGGCCCAAGGGATCTTCCAGGTGTTACTATGAAGGCCAAAAAGTAAACACAACAATTACCAGACAGGCCCCTAAACACGACTCTGGGGACCAGCGCTCAAGGCAAATTTTGGAGTCTTTTCTCCGAGGATGAGGTGTCCTGGTGCTTCTGCTCACAAGTTGTTATAAGGGACAGCTGAACGTGGGAAAAAAATGGCTGATAACTGGCAAATCTAACTGAGATTGGGGCACCTATGCAGGTTTTTCCTCCTTGGGAAACAATGATCAGTAGCAGAAGGCTTTCCAATGTATGTTTATAGGGATGCTGGAGCCAGATATTTTTTAAAAAGTGGGAAAAAGGATTTCGAACAGCAGCTAATGCAAATATACAATCCTAAGATTCACACGTTAGAGTTCTGTCTTAAATTAAAGGAATAGTGCCAATTTATGACCTCTGAACAAGCCTAGGCTCTCTCAGAGGTCTTTGGCAGTCCGCACAGTCTTTTCCATATACAACCACCCTGTCCTTACACTCCAGCCATGGTGAACTTCATACAGAGAAGCACCATTTCATACTACACTCTGTCTTAGTCATATGGTTTGCTTCAAGATGACTATCACAAAGATTTCATTTTTCTTTTGTTCAGAGGGCACATGCTCCTACCCACTCAAACCCTGAGACTGAAGTATGTCTTCATCTATAATAAAGGCATATCACAGCAGTGACAGATACAGATGCTGTGTTAATAAACACCGAGGAACACAGCTTTATTTGTTACAGCTTTGTATCTCTGAAGGTCTGGAAGGAGGGAAAGCAGAAATCAATACATGGAGACAGCAGGAACACAGAGAAACTGCCAAGGTGGACATACGCAGCTCTCCAAAGGCTGGCGGAGAGGCAGGAGAAATGGAAAATCATAAAGTAGTACAGAGAACCCACAGACCCATGAAAACTCCTCTTCAAATATTTTGTCCCAGTATCTCACAGAGAAAATATACAGAAAAGAAATTCCTAGAGGAAAAAGTCTTTATTAAGCTAAAATCATGGCTTAGAACATATTTCAATAACCAAAGGTAGCATGAAACTATTTAACTTGCAGTGAAATAATCATTAAAAGAGTAGGAAATTGATCTTTAAATACAGCTAAAACTCAAAGATTCAAAATCACTGAAAAGTGTGTTATCCAAATAGCTCTGGGTCTGTCCAAAAGCTATTCATGTGTAACAACACAAAAACCACCAACAAAATAAAACCCCGTTCAGTAACTTGAAGATATCCTTTTTTGCTGGAACAAAATGAGTTCATTTTCATCAGCGATACAGCAAAATAGAATTATTTAAATTCAACTTGTAAAATTTTATACTAATACCATCCTCTGAGATCCACAGAGAGCTCACAACGGAAGCTGTAACTTACACCAGCTTGACTAAAGGCATAAGATGGAAGTCAACCTTCTACAACGTTTTACTGTGAACCCTTCCATTATGTTACAGAAGCTCAGTGTGTCACACAAAGGCACAGAGGTTATGTGAAATAAGACTTGCGTGTATCTATAAAGCAGCAGAGGGAGAAAGAACCTGACCTTAAACTGTTAATTTAACAAAAATACAATTGTGCTTTTCAGCCTGCAGCCACTGTCTGGGGAAAGTACGCTTACATAAGTACACTAATAGAGAAAAATGGTTTCCATGCAACATAGCTAGATAATCTATCTGAATAAGAAGCTATTTTTAGTTTTCAAGAAAAATGACTTCTTCAAATGAAAGCATCACTTTCACTATACTCAAAAATGACTTTTCGTCAAACAGTCATAAATATAATGTGCATCATCTATTTACATATTTCATGTAGATTTGATATTTTACCTGATACATTACTTAGATGCTAAATTCTATCAAAATAAATAAAATTTGTCCTTGGTAGTAGAATATTTTATTCCAGTAGGTTCTATTTATTAAAATGAATAAATACAAGGTTTTCCTTGAAGACAACTGCATTGTTACGTGCTGTGAGAAGTCAACGATGTTTCTGTGATACTAATTGTAATTTTTAAAGACACTAGTGTAATTTACTTATAAACCAATTTCTCACAACAGTACTGTACATCAGCATAATAAAAAAATATTTTTTTTCCCAGCTTATCCTTTAAGGACCTCTCTCTGCCCATTTAAAATTCTTTTGCTATGCTGAATGCATGACACTTACACACAATGTTCATCACAACAAAATACAGAAGATGCTATGAATTAAGTCACTGATTTGTATTAAGACAGGATTAACTTAAAACAGGACCCCACACCAGAAGTCTCTGAGCCAGTACCTAAACCAAAGAACTTACTACATCAAGAAAAGTTAAAGAAAAAAAACAAGCAGAGGGGAGAGCACGACAGTGACCAAAGTCATATTAGAGTCACAGAAAGAGGGTGCCATGCTTTCTATATATAGATACATAAGGCAGGATGACAAAAGAAGTGGAAGGCAAAAATGGCAAAGGAGAGGGAGCACAACAGGAGAGGGAATGGCAGGAAAGAATAGCATATTAAAAGCAATTGTCTTAGGCAGACAGTGGATGGACTGATGATCATAGGTGACTAAAGTCCTGCGATTCCAGTTGTAACTCAGCAACTCAACAGTAATTACCCTCAGCT
This sequence comes from Tringa tobata, assembly GCA_033628505.1. Lineage (NCBI taxonomy): Eukaryota > Metazoa > Chordata > Aves > Charadriiformes > Scolopacidae > Tringa > Tringa tobata. The sequence continues at coordinate 1,826,766 of JAHREE010000480.1, forward strand.
CAACCCACTAGTGACGTAAAAGCATTTACGATATCAGGTAAGTGGCTTTAACCAATAAAGTTTACTTCACGAACAGGAATGCAGGTTTATGAGTATGGCCACTTGATGCTGAGGAACCACCCAACTTCTCATTTCATGAAAGCAGCTCCATGTCCTCAGGAAGAACAGTTGTTGATTGGCTGAACTGAATGCACAACCACTCCAGGTTTGTTCCTGTACACTCATGTCTCTCCTTTACCAGGAGCTAGTGATGGCCACTGGGACTGTTCAGATTTATATTTTTCCATGATGATAAGTTCTGCATGTGTATCCTAGGAATATCATGGACTTAGCCCATATATATTCAGAGTTGTCCTTAATTTATAAGTCTCTTGTGAATTTTGGTGTTGCTTCACAAACACTAAATTCAGAAGGATGGTATATGTTAAGCAATCAGGCTTTGGCTTCTATTGAATGGATTACTAAGATAAGCCATTATTTTCAACAGTTTTCCTATCAAACACACAAGGGAAGGATTTATTTTTTTAATCTTCCTTTATGTTGTTTCATGTTTTTTTATAATAAAAATTCCATTGATGCACCAAAGCATCACAACATTTGTAATAGCAGTGTAATAAGATATCCAAGATAGCTAAACCTTGAAGAAAAAATAAGAACCAAAATGAAAGAAATACAACTCTATTCATGAATCAGCAGATGGAAAAAAAAAAGAATAAAGCCTAAGGTTTATTTTACAAAACAGTATTTAGAAGGATATGTAAGATACAGACACGAAATATGTAGAAATATGTAGAATACATCCATTATCTCATCTGAAAAGTGTTGCCTTCAGGGTATTATGTGTAGGCATCAGCCGAGAATGAAGGATAAGCTTGACAAAAGCTCATCCTGCAACAGCAAAGACTGTCACCTGAAAGAGCAAGAGCCAGTAAGTTCTGCATAACCATTGTGTGAATGTATGGGGAAATCTGTTTTTATGAGTAATGGGGCATTCAGGCAAAACCTTTTAGTACCCTAACACCCCTAAATGTGTAGTAGGGGAACTAGTAGATGAGTACTGTGCTGGTCGCCTGGGAACCTGGAAATAAAATTATACATCTTTGTGGATCTTTCCCTGCAAGCCCGGCAGAATTCATAGCAAGACACTCTATTGAGAACTGTGTGTCCTTATGACGTACACAAAGCTTACATTAGTAGCCGTAAATTCTTTTTTTATTGCTAATATTATTCATGATATCTTTATTTAAGGGGTTTCTGGTTTGTTTAGTTCTCTTTTTTTTGAAGTTCAAACAACATTTTAGATGTATCTCAGCTGGGGTCAGCCTGAACACTGACACAGCAATTGCTGGCACAGTTTTTGACCAAATGTGTTTGGATTGAGACAACTTGGTCATTTAATTTAATTAAATTTCTCTAGCCTTCTCCCTTTTCCATCCTGTATAATTTAAGCCATGCATAGAATCTTAGATTAATGCAGCAGTGAGAAAGCAAATCTTTCTACAGGCAATTTCTTTAAGCAGATCTTATAATAGTGTTAATAAAGGGAGTCAGGGACTGACTGAGAACAATCTTATATTTAATAGTTTTTAAAACATTGTACATTTAAGGAATACTAAAAATTCTTAATGTTGGTATGTCAGTGGTGTTACTTTATACCATATACTCTTCAGCTGGCACAGTCCCCAGGCGTATTGCTGATAAAGCACAATAGCTGAAATCATTATGCCACTAACACACTTAGGATGTTGGACTAAGCAATCTGAATGCTATTATTAGCATTTGCCTTTTGATGCAAAATAATAACTTAGAATATAATTCAGTGCTCTAGGAAAAAAAAAAAAAAAAGAACCAATTTCATCTGTGGCACAATTCCAGTGAATATACACGAGGAAGACTTTGGACCAATTCATCAACTAAATCTGTTGTATTACATGTGTTCACTTAAGTGACAATGACTTTATTCTGAAAAGTGCTGAAGCAGCGCAAAATAAGCAAAGATTCTGTGTACAGCAGAAACTGCAATTACCTGTGATGCTCATTGAAGCTCCAAGTCAATCTTCTTTGGCTGTCATAGAGAAATTACCATGCAGAATTTTCTGTTATTTTGCTCTTAGTAAAATAAAAGCCCACAGTGATGTCTTGTTTGGGGTTGGATTTCTTCCTCTTGGTTTTGAAGACTTGTAAGTTCTAAAACATTATCACTCTGCTGTGCTGTAAAAATCTTGCCTGTTGCTGCTCTCCTATGTTTTCTGTTCCCTATCTCAGTCCTCAAGCAAATTTGTCTTCCTGCAACTACCTAGCTAGACTACACATTTCTACTGAATAGTGAGAAAAGTTAGGGTGTGCATACACACTCCTGTACCACGATAATCATGACAACAGCCACTTTTGCCCACAACAAACCTTCTAGAGTCAAAGTTGCCTCCTTACGTCCCATTTTTAAAGGTGAGAGTAATTTTTATGCAGCATTCTGGCACAATTTATTTGGAAACCAATTGGTTTCTCCTGCAATCTACAATTTGGCAACAAGAAAGGAAGGTAGCATAGCCAAGGCTGAAAGGCTGTTCTTACAACCCACCTAATTCCCTTGTGCATGCATGTGACCAATCCCAATCTACCTTTAAAATTAAAATAGAAGAAAAAGATTAGACAAATACACACACGTTTGTATTAGGAAAATAAAGAATGAATGTTACAACCAGGAGAAACAAATTCCATGAACATCACTGAATGTTTCTCAAAGTGTATAATATTTACCATTTTATGTGTTAGACAAGCAAAAGGATGTTTAAGAAGAAAAGGAAAATTAGGCACTGTGTATTTATAGCATTAAACAGCGTCAAATGCATCGAGGGAGGACATTACAGCTCCAAAAGGGTGAAGAACCCAAAACCAAAAAAGAAAAATCTGATTACCCATGATTAGACGGACCCAGAAAATTTCATAGCAATGTATGAAACACTGTTGCTTTTAACACAGATTTAGAAGAAATTCTATCTGCCAGGATAAACAGAACAATAATTAAACTTATTACTGTATCAGAAGTTTTCTACTTTTCATGCTGTTGATTAACTACTGGCAAAAATTAGTTTACATGTCTTGCATTTTTAAGAGCGATCTACGTCTACTGCCGTCTGGACAGTTTAGGTCTCTTCAATTACATCTACTGACTAAGAATTTTAATAACTGTTTCAGTGATTGATACTTTCCAGATCATTAGGACCTGAATACAAAGAAAGCAGCACTTCAGTGTTTACTATCAAAAGATGGTTTTAAGTAAACATCCAAAAAAAGAAAAAAATCTTGGGGTTTTCTGTATATTTTTTTTTTTTTTTTTTTTTTTTACAAAACAGAAGTTTCGTAATGGGATTTGGAAAAACTCTTCACAGGGAACAAGAGTCAGAACACCATTTATATTCTGAAGAGGAAAGCAACCAAAGACATGTGTGTGAGGGGGAAAAAGCGGCGGGGGGAAACTTTTAATCCAAATTGTTTCATATAAGGATTATGTGATATTGCACAAATTTGCTCAAGTTACATAATAAAACCGTAAGGAAGGCTAGACTCTAGTATCTTAATTCTGCTACAGTAAGCCTATCACAAGCCACTAGAGCCCCAAATATAAAAAGGACTGATCAGTAAGGGTAGGAATATCAGAATCAGACCCTAAACTCTTTCCAGTGTGAAATCTCATATCTGACTTTCAAAAACTTGTAAAAAAAATTGAAGAAAATCCCAGAAAATTGTTTTTTAAAAAAAAAAACACATCCCCAAGCTATTTTCAATTATTTAGGTGCTAGCTAACAATTTTCTTAAGTTATTTTCTTTCAGGTAAAATATTTTTGTGTAAATTTTCGTGAAAAGTTGTGGTAAAGTAATAGGGAGAGAAGCACTGAATTTACTGACTCCTGGTCTGATTTCTTCATCCCAAAGAAGTTTGCTGTTTGGTTGTGAAGAAAGCTACAGTAGATAATTGATATCAGAAGAAAAACTAGACCATATTAACCACGGTATGCAGAGTTAGAGAAAGGGAAACAAAAAAAGACAGAGAAGTTGTAATAGACACTCCAGTCAGCATAGAAAGAAGGTGATGGCAATGGCCATGTCTAATCACACTCTTAACTACCTAAAATATGCACTGGATGTCACAGAGAACTGCGATTTCCACAGCATAACGAAGTTTGAGGGAGCCACAATCTGTGATAAAACAGTTTTCCAACCTGAAGTATACATTATAACGTCCTCTAGAACTTGAGCCATCATAAATATCAAAATCACAAAGCGATAACACTGAGGTAACAGTAACAGCAAAAAGATGGGTTATAACGATCCATCAACGTCACAAGTACTGATCAGCAAAATACCCAACACAAATTCCAACACCCACTAAGGAACACAGTCTTGTCAAAACCTGTGCTTCTAATTTGATAATCTGTCTTCATTTGTGCAACTGCTGAGCTGGCATTAACTTCACCACTCCAGCTGGAATGGGATGCGCGAAGTCACAGAGGAGTATGATCTACAGATTTTGCCTCTTTGCTGGGTAACCAGAAAAGCTCCCTGCCAAGCATGTTCTTGAGCAGTAATGGTGTGCAAGGTGAAGGATGCAGCAGCAGATATTGGCTCATGTACTTTCAAATGTTCTGCAAAAACTGTTTATTACACACAAACCTGTACAGGTGTCAGTGCATCTCATCAGCTTGGCTCATTTAATGCCACATGGGCACTCTCAACACCGAGCAGGCATTAAACAAACGTCATTTCTTACAGTTCACCCAGTGTTTTTCCGTCTGTGGATTGGCTGAAAACAACTAATCAAAGTATTTGCTACTGATGATTTGTTTCCCAAATTGTACAGATCGGCCTGATAAGCCAAACAAGCTTAGGAGAATTGTTTCTGGAATGGAAAACGTTGATTTGTATTGGAAGAATGCTTTTAAAAAACTGGGATTTCCCTATGTGGCACAATATAATGGGTGAGTATGAACAACACACAAACAATCTCTAAAGAAAGCTGTACCTGGTAATTTGATGAGTACTTCAAGACTATAGCTGCAGTTACAGGACTGTCTGTCTAGGCTAATTTAGCCTGCTGACGTTTTGCTATGAAGACACTTTCAGCATTTTGAAGTTATGAGTATCATGGGAGAAGGGAACATTTTTCACAAGACACAGCAATTAAGCAATATTAGCAAATATTCAAATAATTTCAGCCTGGATTCTGCTCTGTGCAGCCCTAAGCCTGAAGATTAAAATTATTATTTAACTGCTTACTCACCACATCTGCCTAACCTTATTCGTGTTGCACACAGGGCATGGTGGAGTCCTTTACTCTGTAAATGGGTGAAATAAATCCACTGCAGATTTACAAGCGTAGGAACAGAGAAAGACATTAATGAATGCCATCCTTTGCAATGGCAGGATTAGACAGGGTCACAATTCCCTCCACTAAAAGAACCAAGAGTAAGTTAGCAACCAGTGGCATTAGAAGGGCAGAAGCAGGCTCTTAAATTAAGGTTCATCAGCCAAAGACTGGTAGGGACATTGTTTTTCCTACTGTACTACTAATCATTATGTAAAAGGCATGACTTCCAGTTTGCAAGCTTAATGTTCTTATTCCCAGAGAATTTCTATGGGCAAAACCATTAAATTGCTTCAGTGTTTGCAAAAGGCACACACAGCAGCAGTATAACTACAAGCAATGCCTGCTCAGGTAAACAGTGCAGTGCAGTAAACTGCCTTCTCCAAAAGTTCAGGAACCTCGCTTCTGATTTTTTTACCACGGGATAGAACCATCAGCCTTTGATAGTTATTTTAGATACCAGTTAAAATGCATCTGATATCAGCATGCAAATGGACAAAAGCCCACTGTCATTTCCAGAATCAAAGGTCTCACATACAATGCAAACTGTCTGACGTATTTTAGGTAGGTACCTCCTGATGACCTTCAGGACCGCGATGTCAGACTCATCTCCTGATTGTGTGCCAGAGGTGTGTCTTTAACATCTAGGTAGACAGTCAGTGAAAGCTGACAGATAAAATTTGGGAAATTAAGATCTGCTTGATAAGTCATTTTAGTGTCTACATAATGCAGTCCTATGTGTCTGAGTTATCAGTGATGTTTGAGTAGGTCTGCCTCCAAAAGTAATCTAATGGACTGCAAGAGAGAAATTGTTTAGAGGTGACAGGTTTTTCTGCATGGTAGGTGACGCACAGGTGGATTCAGTAAGGCCAGCAAATATGCCATACAAATGAGAGAAGAGTTACAAGGTCCCACAGACAGCTCTCATGCCCATGGTGCAGCAGTAGGACCACATCATGGCACAACACTAGCTGAGTCCTGACAACAGCTGTATCAGGATGATGACACCATCACTCCACACTCAGCTACTGCGTGTTTTGATACACCCTTGGCAGCACCAGTTCCGCTGGGGTTAAACTTAATGGAGGAATATAACCTGCTCCAGCCAGTTTTAGTTTGGATAACTTAAAGAAGTTCACCATAGTGAAGTGGATGGCTGCAACATAGCGCAAGTTACTTGCCTCCCAATTTTGGTTTTGAATGTGGGGTATTTGCAGGAAAGGGACATTAACAGTCCTGTCATCGTCTTCTTCAGAAGGGCAAAGTCTGAAAGTTCTAGTAGAAAAACACTCTGCCATTTTACCCATAGGGAGGAAACTGAAGAAACAAAAAAGCAGAAAAAAACGTACTCCAGAAATGCCAGAGAAGTATTCTGGTGAAAGAAAGTAGATGATACGAGAAGGCAGCGGTGGCAAAGAAGATAAAGACAAAGATGAAAAAAAGGGCAAGGAGCTCTAGGATCATTTTGTAACCCAATTTTTCTAATTGCAGCAGAAATAGAGGAGATTTCTCTTGGAACTTATCTTCTGTATCTATATTACTACTGCACCACTCATTTGGAGTGTCCTCTAAGCCAAAAGCTATTACAAGTGCAAACCAAGAAGCTATATCCTATGGAGCTAGGGAGCCGTATTTCAGCTGTGGAGGAAATTACTGGACCTTTTTATAATTACATAAAGTTTTAAAAGGGTTTTGAGATGTCTCGTACTGTAAGATAGTGACTTGCACGTAGCATTGACAGCCAAGAACTTCCAAGTTTTACCACATTTTTTTCATAATTCACTGCATTTTGGCAAGCATATCATTTCAGCCATCATCTGCCTAAACCAGACAGAGCAGGCACTTCTATATATTTTTAAGAACATAAGTAAGTGGCTTGATGCCTCTCACCTGCAGTATGCAGCAAAGACAGACCGACCTGTTAGCTAAACAATAAAACACTACCGAGCATTTCAGGAAGAAAATACTGTGGGATGTGATGCAGCAGGGGAACTGAGTATGCTCCACTTCATGGTCCACTGCCAGGCTTCTCGAAAAAAGGAAGCTCAGGCTGAACATTTTTGAAGGCAAACATTCAATACCTAATTATGTTTTATGAGGATGCAAATGATGAAAGCATACCCCAACATTGCTAAAAGGAGCACAAACATTATCAAATCATCCATACAACTCAAAGCACTCAATCTTTATTTTACACACTCTTTTACAAAGGCAGAGTAAGGAAAGAAGACATTTTCATCTTAACTAATGGAAATTCCAGCCTGGCATAAGCAGGGTAAGTCAAAGCTTTATTTCCATGCAGTCATTCAATAAAAGCCTACTGTATGTCTCAGTAGGGTAATGGAGGGCAGAAGAAGGAGTTCTGTACTTAAGATGCAGCTGAAATATTTTTCATATTTAATCCAACTATAAAATTATTAAAATCATAAGTTGTGATAGGTAGTATTAGGGAAATTGGAATGATAAAAATTGTATTTTTATCAGTATTCCGTTCTTGAACTCTGTATGCAGCAGGATTCTTCTTGTTCCATTAACTAAAATATTCACTATCACCAAAATAAACAATTTACTTTGTATTTACAATATATTTCTATAGCAAATGTTGACTCACGTGTTTATTTGAAGCTTTTCTTCAAGATATTGGTGTTACAGAACATCAGTGTTTCATAGTTGTGAGCATGACTAATTCAGGTTGATGTTCAATAAAGTGTGTTTGTTCACCTCAACATGTGAAAATCTAAAGTAGGATTTGTAATCCATCCCTTGAAAGTGCACAGTAGCACTAATAGGATCAGTAAAAGTAAGGAAGGTTTATTTTACTTTAAAACTGGAGTATCATTAATTGAGATATATGTTCAAGTTCTCTTCCCTAAACCGCAGAAGCATCCTTAGTCCTGTACTCTGATCACTGAGAGAAACTTTCACAGTTTGATCAGCTTAATAGGTATAAACTCACAAAGTTTAAAATATTTTTTTCAACATTGTCCAAATCAAAGAATTTGTCCCAAATACAATCGATTGTCTTACTTAAATATGCTAGAATCTATCAGGCTGTGAAGTGGTTTAGCAGCAGCTTTCCATAAAGACTGAAACCCCTGCAAACACCAAGCACAATCTTTTCCAGCTTCCCAACAATTATGATTCCACTCTTAGTTTTCAAAAAAATGGGGATGGACATCAAATAAATAGTTTGAAATAATCCTGGTAAAATTATATTCAAGCTCAAAGTGGCAGACAATCCAGGTCACATTTGTTCTCCCTTCCCTTAAGCTTTTCATTATACAGCAAAGTTTTTCCTAAACATGCCTTGCAACCCTGATTAAATTTAATTATGCTTCAGTTGTTATCCAAATAACTTAAAATAAGTAATTTTTGTGATTAATAAATGTACTAAGATTGCAACTTCCAACCCAGTTTTATTGCATATTGTATCATTGCAAATCTGTTCAATAAATACACTTTTAGTTAGCTAAATGACAAGCAGTTCACTGAGTGGACAAGCACTGACGAACCCCCTGAAGGGTAAACTCTGACTCCAAATATACATGACATGGGCATTTATTGGGTATTAATCTGGTTTCATTGTCTGAAAAAAAGTAGCCTATTGCACATAAGCAAGTAAAATCATCGATTACAACAAAAGATGTCTTCAAACCAAAGTATGTCACATTGTAGCCAGGTTTCGGGTAATAATGGCACTGAACTATGCTGTCTGTACTCTTGATAAACATCATGCAGACATTAGAACTCCCTATAAAAATATTTAACAGTAGGAGTATTATTTATTGTGTTTTCTCAAAAATGTATGGGTCAAGGGATTTCAACACAATCTGTCTTGTTGCCATTCTCTATAAAGTGTCTGAAAATTTAAATAAAAAGTCTGAACGTCAGAGCTCTCTGGCCAGAGAGGCCTCACTGGGAGGAGGAATAATGAATCATGGGAACCTTCCAATAGTGTAGACTCCTTCCTTCTCCAACATTTTCAGATATGCTTATTGTAGATATACATCTAGAAATACCTTTGAGAGCTCTGGGCACATAGCTGGTAAAAAAAAAAAAAAGCTACAAAATTAAGGACTATCCATGTCTATAAGCAAATCTTTCCCCCTTTACAAGAAGGAAAAATTGCACTTAGTTTTATATACAAAGGCTTGATGGTAGACTGAAAAAACTTAGCTACTACTTACTCTACAGAGCCTGTATAACGTAATTCTTTCAGTCACTTCCAACTTCCATTATTCCAAATTCATGTCAAGAAGGACTTTGTAGGACCCTGCATAAAGACTTTTTAAAGGACCGATCCCGTGAGAGAAGAATCAAAAATAATGTCTGCTTCACTAAAACTTCCAAGAAAAAATAAATCCTTTCAAACTATTGCAATTTTTAACAACCATATCTTTTTCTTTCCTTTTTTTTTATGTATGATGAACTGTTCCAAGTTCACTCCTGCAATTCTGCTTCTCAGTCCTACCTCAGTCTGATTTCTTACCCCATGTAGAAGCTTATGGGCATATATTCTTCTGGACTAGAGAAGTTCTGTACAGAGTTACAGACCTTTACAGATTTACCTTTTACAGCATAAAAAGGAAAAGTACAGGAAAAAAACTTCCATTTTGGAGCCATATAAACTACAGAAGAACTCCAGGGTTTTTAGAAATCTCTAGCCCTTACAGTTGCAGAAAAAAAAAACCACAACCAAACCTTAAAAAAGTCAATTCTCACCGCTCAAAATCCATAAAACAAGAAAATGCCTTGCAAATTGTTTTTATATCTGACAAGCACTAATGCAATTCAGCTTTGTAATCAGCTTCAAGATGCCATAGCCATCATTAAACTTCACATCTGGCACCTGGCCATAAAACAGAGCACTGCTGCCCTCCCGCTCTGTACTGCGCCAGCGCCAGGCGATCCCTGGCCAGCCCAGCCCTCTGCCCCACCACTGGCTCGCTCATTTAGCAGCAAATACAGATTTCACGTTGCCCTACTTCCACCCTACATTCTTGGAGGTTAAGATCACATCACCAGTATGATTTAGAACCCGATTCAAAAATGTATGGAAGACAGCCAGCGCTGAATCAATCTCTCAAAGGCAAATATTAGAAGTCTAACCCTTACACATTCTCAGTCATTTGGCAGTGCTGAGCACCACAGTGGTGTTGAAGAGATAAATTTTGCTCAGATGAGATATGTACACCCAGAATTACATTATTCAAACTTAAGAGGTGAGTTTAAAAAACTAAAAGGCGTGAATGCCATCCAGTTTCCCTATACATTGGTACTGACAAACATCTACAAAAACACTGTGGAAATCATCTCCCCCAGAGATTCTCTGATCTATGTTCTCAGGTCTTGATACTCAGACATAGCCCAAGACTGTCCGCTCTAAAGCTTCAGATCCCTCCTGAAGTTTTTTTTAATGTGTTGGCTGCTGTTCATTTGATTTCATGACCGATTTTAATGAACAGGTGAAATTTACTGATGGCTCAACCTTGGAACCAGAGCCAGCCAGTAGAGCAGATCGCACTCTGCTTCACCCACAAGTTGCACACACAAATCATTCGAAACCAAACGAAGGCGCACAGGAGAAGAGCATGAGGCAGTCTATGTTACAAGGGCTGAAATACCAAAAAACAAACATAAAAAAACCTGATGAATGGAGAGGGTTTTTTTGTTTACATGCATCTTTTAGAGAGGGCAAAAGATACTGACTTATCCTGCTAACCCGTTCACTTAATGATTTGAAATTACTTCTTCCTAAACACGTCGGTACGCAGTTTACAAATGGAGACTTCCACTGCTTAACTATCAATCTCCTCCACAGCCTAACATATCCCACTGACCACCTCTCCCTCACATTTGTTCTAAATCACTGACATATAGATTATTTGTATGGTATATGTATATTGCCTCTCCTCTAATGACTCTGAATAGCTCTTTATCTTTTTGCTATCTGTACACCGCAAGCAGAGATTATCTCAGGATTAGGGTGTTAATTTCAAGCATATCAGGTAGTCAGAAAAACTATTCTTGTGCTTGATCTGATGTCACTTAAACCTTAAGTCAATTTGACACTCCTTCATTGAGAAGTAAATGCTTTCTAATTAACTATTAACAATTGTTTTTACTCTCTTTTCTGATTTTCCTACAAAATGCTCATTCTGGTTTTAAAATGTAAAATGTAAAAGAGATTTTGTGGCATAAGCCAAAATGCCAGTTAATACTGTACGTAAGAATGATGCTACACTTGAACTAGCCAAGTATGAGAACAATGTAAGGGAAAAATAAGGCTTTATTCATAATGTGTTTTACTCTTTTATCTTCAAGCATAAGATCATTTATCAAGTTGTATTTTTAAATGGACCATGAATCTTGAAACTGTATCTATTAAAATTCTCCACAAATAAATCCTTTAAAAAACATTGATTCCCCAATTACAGAAAAGTGCATTTATCCACTTTTATTTAGGAAATCATTTAACACCAGGAGTGCCTTTAACTTTGCTGAACCAGACTGTGCCCCACAGTGGTGCTGAACTGTAGCTTTAAAATGTCATTGCCAGTTTGAAGAACCCAGGCAAGGCTCTCCCCTTCTTCTCCACCCTTTCTGCATGGCTCTGCCGCAATGCCCCTATAAACCAAGTAGAAGGGATTCCTGCCACAACTTGACTGGAATAGCCAGGATGCTGTCATTTCCGAGGTGATTTTCAATAAATGAACCGAAAGGAAGTTCCTGCAGCCAGATTATAAATTGTGGGCCTTTGGGGTGCACTCCTTCAGAGGCTACGCAGGCTTCAACACAGCAAGGAATACCGACAACGCTGACCCAGAGCACGCAGGACATTTAGTTTCTCTTTCCCTTTTGCAGCTGGTAATCTCTGAAGCAGGTACAAGGGGCAAAATGGGAAAGGGGTTAAAAGACCACAGCTGCCGCAACTTCCCACAACCTGAGGTGGATGGTGCTGGTTTCCCACCGGCAAATCCTTGGGGAAGGCTCACAGGAAGCAGTAGTCCCTCTACACCATACTCGTGCTGCTCCCACCACCGGAGTGATCAGCTCCTACTGCAATCTCTCAAAGGCATTAACTGGGAGAGTTAAGTAATCTCAATTTGATTTAATCTAGTGGCTCTGGGGGGACAGTAAGTATTTCAATCTCTATCTAATTTCTGGGGCAAGCAGCAGATTTAGGATTGGAGGAAGAATAACTTCTTTTTTTTCCTGACTCGCCATTTCTCTGCTTCTTCATGCTACAGAAAATAACAAAAATAGCAAGATAACTTTATCTTTTAAAATAGCTTCTATTCCCAAAAGGTGCAGCTGCATTTGCTCACACTTCCACTCAAGAACATGATAAAAACATTTAAGCCTAAATGAAGAATTCTAGTCAGAAATCATCCACACTTTTAACAGATGACAACGAAGGGATTAGGAATTTATGACTACAGTCAAGGTAGGCTCCCCATATTAAAGAAATCATTTTTAATTAACAGAGCAGAAAACCTACACAGAGCCTCCAGAGATGCTCTGGGTTGCTCTGGGAATGTGGAAGCCACTCGCAGCTTATGTAGTGGCCATTCTGTTGCATTACAATATGCGCTATGTGTCACTGCAGTGAAGGAACTTGCAACAAACTTCATTGGCACTATCATTAGAAATTTATGATGAGCTCTCCAAGTATAAAAGCCCATTTAAAATAACTGACAGAAGGGAGAAGGTTAGAACTGCTATTACTTTTATCAGACTCTGCAGTAAAAACAATGAAAAAGTATACCTTAGGGTTTTAACTACAACATGTGAACTAGCAACTACAGCTGGTTTTGAAAACTTTAAATATAATGGTGAAATTGCATGGAAGAAAGAAAGAAGTAATTTTTTTTTTCAGTGCCACTTCTCTGCATTTTGCTTGCAGTTACCTAATTTATTATTAAAAAATACTCAGTAACTCTGGTAAAAGAAATACATAACAAAATACACACTTTTTTTTAGCTAATAATGGGAATGGAAAAAGGAGTTAGTTTTATTAGCATTACATATCCAAAAGAAGGATACTCTTTAAAATTATATTGTTTAATGCGCAGGAACAAAAAACATTGCTGAGTGAAACAATACAATATTTAGTGTTGGTTCATCCTACTTATTCCTCTTTGAGAACACAGAATTATCCATGATTCTACCCTCCTAAAATGTTAACTGGATTTGCAGAAGACTGAGTGCAGCACAGGACTGTACCTTGGAGGCAAATGCCTACCTTTCAAGGAGAAGCAGTTCAGACACTACAAAAATGCATGTGAGCTGTTCAAGCAGAAACACGATCTGAACAAAAAGCAAAATGTCATTTTGAAAAACTCAATGACAACAGGCCAGGACACATTTATGTAAAATGTATAAAGTCTGTCTTTGTTTATTTCTAAAATTATGAGATATCTTAAAGGAAAATAAAATGAAAACTCAGGTGACTAATGCTCTATTAAGCAATCAACAAGTTATAAATAGTTACGAGCTTGTCTATGCACTATTATATGAATAATTTTTACATTTATTTTACCCTAACATGCACACAGTACTGGTAGTCTAATGCATTGGTTAAGATACATTCAAAATTATAAGAAATAATTTTTTATGTCAACATATTTTCAGGAGCCACTGCAGAGACACTTTTGAAGTTGGGATTTTTGCTTATCTATTCTATTGTATTCCTCTGTGAAGTGATTTCAAAATCAACATGTTTCTAAAACATTAATCCTAAAATGAGTTTTGCAAACGTCATTCCAGTCAATTTAAACAGATTATCTTCCCCGTATATATAAATAATAAAGGTTAAGTGATGCCACACTGACACTAAATTATTTCACATGCAAAGAAAGAAAATACAACACTTGCCAGAAAGAATAACCTGAACAAAACCCAGGTATTCTACAGAGGGGTGATTAATCAGATCCATAACCTTGTTCTAGTGTATCAAATCTCAGCCGAACTATTGAAATGTAGCTTACTAGAATACCATTTTATTTTCATACAGGAGATGATATACAGCATCTTAAGAAACCTCCTAATTCCCATTTGATATAAAATGTCACTTAATCACTACTTCCAGAAGTGGGGTATTGTGGATAGAGGCACACATGATGGGTCATGGGATGATTTCGGCAAAGAAGTGAGTTTGTCAGCTACATCAGGTGCATGACAGAGGGAGCAGGCCAGTGCCTGAGATGCGTGTCGTGTGTCAGCACCAAAAAGAGGGATAAAAACCCTTCTGCAGCAATTCAGGAGGTTCTGGCAAGAAGGCAGCTCATTGCTTGCTACAAGCAGCATCACTGGAAGACAGCACTGAAAATGCTGCAATTTCAAGAAAGGCTTTTGGTTTCAATTGAAATATTTCCTTTCCTCCTCGTGATAATTCACTATTATATATAGCTTCGTATGTTACTGAGGATGTAAAATATATCCTTTCTGTGATGGTTAAAGTGTAAAAAAACTTACTAAATAAAAACATTGCAAAAATAAATGGGCAAATTATGCATCAAACAGAAGATTCAGTCTGTATTTAGAGTAATTTCTAAAGTCGACTTGCTGCTCCAGCAGCAATTACTCTAATGCAATGACATGGTCTTTACAAATGCCACATCACTGCATGCAGCTGGAGCTACTTTCCTGAGCCTGGACTGTAAGCATGACAGCAGGATCTTGAGGACTATGAAATTATCCCAGTATGGCCCCAGTAATAAGCCTATCCTGAGAGTCAAGGGCTTTCTGTGATTTTTGTAATACCTGTGGTCTTACCTAGGAATTAATAGCCCAATTTGAGCATGCAGCAGTTAATGACTTTTACAATCCCAGTGTAGAAAAACACACTTAGTCAGACTCCACTTGAGTTCAACCAGCTTACTGCGTGTTTAAGGACAGGCTGTTATATCTGTACACACACCGCCGGCTGATAGGACCAGTCCTAATGCTACACCTCTCGCCCTAGACCTCATCAGTCAAAAGATACTAACATCTGCCCCCGTCCAGACTGAGAAGGGCCAAATACAGACCCACATATTCTTCATACACTCATTCAGCTAGGTTAATAGAGCAAATAATACTCTAAAATGAGTAGACCTTTGTTGAGTGGATGTGACTTTACAAAGGATCATAAAGGTCTGCCTGATAGGGTACATTCATACCCTGTCTTTTGAGATCAGTCAGCTGGAATTGACTGTAACTATAAATCTTCAGAGAAATATTTAATAGGCACGTAATGTTTACTTCTCTGAATGTATCTGATGAAACTGCATCCCACTGTGAAGGACTAAACTGTTCCACAGAAGCCTCTTTGGGAAAACCAAAACAAAACCAAACAATCAAACAACAAATAAAGGAATGAATAAATAAATAAACAAATAAATGACCAAGTATATCTATTAATAAATTGATTTCAAGGAGAGGTTTGCTGGAGCGTGACAATGAATACAGTTACAAAACAAAGGTGTGATCACAGAATCATAGAATCA
>JAHREE010000480.1:1843015-1862242 GCA_033628505.1 Tringa tobata
CAATCACCTCTCTACTTCTGCTGGTCACACTATTTCTAATACAAGCCAGGATGCCATTGGCCTTCTTGGCCACCTGGGCACACTGCTGGCTCATATTCAGCCCCCTGTCTATTAGAACCCCCAAGTCCTTTTCCGCCAAGCAGCTTCCAGCCACACTTCCCCAAGCTTGTACCGATGCATGGGGTTGTTGTGGCCCAAGTGCAGGACCCGGCACTTGGTCTTGTTGAACCTCATACCATTAATGTTGGTCCATTGATCCAACCTATTTAAGTCTCTCTGTACAGCCTCCCTGTCCTCATGCCGATCAACACTCCTGCTTAACTTCCTGTCATCTGCAAACTTACAGATGATACACTCTATGTCATTATCCAGATCGTCAATAAAGACGTTAAACAGAAATGGTCCCAACACTGAGCCCTGGGGAACACCACTTGTGACCAGTTGCCAGCTGGATTTAACTCCATTGAGCACCACTCTTTGGGACCATCCAGACAGCCAGTGCTTGATCCAGCAGATCATATGCTCGTCCAGGCCATGTGCAGCTAGTTTTTCCACTGGCATTCTGTGGGGAACAGTGTCAAATGCTTTTTGAAAGTCCAGGTAGATAATATCCATGGCCTTTCCCTCATCCAATAACTGGGTCATCTTGTCATAGAAGAAGATCAGGTTCATCTGGCAGGACCTGCCTTTCATAAACCCATGCTGACTAGCCCTGATCCCCTGGTTGCCCATTATGTGGGTTTTGATGGCATTCAAGATGACCTGCTCCATGACCTTCCCTGGTATCGAGGTCAGGCTGACAGGTCTATAGTTTCATTATGTGCTAAAACGCTGGTGCTACCTGTGCTGTCCAAAATAACAGTGAAAGTAAGAACTTGAAAGCTCAGGTTCCAATACACTCCTGTGTTCCTGGAGTTAGCTCTACCATTGCTACTACATTGTAGTAAGTAAATAAAGGCTATTCTAAGTTTTTGTTTTTCCACTTGTACTGAAGAGATTCCGCAGGCACACAGATGCCAGCTTTGTTACACACACACTTCTGCTTTGCTAGGAGAGCTGAGCACCATAATGAGTATATTCTAATAGCACTTCAGTTGTTTCCACATTGCTAAAAAGTACTATGGCATCAAAATTATACTTTGTCTGCCAGAATATATTGATTTTGACAAAATGCCATTTAGGAAAAAAACTGTTTTAAGAAAATCAATGTTTTGTTGCAATATTTCAGTAAATATTTCAGTATAGTTTCATATTAAATTAACACTACATTGAAAAAAAAAATCAGCATTATGATAAAAAACATTTTGACTGCTTCCAAGAATTTTTTTTAATTATCTAAATACGAAAATCATGTTGATTTTAGGACAGAATAAACACGTAAATAATAAAAATGCCATTAAGTGGACAGTCTGGTTCTCACACAGCTCCCCTAATTAATGGTTTTGCATCTGGAAGTGACCTCAAGAGAAGAATTCACATCACAGTAAGTCCACTACTTGGTGTTCTCTTCCCCTACACTCCAGACTTCTTTTGGAAGGCTTCTACAGGGGTTCTTCATACCCTGCAAGAATAAGAGCTCTAGTTCCTCAAAAGGCACCTTGTGCCTGTTGTCTGCCTATCTGGTCACAGCAGGAATCCACGCTGGAGTCTGACAACTCGCAGCTATGGTGAAGGAGGGGTGGAGAACATATAGACACTTGTAACTTCTCTTGCACCATCCAGTCAGCAACTTTTGCCAAAATAGTCTTGGAAGACCTTGAAATAATTCACTAGAGATGAATCTGAGCACTTCACAGCATTACAACAGAGGGAGAAAATTATTGTGAAGATTAGTTTCTCTCTTTGTCTCTCTGCTCTCCTCTTGCTCTTCGTTATACCTGAGGCTACAAAGATTGCCTTACCTGGAAAACTCTATACCAGTTCCAGGGTAGACAACAGTGAAGAAGATGATGAGGGGAAGAACATGAGGAAGTACATACTGAGAAGGCTGTGTGTCAGTGAAAGATCTGTATGCATAGTGGGAACCATAGATTATGTCTCAACTAAGACACCTGGGAACTCATTGCCAACTCCTGAATAAGGCTGTGTGTCTCCAAGCGCCATACCTCAAGAACGTCCTGACCAGGGGAAAAATATCCTGTTTTCCACCTTTTTATGATGGAAATAAAAATTCTATTGTCCATTTCAAGAAATGTAACACCTAATCCTGATATCTAATCACTTTTCTGTCCTAGATTTCATGATGATTTACATTCTGAAGCTTTATCTTTTTGGAAAGGACGGAACCACGAGTTCTTGAAAGTACATCGCATCTGCTCTCAATTCCTATTCTGCATTAAAAAATACAGATTCTAACAGCTTTCAAAATGTATTAAAGTTTCTTTTTTTAAAGTTCATTGAAGTCATCAGAAACCCTCATCTAGGGGATTACACATGCCTACATCTTATACTGTAAAACTCAGTATTGTAGGCAAAAGGAGCTTGAGGAAAAGTAGTCTCAGACATAAATTAATCCATGACTGAATATCCAAAGACACTCAGATTTTCTCCTCCTGAATTCACAACAGCATAATTCAAACGTTGCTTCAGAAAGATTTTTGAGGACTAGTGCAATTTAAAGCAAACGAATTGCTGCTTTGAGGTTTCTGGACTGGAAAAGTCCAGAAATTTAGAGGAGAGCTTATAGTTTTTCCCTTTTACAGTCACAGACAGCCACACAGTGTTTTATACTGTTTGTGCACTGAAGTTTCCTGGCATTCAGAGGAAACAGTGATGAAAGCAAGCAATTTCCAGAAATCTGAATGATTGCATGGAGATAGATTTCGCTGCATCCTCAGTGATTTACACTGGACACCTTTGAGGATTTAACAAGTGCAACTAACAATGATGATGACGCACTTTATAACAATATGTTGTAAAAAGTATGATGCACAAGAAAAAATGTGTCCAAAACCAATACATAGCAATATTCTTTATCTAGGAGTACATTAGCTAAATAAGTGCAATAATTTATTTATTTTAAAATAAATTTTAAATTATTCTTAGCTTAAGCATTAAGAAACCATCTGCAACCACAGATATTCCTGAACTGAAAATTATGAAGCCTGGGAGACTTTTCCAGGGAAGTATCACTTTTTTATGCTATTCATTAAACATCTGATACTAGCCACAGTCAGAGATATGATACTTGGCTAAGAAACATTTGGTATGAGCTGATACAGCAATTCTTACACCTGTTTACAACTGCTTCTTGTGAACAGCAGAGAAATGAGAATAAAGATGAAGATATCACTTCACAACTAGCTGCTAATTAAGTGATGAATAAATAACACATCAGATGGGGATGTGCTTCAGTGTCCCAAAATGAAATGACAATTCATTCTAAAAATGGGAGTCAGTGTCACATTGAGTTATCTACATTAGCACTGTAACTCAAATCAGGAACGTGCTTTTGAAGTGAATCTGCCAATGTCTCTCCCTTACTATACCTTGGTTCATGCTGTAAAGCTGTTTCGGAACAGGTCAACTTTACTCCTTTTTGGACAGACCCAAACCAGAGGTGCTCTTCATAAGGATACCTAAAGCTCCAATCACAACTCGTTATGCAGCCCACTGAACCAAACCAGAACTACTTCTACAAAGTGAACTCCCAGCAGAAACATTTCATGTGGACGTTGGCCACCCAGCTGTATTCTGAAGGTCTGCACCTGCTGGGCTGCACAGTACCACTTTTTCTCATCAAAAACTGGACCAGACTTCATGATAGCAGGTACTGTCACTGGTCTGCTGAAGGATGTAGGACATGCTTCCTCTCTTATCTGTGGCCCCATACCGTAAGACTATTGAACTCTTTTAGATGGAACTTTGAGACCTATCAATGAAAAGCAATTTCCACAGTTATTTCAAATGCATGGTTAACACGACAATCTGGTAATCAATTCCCTTACAAAACCTTGGTTTTCTAAACTATCTATTGCCCGCCTACACCTCACTTGTCAGGCTCTTCGCTAGAGAATAGAGGCATTTGGGGAGGATCAGACCCTCTGGACCCCATCAGCAGCTGAAAGGTCAACCTGAAGAGCACGCGGGTAGGTCTGATCAGTTCAGTGCAGAGAAGACATTCTTTAATGGAAATCTTACAGATTGCTGCTATAAATGGAGATGTCAGTTGGTTTCATTCTCCACTGACATGTTTCCAAAATAGACAGTTTCCCACTTTTGTTAAAGTAAAGCCTGCAAAATAATTCTACATAGCATTTAAAAAAATGCGTAATTACCTGGTTTGATCAGTACACATCAAACAAATGTTTCTCTGTGTTAACTTTATTGACATTTTCTCCCTCATCACTCACACAAACTGAATATCAAATATTTCTTTGGAGCGCTACAAGGGAAAGCAGAAAGAAAGTTTGCACCACGGAAAGGTTCTGACTGTGCCAAGGATGAAAAGCACAGGGTGGTGGCATCCGTATAGCTGGCCATTGCACCCAGCAGGGGCAACCTGACAGCATAGCACCAGCTATAGGTCTGAGGCCTGTTGAGTCCGGAGTCATGCATTTCCTTCAGAAAAAAATCTTTTGGGAAAAGCTGAACTGCAAATATTACTGGAGCCTTTTGTCACAGAAAACTGTGGGGAATTTTCACCAGCTGTGAATTCCTGCTAAGAATTAACCCTCGTTTAAAAGTCCAACAGGTGTGGCTTAATGAGGATGTTTAATAAGGCTCAATCCAGTACAGCCAGTACATCTGATACCAAAAAAAAAAGCTGAATTTATTAGGCCTACAGATCAGTATATAAATTTCTCGAAGAGACTCTATGACTGTATCTCTGCTAGTGAATTAAACATGATGAGAATATTAAACATATATTCTGGCACTGAGGCCATTTGGCAATAACACCTCGAGCCCTTACTATTAGACTTTCTCACCCTCCAAAAAGGGGTGGCTGTAGGCTAGCTGGGTATCAGAAGCATCTCTGGCCCATGCAGACTCCTGAGCAGTGCCTGGGAAGCCTTTGAGGGAACGCCAGCTGGCAGGGGCCAAGACCACCCCAGCAAGCGCTCCAAGGATCTATTGGTAGGGTTGGTTGGACTTCTTGTTTGGAAACAAGAAGAGGGCAGAACAAGACCTAAAATTAATACAGATCATGGCACAATCAACACAAGTAATGTCTCAAAACAACTTTTTCAAAGAAATTCAGATTTTAAGTATATTCGGAATTCAGTCTTGTAATTACATATAATTCTCCTGCTGCTTTTAACTCACTCTGCAATACTCATAATGCTGTGGTCCTAGTTTTTCAAGGAATACACATAGGATGGAAGGCATGGCCCTCTCTCCCCCTTTAAAGAACCTAAAAATTCAGGCTATGATACCTAACTGATTAAAAATTACAATCCTGGCATGAAGATCTGCATGCTTGTAGCTTTTGTGCCGTCCTGCGATGACACAATGGGATAACCTGTCGTTCAAGATATCAGCATTAGAGCTGGATTGCCTTGTTTCTGCCATCTGTGCAACAGCCAACAGAAGATGGGCCAAAACCTCTTCTCTTTGACACCACTGAAATTGCACCACTGCATGTAATAGCCAAGCTTGATTTTTTTCCTTGGAAAGGAAAATGTGTTCCTCGGAAGTCTGATATGACATAATATGCTAAAATAGTCTCCTCTAGAGTTTTTTCAGTCAATCAATAAAGTAAGCGTCCTGGAGGAATATTGAATACATGTTTTTGATCACATGGAGACCACAGCTCCTTCTGAGTAACTGCCTATTTAACAATGGTTTTTGTGGAAAACAATAAACATACCCTGTCCCTGCTGAGCAATGATAATCAAATAAAATTGAACTTTCACTCCACTACAATCTTACAGTAATCTAAAAATTGAACAATTCCCCCTTGTCTTCCTTCCCTGTGTTCTCTAACTCCATTAGAAACAGTCACAGTTTATAGTATGGTTCACTACAGCAAAAGCAGAGGTAGAAGTAAACTGCAGGATTTTTTTGCAGAGGTCTGGTCCCTCAAGTCTTTTAAAGACTTGACCCTTCTTCTATTTATTGATACAGCACAAACATCTGCTATTCAAGTCAATAATAAAGAAAAGACACAGCATAACAGTACTATTAAAAATAAAAACTTTCTGTTTTCAAAGAAATTAACACGCCTGCACCGAAAGCCATGCCATACTAGAAGAAAAAGGAGACAAAGAGGAAGATTTGAAGCTGAGCACTGAGCGATGAGGCAGGGTAGCCAGCTGTATGCAAGGGTGTCTTGAAGAATATGAAAATGCTTAGGTGGCAGTGGGGTGGTTGTTCTGCAAGAACTGACGAAAAAATATCACACTTCTGACCAGAGAGTAATAGACATGAAGATTCAGCAAGAGACAACAGGGAGAAAAAAAGGGAAATATACTAAATCTGGTTGCAGTGATAGATGACCGCAATTCAGTAACATTGAAAAGTAACCCTGACATTTTCATCCTTTGCTTACCTTCATCAACATTACATCTAGTCAATTCTTCACACCCATTACTTCCATATCTCTGAAGATTTATCACTCATCTTTGAAAGGCACTATTTCGTTTTGTGTCCTCTAGAAGCAATTAACTAAATCCATCTTCGGAATCTTGAGCATTGTTACTGCATTATTACTGCATTTTAATCAAATTCCTCAGAAGTGATCTGCCATTAAGTATAGATTCATCATAACGTTTTATTTCAGGTTTGCTTTGGGTTTATTATCATGAAGGAGGCCACAATAATGTATCAATGCATAAAGAGACTTACAGGATACAACAATGTAGGGTGCAGATGACATTCAATATTGCTCTGTAAACGTTATAATCAAGAAGCATATAGTGTTACAAAGAATTTTAAAACTCATTTATTAGCATGCTGTGCAGTAGCAAGCATCAGCTACAGCCAAGCTCAGAAGGCCTAGCTAATTGTGTGCCAGAAAACAAGAAACTACATTTGTATTTAGCTTAATTCAGCAGTGTTTTCAGGGAGAAGGAGGAATCTGGTTTTCCCACAGCAGATTTTTTTTTTATTTTGTAGACTGCGCACCTTAGGAAAAGGACTGGAAAAATAACGATGAGAAAAATACAGCCTCCTGCTTCAGAGCACAATAGATGTGAATAATCAAGAGTCAAGAGGGACGAGAAAGAAAAATTGCAAAAGATTTATACAGAGTCTCATGAGATTTGGTCACTTTCTTGATCTATTAAAAAAAAAAAATCATTCAGGGACTTTTAGGGAAAAGTAGTAACAAATGACTACGACTTCTGTCTTAAAGACAGCTGTTCAGTGAGCACCAGCAGTTGAATTAATATGTATACTTTGGTCTGAGAGGAATCATTCTTTTTTTGGTCAAATCACTTTGCATATATAGAGGCTTTTGTGCAGCAGGTTACTAAATGACATTATACATATATCTCTGTGGGTAAATTAGAGGAATATAAGGCAAAATTAAATATAAGATCCTTTTAGAAGTGACAAATGAAGAAAAGGAATAACATGGCAAGTGTTAGGGCTAGATCATTTCTTTAGGAAGGCTAAGCAAAAGGGATCTTCTTCAGGGGTTGACGTTATAGGGTTTTTTTTAAGGTTGACATTATATTTTTTTTTTAATGTAAATATAAATAAATACTTCACTAATGGATAACAAGATTAGTTTATGCAAACCTCTGACTCCCCTTTCCAAATTACAGCATCAGCATCCAATTCAAAAGGCACCTAACACCACATAAATGGGTATGCCGGGAAAGACGTACAGTATCAACCTTGATGCAGTACTTTACCATCAGATTAATAATATATGAGCATGCAACTAAAGTGGGTCTACTGGAAAGATAAGCTGATCAACTATCTTAAATGCATCTTCTAATTCAGTGCTCGTTTTTTTCTTCCTCTTTTTTTTTTCCTGTCCATTTAAGGGGGAGGGTTTATAAAAAGAATTGTAGGCAGATAATCATAGCAAATCTATTCCCAAGCTAGTTCGACCTTTTTTTCTGGAAAAAAAAAAAAAAAAGTGGAAGAAATACCAAGAGAGACACCATTTTTTGATTAAAAGGAAATTACACATTTCCTCTTTAAAACTGATTTTTCTTAATCACCTCTCGTTCATCACACAAACACACAGGTACTGCTAACTACTTCTCTTCATATTCCATAATCCCTTACTGCCCAAGGACAACCTGCTTTCTCCATCACATGAGGTAAAAGTGAAGTCCACTCCACTTCACCTAGGCAATTAACTTGCACCCATGTTCTCGGTGCCTAATGAAGGCTGATTAGGGGACTCTGGTACTTTCTTCAGTTTGTTTTCAAGAAGAGAGTTAAATACGGTGGAAATCCTCCACTGAAAGACTAAACTGAGGTGAACAAGATCTAAATCTGAATTTAAGTGCATGTTAACTGCCTGGTGTAGCTGGCTTGGATGTCACCTCAAGCTCCTTTTTCTCTTCAACGGTAGCTGTCGCTCATCTGCCAGAGCTTTCTGCTCTGTAATGCAGCTCAAGACGCAGCTTTCCAAGTGTGGCAAGTCACCGTCAACGGGTATGAGCCAAGCAAGACCAAGAGACAGAGCTCGTCCCCAGGAAACAAGTTTGCAACGGCTGTTACCAATGTGCAGAGAATATCTGTTCACCTATTTTCACTAGAAAACACAGTCTCCAAGAGAAACAGAGAGCTCTGACAGCAAGTCAGTCAAGAGGACATGCAGGTGACATTCACTTCACTTACATCCAGAATCGTAACAGATGGGCTTTCCGCCCAAGCCATCCTACCTGTAGAGAGAATGGAAAGAAACAGGCTCTCTGCAGTGAGTTATCTTCTAATATAGGTACTGCCAGTCAGATAGGATGTATCACCCTCTGGAGAGTCACAGCTCTCTCACAAGAAAGGGTGACTACATAACTTAACAGGAGTGCAGTGCATTCTTTGGATATATCTGGCCTAGCAAATGAAGCGAGCCAGGGAGTTTTCTGGTCTGAAGGACAAGTGGCATGGAGCAGCTTGTTTCTCTATAGATTAATTTATTTCACAGCACGAGTATCTGCATCTAACCTGCCTAGTGGGAATGAACCTGGCATGTGTTAACCTCCAGACAGTACCCAACATCATCTGGGAAAATGCTGGGCTAAATCCATGGTAATGATTAACACGCAACAGGTGCATGCCTGAGCTCAGACACTGTGCTCAAGCACAGAAGTCTTGGCATTCTACAGATTATCAGGAGAGTCACAATTCTTAAATCTGGCAGATCCATAGCTTATGGGGTCCTTTCAAAAACAAAATTGAGGGTCATATCTATTTTGCAAGTCCTGCATGCATTTTCCTATGTAAAGTTCCAGTTGGTTTGGGAGATGCTTTTGTTATCCAAATAGAAAGCCTATTTTACATGATAGGAAATTGCTTAGGAAGGCCAAGTGTTGTTATCTGAATAGCCTAGGAGGTCAGAAGCTAAAGCAAATCACTGCTGGTGCACAGAAACACAGACATGTCGTTGTGTTATATTACAAAAGAAAGACCTAAGTTAATCTTTTTTTATCTTAATGAATAACAAGACTTACTGCATTACTCAGTACTCCCATCTTGAGTTGATGTATTTTAAAATTCAGAATTTAAATCCATTTTGGTATTTTCTATTATTTTCAACTTCAACATTTCAGTATATTTTAAAAGGCACACTGGCATCAGAAACCACCAAGAAAAAGCTACCTGCTTACAAAATAACTTTTGATTAAGTAGAAATATGGTTTTCACTAGTTTACATTTTAGCATTCTAAGTTGGGCAGATTCAATTTCTTACTCTTCCAGACTTATTTCCCCACTGAAAAACGTGAGAGGGGCTTAGATTCCCCACACAGCCAAGCTCAGCTCCTGGAAAGGGGAGCCCTGAACTCTTTAATTCTGTATCATCTCAGTCCCAAAGAGTGGAGGGCCCTACCTACCCGAGCTCACCTGGTGCGTGAATTGGATTACACCTCAACATTAGAGGTTATAACTAAGCAATAAGGCCACGTGCTAACCCTATGATGGATAAGTAACCACCTGAATGGGAGATGTTAAAATATCTCTCATGAAATAGCTATGTGTGATTCAAGGGAATGAAACTCTTCCTTTCAAGTCACCTTAGGGTTAACAGACCAGAAGAGTATGATAGTGGGGCTACCTTACATCTCAATTAAAAGAGCAAGGGATGAGCTATTTTTAAATCACATGGATTTGAGCTTGCTTTTAAAGGTTATCTTCTCTGTCCTACATGTATTTCAGTTCAGGACTCACACAAAGTCTACCAGAAAAACCCTCCATAGTTCAAACTCTATATAGAATTTTACATGCATTAACCTGCTGGGTAATATTAGTTAGTGCTGCTAGAGATCAGCTCTGTACCAGTTCAGCACAGTCTTCTACTTACCTTCAAAAAGGCATGTTAAGGAGGAACAATAGGTGGAATTCATGGCAACATTAACTAAAAACTGAGCATCTATTCTAGGACAGTCAACTCCTCTCATTGTCTTCTCCATCCCATTTCCCTCTGAGCACTTCTAGACAGGCACTTATGGAGGTCCAGTCATCCTACTGTCTTAAATACCTGTCTTAGAACAAAAAATGCTTCTCTCTGTTAAATGGAGCTCTGATGACCAGCTCTGGCTGGATGCTGGTCACACACTGGATAACCTATTTAAAGCTTGTGAAACAAGTTGTATTCAAGGACCTAACTCCCACTGATACAGCCATCCTGTACTGAGCTCTGTACTGACATAACTTCACAGCTTCCAGAAACTGTACTAACTGCACCAGAGGTACCTCTGGCATCTCTGCAGAGTGCTGTATTGTGCCATGGAGACATACCCATGAACTAATGAAAATTCAACATTCATATTAGTATAAAGAAAAAAGTCATTAACTGCTATTGAACTGCCAATTACCCAGCATAACTGCAGACCTCCCAGCACAGCTGTTTTACCTTCCCTCTCTGCTGTATGCAATATTACATTCATATTGCAGGTTACATTATCACAGCAACCTGTAACCGGCTCCTAACTGCTGAGAGAACAAATTATTTTGCCAAAATTATTGGTTCAAATCCATAATAGTGAATAATGAATTAGACATGCCTAGACTTGGGGATTTTTTCCTTGCGTTATCTGTAGTTATAAGGAACTGAAATTCAATTACAAATATTAAATGAACTCTCCTTTTGAAATTATTCTTCTTCCAGCTATTTTTTATGACTCTGTGTCACATGGGAGAAAAAAGAGTTTGTCCTCGATAAGTTATAACCCCTAATGGTAGCTAAATATTACTCAACCTCTTCAACTGAAAGTTTATATTATCCTTCAGTATTGACGGATTGCACTTGATAGTACCTGAGTTAAAATTATTTACATAATAAAATCTTTATTAAAATCAAAATTGTGGGGGAAAGCGTATCATTACTAAATGATCCCAATGCTCTGGTGACACCTAAACAAAAAGTGTGCTCTCTCAGAGTCCTTAGACTGAGGAAGTCTCGAGTCACAAATCATGGGAGGTTACAAGGGTACACTAGAGAAGTTTAAACACATGTTTATTTTATTCTTCCCTAAGTGTCCACTACCAGCCAGTATCAGAGTCAGGACTCTTGGCTGGATGGATCTCTAGTCAGATGCTTCTCTGTTTGCGCATTGTCTTCTGCCATGGATGAGTCGGTCTGCCGTGCCTTTATCCAATTGCTAAGTTTTCTGTGTGACTACAGACATTAAATTATCTGAATAAGCGCTCAGTGCGTAAATAAAAACCTTCATATAAGTATCACTCTTTCTTTTCTCTTTTTTTCTGTCTTCAAATGAATGGGAAAAAATGCTAGGCATATAGCAGGTATAAATCCATAAAGTTTCTGTGAATTTTTCACTCCTGTATAACTTAAATTAGTGTACTTCTTCACTGCTTGGGCATGATAAAAGGTTGGCAACAGAAGTAAAAATGTACTTATGGTTACATGCACAGAAGTCCTGATCTTGCGTTTCACAACTCTTTTTTTTATGACCAGCATATCCAAAAGGACACACATGCGATGCCTGTTGCAATCAATGCAAAGATACTGAGAACATGATGAAGATACACACACAACAGTGGTAACTAAAGACATCTCAGATGGTGTGGCATACCCTTATGACACTGGCATAGATTACAAACGGCCTATGGGAGACTCCTGATCACCTTGAGCACCTGCACGAGACCAGCAGGGGCATCTGAAACCACACCAATACACACTTGCGTGTACAACTCAGGGCAGCGCTGACAGAAAAGAAAATTAAATCAAAGCACGGATTCACAGAAGTATAGTGCTGGAAAAGATCTTAAAGCATCAGCTATCCCAGCCTCTCCAGGGGCAAGAACAACACCATTGGAAGAGGTATTTTTCTAGTCTCTTCTTGATAAACTGCAACAAAGGAGATGCTACAACAAATATAACTAGCTGAAAACTAATCTGAAATCAATTAATTAATTTCTTCAAGTCTTACTTCAAATGGTTCTAAAGAGCAGCTGATCATCCTCCTCCTACCACCAGCTTCCCGCATTTATGTCTTCTCTCCATCCTATTTTTCAGTGCTAAACAAACCCATTTACTTCAACATTGCCACGTACACCCTGTTTCCTAATTATTTTAATTAGAAACATTTGTTTCCCTTCCTTACACCTCCTGTTCATTTCCATCTCCCTGAAACCCAGTGCAAAACCACTGGACAGAGCATTCTTGCTCAGGCTTTACTAAGGGTGGACAGAGAAATTCCTCTGTCTCAGGACACTTTTATGTATGTACCCAAGAGTAAGACATGCCTTTTTTTAAATTGTATGGCCCTTGTGACTTGGATTAATTTTTTCACTTGCTTTAGGCTCTGGTCCAGTAAAAACTCTACATCCTTTTTTTTCTGTGCTGCTGCTTAGCCAATTTTTTTCTCATTTTAAATACTGGATTCTTCCTCCCTTACAAAATGTAGCACTTTGTGCTTGCCCCTTCTTTATTTATGGCCACTCCCCTAATATGTAAACATCATTTTGAATTCCCTTTTTGTCCCCTGAAACGTTTGCAATTATTCCAAATGGATGTCATCACAGATTGTATCTATTTCATCATCCAAGTCAGGATGATTCAACATTGGCAGCTGGAGTTGGCTTTTAAAAAGCCTATTGCCACCTCCCAGCAACATAAACTACCTCCTTTTCGCTGCATAAGCAGGTATTTTTTTCCCCTCCATAGCAGGTGCTTTCCTCTACAGATAAGCAGAAGCCTTTGTCATCCATTCCCTTGGCCAAAAAGGAGTCATTCTCCTATCACACCATCTGCAACAAGCATTTCTCTCCAGCAACAGGAACTAGGAAACACGACAGGAGTGGGGAGAGGAGTGAGGCAGGCTGGGGGAATCCACGGATACTGTCCTGAGGAAGAAAAACTAATAGGGCCAAGAGAGGGGATTAGAAGAAAGGATGCTCTTGTTGCCAGCTGGCAACTAGAGGGCAGGTAACCTGCTAAAATAGACTGTCATCCAGGAGCAGTACCCATTGCTGCCACCTTCTAGTGGATGCCTGCTGGCTCATCACCAGCACAGTGAGAGTGCACAAGCTTTGCAGGGCTATGCTGGCCTCAGGAGGTGCTTCCCCACTCAGGCAGTATTTCTTTTTTCTTCTTCCTGTTGTTTTTTGTTTGTTTTTTTTTTTTTTTTTTTTTTTCTGTCCACCAACACATACAAACATATATATATCTCTATACACATACACAAAATTATTTATATGGTCTATTTGCCTTATCTATTTAGTATGATATACTAATCTCCCTATGTACATTGAATTCTAAAATATATAAAAGCAAAAATCAGTATATAAAGTTATATATTCTATTTCATACTCTTGTGATTTGTGGTCAAGTCATAAACACTGCACACATTAATCTTCTAGCTAGAAAACTTGTGTTTGCAAATAAGAGTGATTATGTAATCACTCTATTAGTACAACTCATTTAATTTCTCCATCTGAATCTTCAAAGCAAAATATGTCACAACTCAGTTATGATTGCCGCATGAGGTAACTTTGAGATTCTATTTTCAAAGTATTTATAAAGTAGCTGTTTATGGTAGGAAATATAAGCTACGTTTATGATAGGAAACATAGGTTGCGTTTCACTGTGCCTTGCTGCAGCCACTCGCAGACTAACTGAATTATCTTGGCTCTCTTCATAGCCATTCAGGAAAGATGGACAGCTCCAGAAAGATGAATCCTTCCTTCTTAAGAAAACAAACAAACAAACAAAAACAAACACACAGATACCTCTTACACATTAGTGCTTATCTCCTCCTGATTCCAGAGGGACCCTGGAGGATGAGCTTTGGCTGGACACCTAGGGAACAATTCACTTACCTAAGCAAGGGTGTCTGGTGCTATTTTGGATGCCCTGGACTATGCAGGACCCCTTCACAGGGCTGGTAGGTACAGCACAGGATCTCTGTCCCCTACCCTTCTGGAGAAGCAACTGGAATTCAAACGGGGTACCTTGAGGCACTAAAAATATCTAAGAAGCGCTACTGAAGTGCTTATTTTAAAATGAATGTTTCTCTGGACTCCATCACCTGTATTAACAAGAATAAGACTCAGTTCTTTAAACTTCAGGAGCTGGTGTCATGTCTAACATGTGCACAGGGCACACAGACACGGCAGAGGGCTTGCGAGAGATCTACACCAACCTGGACTGGAAACTGGAGGGCAAATATGATACCATGAAACCAAAATGACAGTAGACACCTTTGCCTATGCAGCCACATTCTGTTCTAGATCCCCGTTAGCTACAGTTGTAGAGCTTAGCAATCCAGCTCACATTTAGACATCTAATTGTATACAACTCAATTTACATGAACTCAATACCATCCCATTTTTTAGACATCTAAGATGTTACAAATCTCATCAACAGAAGTATGAAGGTTCTGTACCTTCAGTACTTCAGGCGAAATATGAACTAATTCACTTCAAAATAATTATTTATGCACCACTATCTAAGGAAAGTAGACAATTTTTGCCCTCGGTGAGTAAGAACTTTAGTTGACCTTAGAGCAGCAACTAAAGCACAGTTTGTCAGAAAGATGTCAAAATTGCTTTGAAAATCAACAGGCACCCAATGAAGTCCATATGCATACTTGCAGTTTTATAATGGAACATATGTAAAAATAAAAAATTATAGTGTTAGCATAGAACAGATTACATCTTTTTCAGAAACAACAACTCGTAAGTTTTATGGTCTGACTTTATGTCAAGCTAATTTTCTGAGTACAGTAGTCTCAAAACAGCAGGATGACTATGTAGCCAATGATGCCTCCTGGGTTTTGCTAGTTTGAGTTTAATTTTATTGAAATTAGAGCCTTTGAAAAACTGTGGAAGAACAGCTCTGAAGTGCCCTCCACACACAAAGAAAACACAGACAGCAATTTTAGAAAGCAGTAGCACAAGTTTCCTTTCTTTAAGGAGATCATAATATTCTCTGCAAAACACTATCTCTAAGGAGAAAGGTTCACTTTTGCGCTGATCCCCTTGTTTTCTCTACCCGCTTTAGAGCTTTACCTCCCACAAACTATAACACACATCCTAAAATGATGGGGAAATGAAAGCACAGCACCTTAGTCCTCCAGCTATAATGATGAGTTTAAAGAGGGGATTATTTGGAGACTCAATGTATTGATTATTTCACTTCCTGAGGATAAAAAGCTACGGGAGTATTTGGGTGCTTGAAAATTATATGCCTGGAACTAACGCATTTGATTCACAGACCTAATGTTGAACAAGAATCAGACTATAGTATTCACCAGCTGTGGATACTGTCTGATTGGAAACAGGCTGACAGACTGGTAAAAAGTAGAGAACTATTTATTTTTAAATTCACATCATCTAAGCAAAACATACCTCTAAAGCACAGAAAGTAAAGAACACAATCAACCCAAATAACGTAAAAGGATAAAGCTAAATTCTTGAAATCTGACAACAGTAATCTTTCATATTCTTTATTTATAAAATGACTTACAGCATTTTCTCAGTATTATGTCTGTTCTTATTGATTACTATTATGTTTGGAGAGCTACATTACTGTACATTTTACAGGCATTTACAGCAGTTTTAAATGCAATTATTGAACATATGCACAAAAATAGGCAGATGGTTAAGTACTCAATTACAGGTATAATTTGTGAAATAGGTAAATAATAATGGGAAAGCATGCTCAGGTGAATCAGGGAAATAAAAAATATGGATATATGTATACGGATATATATGTGCAGGTCATTAACAGACTGCAGCTCTTCCTTGAACAATGCACTTCTTACATGCAACTTCATTAATTCATTCTTGCTGCCATATATATAACTCAAAAAATAAACTCAAAAGCTTATTTTTACTTCATAAATATTTAGAATTTTCAGTATGATGTAAATAGTATAACAAAGTAACAATTTCGATAATGCTACTCAGTATTTTCAAGATGTTATGAGATCAAATTGAAACTGCTTATTTAAAAGTTTTCAGTAAAACAATCTGATGCTGTGCAGTTCTGATGCTTGCATCAGTCCTCCTGATTCAGTTTAGCATTTCAGCATCAAAAGCAAAGAAAGAAGTTAACTGTTCAATGTAATCTGAGAAGATGCAAATTACTATTCAATAAGTCTATTCTAAAAAATAGCTACAGGTAGCCTGGATGTACAGCAGGCAAAGGATTTTTAATAATTTTCAATAGAAATACTAAAAATACACAATCACGTTTTAAAAATGCTGGAATGCCAAATGAATAACTGATAACTGAATATTCATAGAGGACTATATTGTGCATAAGCCTACAGTTTGATTAAGAATAGCAAAGAGTATGATCCAAGCTGTAATTCTTGTTACAAAGACTTGTCATCATATCCCTGAAAGCTACATTACAGGCTGCCTAGAAGGCAGTATAATAAAACTTGCTGTAATAACTTTTTATTTATATTCATAAAATTGAAGAATGTTAATTCTCTGGTTATTTTATTTTTAATATCGAGATGAATTTTAACAAGCTAATTTATAAAAGGTTACACCAATGTCTAGATTTAAATCAAAGGAATTAATGTCCATACTACCACAGTTCATAGAGAGAAATTCTTGTAAGACATTTCAATAGTTGATGAGGCTAAAGGTCAATGCTCACAATATCTGCTTGGAATTAAATGAAAGAACATGTCAAAGATCAAAAGTTTAGTTGGTAACCAACATGAAGTTCAACAGCTATGGCTCAAGTCTTCAAACTAATTGTGACCTTTTTTTCCCCCTCCAAATTACTATCTTAGAATGTATACTTCAGTAATCTTGAAAAGCTCCTTCTTTTCATCCTTATTCATTGTTTCTTGATATTTACTCAAGAATCTTTGAAGATCAGAATAAAGTTACCTAAAACAAGTGGAAGCAATCAAATCAGGCAGTACTTGAATACAGCTGTGCTTGGTCAAAGATTGACTTCTTTCACAGGGAGAAGAGATAAGCTCAGCTGTAGTAAAGAGTTTGCCAACCAGAAGCCCTTTCTGCTCGTTTTTCCTGAAGTAAATAAACACAGTTTTTGTAACAATAGTTCTTTACCAATTTCCTTCAGAAACACACATTTGTTTCCGTTGCAAGATCTGTACTGATACTTTTCAGACTTTGCATTGCCGCATGAGAGGGCATGGAAAGAAACCTATTCATTTCTTTAGAGCTCTGCCAACTAATGGGTACCAGCGGGCACTGACTCGTGGGCCAGCTAGAAACTAAAGAAATTGGTAGGCTGGCTCACTGCTAGGGAGAAAGGGATGGCACCCATCCTCTCGAGGAGCTCTTGTCTTATTCAAGATCTAATTACCTAGTCTAGCAGTGCAAGCAGCAGTCTAATTACCTACTTCTCCTTATACCCCCACTACAGTAGGTTGGACAAGTTGTTATTTAAACCTAACAGGCTTTCCCACAGCTGGGGAGGGAAACACAAAAAGCACTGTACATCCTCTCATTTTCTTTCCAGTCTCAGCCTGCTCTTCAATAATATTTATTGCCTGTATGGCACTTCACATACACAAACTGTTATGGATTAATTTAACGCATAATGTGGCGCTTCTCTGACTATGGAGCATAGCCAAAGGTGGGGAAGGTGGCAGTGGGGATAGCGAAGCCAGACTTTTGAATTACTCTTCAAAGACTCAGCTTCTAATATCTGAGAAGCAGTCCTACAGCAGTACAGAAAAGCCTGTGTCTCTGCAGCTGCCTGAATTTGCAGGAAGCCTAAAATGAACTCTTATAAGTAGGAACTGCCTCATTTGTCCCTCTTGAATGAGTAGAAAGGAAGACGTTGGTGGCACTTTTAACTGCAAACAGGTAACTGCCTCCCTGTTAAAACCATTTTTTAAAAGACTGGAAGTAGAGCAAAAAGTTTCTATCTCATGACTTCGAGCAGAGCACACGAAAGAAAGGGCAGGATTAATGAAAATACACAGCTCAGGTATAAAGCCAAGCTATGCTACGTTGGAACACTGCAACAGCGCACAGAAAGAGGGGTAGTGCTGGTGCTAGTGTTATTTACTGAAAGAGAGCTGAGCTTCCAAACGTGCAAATTATTACTTTTAATGCCATAAATGTAAGTACAGCATTGCAGAGCAGGCTGATCTTTTGTGTCAGATTTACAAAAGGGAAAGTCCGAGGCACAGGAGGAACGAGTAGTTTGCTCAGAAACGTGAAAAATCCACTTCAGATTTAGGATTAGGACAAGAAACGGCAATCCTGTCTTCCAACCCCAAACTACCAAACTGCCCAGACGGGGGGACCGAGCCGCAGAAACACACTCAACACCTGCCGGTTCCTCAGTGGCCCTGACAGCCCCCCCAACAGCATCACTTTGCCAAGCGAAATTACAATTCCTCCGAAGCCCATAGGCAATCGCGCCTGCTCTAGATGCCCAACGATAATTAACACGCTCGCACTTGTACAGAGTTTATCCCCCCGACAAGCCGGGTTGTTGGGAAGCCCGAACCGCGCCAGAAGCGGGAGAACCGCCGACCGCCGCGGCCCTCCGACACCGGCAATCCCCGCCGATCGCCGCCAGCCCGCTCCCCTCCGCATCCCGCCGCTGCCGGGCGGCCCGGCGGAGCCCAAGCGAGCTCCGGCTGGAGGCGACCGGGAGGGGAACGGGGAGGAGGAGGAGGATGGCGAGGGGAAGGG
>JAHREE010000480.1:1862496-1889559 GCA_033628505.1 Tringa tobata
ATGACTCAAGGGATCAAAAATGAAAAGTCATATTATATATAGATATATAAAGTGATTTGAGGCCCCTAGATCCTGATATTGTTTTTTAATACTATGGATGGGCAGTACTGAAGACTAATTCTTTCAGAGACTTCAGCTAAGTTGAATTTAGGGAAGGGTACCAACTCAGTTCTTTCCCCCTAAGTGTTGAAAGGAAGTATTAACACTGAAGAAAATAGTTCTTATGAAGAATTTGACATGGTTTAAAAGCACGTTTAAGCAGTAATAACTTTTCCTAAATAGATTGTCAGTTTTATAACAGAAATAAAATATTTTAGAGAACACTATTTCTGATTAACATGCTATCCTGGTACTTCGGAAACACATCTGAGGTAGGAATGAATCAACAGTGCTGTAGAGTCTGTCATATTTTATCACTTCATTTAAGTATTTGTCTTCTTGATCTTTCAGAGCAACCGTTTCCATTTACTTGTGGGTAGCTTGAAGATAATCCGGGTTGGAGCTGATGGGACAAAGAAGTAGTTAGGGGGTTATGGAGCATTTGTTCCTTTGGACTTTGGATTCCATTAGGCTTAGCAGTAACTGACGGACATTAAAAATTATAAGTGATCAATGAATTTCATGAAAGGTAAAAATCACCTCGACTTCTCAGTGATATGGCATTTATAGTGAAAATGGCACTTTGGCTTTTGTCCACAGGAAGGACTCGGAACAAAGCTTCTGTGGCAATGGTCTGGAGGTAAGCCCCAGCAAAGCCCTGCACAATGCAGTGTATTTAAAGAAATAACGGAAGCAAAGACTTTTGGGAGCTATTTAATGTGACCAATAGGAAAAAAAAATGGGCACAGAAATAGACTCCTTGTCTTGCACCCAAAATTTCCCACCCTGACTTTTCTCCTGGAATTAGGCAACTAAACATTTCCTTTCAAAAAGTAAACAGGTTATTTCAATGCATGGCAGGAAGGAGTCTTGGTGCTTTTACTCGCTCAAGCAAAGTGCCCAGTCAGAGGCTGCACGTTCTCCATCCTAGAAAATTCCAAGTATGTATCTCCTGAGATGAACCCAGACTACAGAACCTCAGGGTAAGGTTTTCATCTCAGTTGTCTGAAATGTTCAATTTTCCAGCAAATAGTTAAGTAGGGGAGAGAGGGAAAGAGTTAACATCACTCTGTGGCCTAGTGGTTTGTCTCTTATCTATGAAGTCCTGTTATTTCATAAATAACCCAGTAATTCATGAATTAATTACTGGATCAAATAAATCAACATTCAGAGGTGTAAGGAATGGAACCCGATTCTCTGCTGCCCTTAGGTGCCTTCATCATTGCTCGTTCTCACTCTTGCTCTTTTTCCAACATACAGGCTTTCTGTCCCAGTAAAATTATCCCTGTAAAAGATGAGACTTTGAATGTTGTAGTTCAGGGGCTGAAATTCATCACTGTTTCTACTACTTTGGTGAACATTCCAGCCTCTGGGCCATGGCACAGTTAAGACCTATGCTCCCAATCAGATTTAGTACAATAAGGTAAGCACAGTGATATTTTTTTCTTCCTTAGCATTGCCAATATGGGTAAAGGCCACTTCAAAAATGAATACGTCTAAACTGCAAAGGCAGGCACTATGTGTGAAGGAGCAAAAGGACTGTCCTTGGGCCAGTGCAAATACATGTGGAAGAATACACCTGCTGAGCCCACACATGAAAATCCTTGGGGTAAGTGGAGTTAAAATGGATTCATTGTCTATGTCTAGGCTTGCAAGCACCGAGGCTGGTCTATAGAGCAAAAGTGCAGTTGCTGAGGATCTGACATCCACACCATACACATATTGGTTTGTGGGGTTTTTTCACTTTAGGAAAAGTTCTAATCTGGTCCCATAGACTAGATGTTCATTAGCGGTTGGACCACCTTCAGTGTGTGGCTGGGGTGCATTTTCTACCTTAGTTTCATATGAAAGGAATCAAGTTGGTGTGGTCTGAGACTGCTCCGAGATGTGAACCAGAGCACAATAAGTGGGAATGATCAAACGACTTACTTCAACAGGCACAGTCCTGGTCTGAACTAAAATACTATGTAGATGCACCCATCATCTTCTGTCAGGAGCTGGAACAGACCACACTCAGCCTTTGTTAAAGAACAGAAATTGTTGAAGGCAGTGGGAGTGGAATGAGGAGCCACTCAAAATTTTGGAACAAATTCCAGTTTTCTTCATCATTGTCAGTACTAATGGAGATACAGAAGAGGAGGCAATGACGGGAAGGCAAGAGAAGAGGGGATGTCTGCTCACAACTAATGCATTTGCAGCACTACCACTATCAGTCACCAGACTGTAGGAGAAAGAGTCACTTGAGAATCAGAGAAGTATTTGATCACACCGTGCAATACATCACTGAGCTCTTGCACTGGAAAGTGGTACTGAGGGTTTGCCTGACAAAATGAACATAACCCAACTTACACGCTGAGGTCAGAATCACTTATCAGAACATTTTCTTTTTCATTTTCCTCTCTGGCTTGCCTGTCATTTAGCTGGTTTTGACAAAAACCCGGTCGTATCCTGGAGTAAACTGCAATCACAGAGGGTTCAGAGATACAAAAGAGAGAGAGGCAGAAACCAAAAAAAGGGGGAAGAATTGCTGCTACAGCTGAAGTGGTGTCTTCTGAGGAACACAGGACATTAATCTTACTAGGCTGAGACCCATGCTGCTGCTTACCTATTCTGCCTTGCAGCAATTTTAGTAGACTGCTGGTTTAACCTGCTGAGAAGGTGTAATTAATAAAACTGGCTGGGAAAAAATCCACAAGATTTTCAACCCTTTTTTTTTTTTTTCCCCCCAAGCCTGACTTCTTTTTTACTTTACAAAATTAGAAGTTGAGGACCGTTTTTGCCAAAATACCATTGAACAGAAACTTAATATTTCCTTCAGAAAGCTCAACTTCCTTTCTTCCTGTCCTACAGTGTCTCAGCAGAAGCTGAGTTTTAGAGAGTGACAGCGGGAGGATGCTGTAGAGTAGATACGTGGCATCAGGGCTGAGGGAACACTCTACAATTTAACAGTTTCATATGCTGTGTTTTGCCTGTTCAGAAAACGAGCAGTGGTTGTTGGACATACTAAGTGAGGAAACCAATATTATATTTATCTACTATGTACACTTATCAGAAAGCATATGTAATATTTGCTGATGTTAAGTAATACTCAACAGTTTACGCTGAGCCTATAACTGGCAATGAGTTTATACTCATTGTCCCCATTTCTGTCAGGCAGATTGCAAACAGTGTTGCATGAATCCATTTGCATTGGTTGCATAATTTGCTGGTTTTCATTTAATTATACAGA
Organism: Tringa tobata; assembly: GCA_033628505.1. Lineage (NCBI taxonomy): Eukaryota > Metazoa > Chordata > Aves > Charadriiformes > Scolopacidae > Tringa > Tringa tobata. The sequence goes on from JAHREE010000480.1 coordinate 1,865,825, forward strand.
AATATTAATATTGTTATGTCAACAGTTCTGTTGTAGTAGAGATTGGAATGTTTCAGTGGGCCACATAAAGAATAAGGCATTAATCAATATGAGTAATGGGGACAAATTTGCCTTTAATAAGAAACTTGACCCAAATTGTTTTGAACTGTTGTTTAACTTTCAGATGGTTATTTTTCTTCATACTCAAGAAAACAGAACAAAAATTTGCATTATCTGAATGAATTTTAAACAGTATTCCTGCAATATTCCATTCCTTATGCGGCAAAACCTCTGGATTATGCACATAATGAGTCAGGCACATCAAAATAAAAATCCATTGACACTTTGGCAGAGGAAGAAATAATCAAGGCTCCTTATAACTCACATATTTTCATCATAGAGATTAATGATTATGCACTGAAATAACACAAATGCATTAGAGAAGCCTGTGGTGCTTTAGAAGTACTGTTCTTTAAATCTCTGTCCTGATGAAAACACAGTCCATGTTTGGAAAAACAGACAAACAACTGAGTTCTGATTTATTTTTTTTACTGTAACTGCAGTTGAGGAAGAAGTATTTTACATAGGACTTCTTTGTTAAGAGTTCCTACTTGAGTGTTTTCATCTAAATCCCTTTGTCAGGAGCACATTATTCTTAACAAAACAGTATGCAGCAGTTACCTTTTTTCTATAAGGTTAGATAAAAATAGAAGAATATAGCCCATTTATTTGTGTTCTTGCCTTTATCAATAACTTAATGAATCTCATTTGTGATAATTATTGTTTATGCAATTTTTTACTACAGCAGCCAGAATTCCAAGTCAAGACCCAAGCCTCATTGTGCAGGAGATTATACAGAATGAAGACGACAAGTGCAAGTTGTTTGAATTGATTGCTTAGATTTAGTATTATGTATATTTGAAGGAAGATTAAGTCAGAATCCTAACTGATGCGTCTGAATAAGGACTAGCTGAAACACCAAGAAATGCTGGTTCCTGACATTTTCATCCAAATGTCCCTTTGAATTTTAACAGTGGAAAAGTAGAAAGACAAAGAATAAACACTGGGGGGTGGGGAGGAAAGCAAGCCGTTTATACATGCAAACACTCCCACATAAAACAGCATCAGCAATGAGGAGGAATTGCAGTGAAATGATTTGGCATCAATCCTGATTTGCTAAGATTAGGAAGAGTTCTGGAAGCGATAATCCAGGGTAACAAAGAAAAAGCTATGGGTAGAATGAAGTGAAAGTCTGATGTATGTCTTCCTCTTATCCGTTGAGGAGGTTTTTTTTACTTATGCTAAGGAGTGCCCTTAACAGGAAACAGCCCATGAAGGATGAGGGGAAAGGAAACGCTTCAAAATGTGGAGGTGTGTTTATACAGAGGCTGTATCCACAGCCGTGCATTGCCAAGACACCGTGCTCTGCTGGTGGAAGTGCCTCTTTTACTCTCTTTAAATGCATCCCATTTTGCTAAGGTTGTGCCAGCCCGCCCTTCTCTCTCATTCCCCAAACACTGGCATCAGAAGCAACCACGAGTAAGCCTATAATACACTGATCAGGATCGTGGGCCATCTTCCATCTATGGAATAACACGTAAATTAAGCTGGCTGTGTAACTACGTTTCTTTGTTATATGCACTGTATAGAAAGGGAAATCACTATATATAAAGGGGAAACATGATCAGGTAGATAAAGAATTTTGTGTATGATGATCTAAAGTACTTGTCATTCTGCCTTGATTTAAAGATTACTTTGTGGCTCAGGAAAACAAATTAATAGATGTTAGTAATAATTTTTAACATTTTAAAGGGTAAGCATTCCCTTTACAGATAATAATCATGCTTTTAAAATAATTTGTGTTACTCACCTTGTGTCATAAATTGCATATAGTTTTTTGTTTTCTTCAACTGCATTCCTGAAAAGAGAGAAAGAGAGAATATAATTTGCATGCCCTGTGTCCACAGCCAAAACAAAACATAGTTTAGAGCCTTGAAGTTTTTCAGACCATCATTGTAGAATCTACAGATGGGAAAAAAAAAATCTATAAATTGACTTGTTCAACCCCTGACATGACAAGATTGTAATAATCTTTTGGAAGTTGTCTAAGTGAGTTTTTAATTATAGATCCATGACTCTGTTGCCAAGAAATGAAAAAGGAAAAAAATAGTAATTGCTTTTGTGAAAAACACAACGTAACAATATAGTGTTGATAGAGCTATGTGAATAATTTTCAGAAAAGATTTCTGATTGATCCAAAGGAACGTTATCTAATTAAGTAACTTCATTATTTTTTATGTCAAACTAACGTTGAAGTTTAATGCAATGTATTCAAAGTAAAATTAAATACTTTATCTCTGACGTTTTAAATACTTTTATGTGTGTTTAAACATTGAGGTTCATATAAAAAGGGCCTATTGAAAAATTGAAGCTTAAGTCTATATTTTTGAGTTTTTTCAAATAAAATCCATGTGACTTTGCAGAATACATTTTGCTTTTTTTTACCCGGAAAAAAGAGATTTTTTTTCCTGAATCTTTTTTTTTGTTGGACTGTTTCAGAACATGTGGTAAAAAAGGACTCTTCTGAAATACTGCTACTATTAAGAGAGAGCAAGAGGAGATGTTGTCTGAAATGTGTTGGCTTTGCTGGAATCAGCAATAAAATATAAGTTTTAGCTAAGTAGTTTCTGAGAAGGCGTGATGAATGTAAGGGGCTCTCCATAATAAGTATTGATTTGTATCTTACAATCTGATTTATGTCTCGGTGCATTACTTTACCTGTCTGCTTAGAGAAGTTAAAGAGAAGCAACTAAAAGCATGGGGTAAATGATCCTGAGTTTGAACGCATTAAGCTCCACTTATATGGGAAAGGTAAATCCTGGGTTTGGTCCCTGTTCCTGGAGTGGTTATGCGTTTCACATTAAATATGCACTGGCTAAAGGATGTTAAGAGCTGTGTATTGTGAATGCCCAACTCCCTCGTGCGCTGGACAGGGAGATGTGGGGCCTCTGTCATGTCTTGGATCCCCTTGAAATACACAGCCACCTAGAACAGAACGGGCAGGGCTGGGTAGTGCTTAGGTTAGATGCCACCATCCACTCCATGCCCTGAGTTACTTGGAACACTGAATAGAACTGTCAGTTACAAGACAGGAGCTACGTAATACACACGCTCTACTGGAGAGGTTACTGGAGTCCGAGGGGGGTTCCTAGGAGCATCCCAATGGCTCAGGATGCTTGTGTATGGGAACTGGGCCGAGCCTCTCAGGTCAGATACCGCCCAAGAGAAGGATCCCCAGCTTTCTATACATAGGCTCCATTAACTGAGTTGACTAGATCTCCGTTGACATAATGGGAGCACCTAGTTCTCATATAGACACCTACATCTAATCTTCAGATGAATCCAGCTCCAAACTTCACAGTATCTTATGTTCTTTTGATAGTTCTAGGCATCAGGATTCACAAGTCACATTGCTCTGTGTTTAAAGATCATAATATTGCATGCCTGCAATCATGCCTGAACATGCTATTTTGTGGTTTGATTGATATTCTTAAGTATAGCTTTGTTTAGTGTCCACACTTCTTAGTTGTCTGCCACTGTGACTCAATATAGGCTTGGGGTAAATTTTTGAGCTCAGCAAAGGAGAGAGGAGGGGAGGAAGAGCAGAGAAGGGACATCTGAAGCCTCAACATTGACGCAAATATATCACCTAACTATAGTCACATATCTCTTATTGGTAGAGCCACATGGTCAATATCGAGACAAGAAGATAGCTGGGCTCTTCTCTGAAGTGCACATGGCTACTTGCTGTGAGGTATAGGAGCAAGCCCTTTACATTTGCAGAGACTGGATATAAAAAGTCAGGGAGCATACTCACCCTACATCTTCCTCTAGGACTATGTTCCCAAACATAGCCAATGATACCTGAGAGACAGATGCAGCTCATCCTGTAACCATGACAACTGGCATGGAATTCATAGCAAATTAGGTATGGATGGAAGAGGGCACTACTAAATGAACATAGGTGGAATAAGTGGTTTCAATCCCCTTACCTAAATATATCCATACCCATAAGATAAAAAGAAACCTGGATATACTAACAGTTTCTTTTAATATATTTATTAACATTCTCAAAAGAGTGCAAAACATCTTGTATGGACACCTTGTGTTTATAACTTTTGACATCTATCAGCAAAATTGCCAATGGCAGGATAGAATTAACTTAGCTTTTTTTTCTTTTTTTGGAAGAGAGATGGTAACAGCAAAGGGAGATCAGGAAAATAATTTGGCAAACGAAACAGGAAAAGAATTAAATTTCATCTTTTAAATGTTGAAGTTTCACAATGAGCTTTTATTCAGACTGATAATGCACTCCATTTTTTAATTCTCTTCCAAAAATGTAGACCCATCTTCATGTTGAAATTCTCTTATTCAGCAGAGTGGTAAAATCCTTTGGTTTCTGCATTGAAAAATGCCTTCTTGTGAATGATGAGTAAATGGAGTTCATCTCTTACAGAAGTCTCCTACTGTTTCTGTCTGCCTGGCACCAAGGGAAGACATGCTTCTAAAAGTATTACAAAAGTAATTCCCCCATCACAAAAGCGCCACATTAAAAGTACTTATATTAAAAGCACTTTGTTGTATATGAATATCATTATATAATTGATTATTCCCATTAAAATGCTTTGCATCCTTATCACAACTTTAATAAAAGAACAAAACTGCTTTGAATATTATACATGCACTTGCCTAGAGCCACTATTAAGCAGAGAGGCTCTGTGTGCAGCCAGGCAGTCGTTGATGGTAAATCAAACGGAGGGCATATGGTTTCAGTATCGCTGCTGGTGGAGTTTTTGTTGCTAGAAAGAGCTAATGTTTTGCATTTAGGATTATTAAAGTAACAAAAATAGTAACTTGTCTTTCCCTCTTTTTTCTCCTCCTAGCTCTCTTGAAGTCTCACTCAATATAATACAGGGAAAGATACCATACGCAACCTATACTGGAAGGCTAGGGCTTTCCTGAACTGCAAAATAAGAACTTTATGTGCTGTTTTTTAAAGTCTGTACAATTTCTGGATAGTACCAAGGCTCAGAACGTCTCTGGTTGTGATTCCTTCTTTCTGGTGTAAACATCAGAAATTAAACGTGGAAGTCTGAGCCAGTTACTGTAGGCTGCCTTAATAGTGCGGAGGGGAAATGAAGTCCAAAGACTGAAAGAAACTCCAAAGGCTGAAAATGGCTAAAAAAGGGTAGATGAATCACCCTTCAGCAGTACCTAATAACTACAAACATAGCCTATACCTAGTTAGATGTTAAACTTTTGAGTATGTAATACCACATAAGATAATTCCCATCCATGGTGTTTTAATGGGGAGGAAGGCTGTTTCAGTACATTGAGCATATTGCCCTCCAAAAGTGTATGAGACCAAGATGTCTTATATGTCTTTAGAATACCTCTGCTAGTGGTAAGTGGACAGCAAAAAACCAGGAAAGCTGCTAGGTTAGTACTATATTTCTGGAATGGCTGGAGCCTTTTAACTAAATGTAAGTTAAATTTTAAAGAGTGATCATCATTTCTTGTCACACCTTTAAATCCTACAAGACCATGTAAAAGCAGAAATTAAGTAAAATACCATATTCATTTGAGAACAGTCTTTAGGAGAGTGAAATGTGGTAGCCCTTTCTGGATTAAGGCCAGGACGTGAAGCAATGCTTGTGAATCACGGAATGCTTAACCAGTACTCTTGATGTTTTGTATCTAACAAAATGATTCAGCATGAAAATATAGATACGAAGGCTAATATTTATAGCTCAGAAGGTAATACTAACAATAAGAAAGTGAGATATTTCAGCTTCTGAATCTGAAAACATCTGAACATAGAATGGCACTCTTAAGAAAAAATACTTTCTTTTTCTACTCTGGAATGTGCTCACACAAGCCATTTACAAACAGGAAGAAAAGCAAGTGTGATGATAAACTCCTTCTCAACAGGCTTGGAGAATGCATGCCTCAATATATTTGAGCCTTTTTCATTTTGAAGTGAAGAAAATACTTTTGTTGTTTCACCCAGCATGCACAACAGAGATGAAATTAAGCCCATACCACATGGCTTTGGTGCAATAACTATTGGTTTTGCAGATAAATGCAAAACCTTAGTGCAACTCTTCCTCCCTGGAACAGCTGCTTCTGGATGTCTACCTGAAGATTACTCAGCCCACCTTGCAAATCTTACTTTCAGAACCTTCAGAAACAGTGAGGCACCCGCACTAATGCCTCAACAAAATTCACTTTCTCTTTTCCTGGGAGGTTCAACCCATGCTAACCAGGTTAGGCATTTGAGGGTATCATTGTCACACAGCATGATAGGCACTAACAAATTATTTTTAGTACCTAGAAGCCTATCAAGAAAACTAAGAAAGTACAGAGTGAAATGCCAAACACAAAAATGGGAAACTGTGTTTAAAACTCCCAGGATATTATAGACACAGTTATTGAATTACCATGGTAGATCTGCTGAAACCTCAGTAAGCAGCGGACGGTGGAGGTTTCTGCTATAAATATAAGATTCTCATAGCTATCTCTTATTTTTTAAAATATAAATTAAGTGGATGCAAGCCAAGTTTTCATAAATAATGCCAAAAATGTTTATGTATGAGAAGCTTAAACTATGTGGCTCTAGCTGAAATAAATGTTTCAGTGAACATGATTTTAAACATGATTTATTCAAATGTTATGTTAAGTAAGCATTCAATATGCTTTTATGTAATGCTGATGCCCAAGTTACATGTAATTATGATGACATTATAGCATCCTTGATCTTTCATAACCTCTCTAGAAATTCATTTTTCCCAGCATCAAGCTCCACAAAGAGTATGGAAGTGACAATGTCACATAGTATAAACAGTTACTAGAACAATACTTTTCAGGTCCAATTCTATGAGGGCTAGCCAGTCTTGACTCTTTTTGACATCAGCCAGAGCTGGGAAGTTTAGCTTTGCTCGGAAACATGCCAGCGAATTTGCAAGTCTAAAAACCTGTTCGTTGGCATTTAAGAGCAAGGTAGGAAGGATGAAGTGAGAACATGTCAAGACATGGACACCTTTATACTCACATCTTAAATCACTGATGTTCTTGAAGGTGTCTAGTTCTAGTTCAGTTCCAATAGGTTCTATACAGTTATTTTAGTCCACAGGATTTCTTTTCCTTTTTTTTTTTTTAATGCATTATATTCCCAAATATAAAAATTACACACAACAGTCGTGTGTAAATTTGCCATTATCCTTACAGTAAAGATCTCAGAATCACTGCAGATGGTTCAGTGAAGGTCCCAACTCCATGCTCAGCAGAGGTCAAAAAGGTAAACAAGTGCTAAGAACAATCAGGGATAATAGAACAAAACATAATCGGTATAGTATTGTAGAAAGCCGTGGTCTACCCACATCCTGTAAACTTCAGGCAGGTCTCTTCCACCTCAAAGATCTTGAGAGCTATATAAAGGTATAGGGAAGATCTACAGGGACAGCTACAGGGACAATTGAAAGTATGAAATGCAATTGGTAGGAAGAAAGAGACTTAGGTTGAGACTCTTAAGTCTGGAAAGCAGATGTGGGGGGAGAGATATGATAGATGTATATGAAACCACAGACTGCATAAATGATTATTTGTTATTGCTCATACTATAAAAAACAAAGGAGCACTTAGATGATCAGGTGGTCAGTTTGAAGTGGGCAATATGTAATCCTTTTTCACACAATGCATAATTAAATTGTGGAGCTCCTTGCCAGAGGAAGCTGTGGAGGCCACAGTTATAAATGGGTTCAAAAATCCATTAGACAAATGCACCAAAAGGAGCTCCATCAACGGGTATTAAAATCAATGTTGTGAATGCACCCTCTGGCTGAGGAAGTCCATAGACCTTAGGCTGCTTGAAACTGAAAGGTTATACCTGTGGAAGAATTACTTTACTTTCTATGTGTCCTGTTTGTTTATGCTCCTTCCAAATTATGTGCCCAATGTCAGAGGCAGCAAACTAGACAGCAAACCAGATGCAACTTTGGCATGATTCACTATGGGAATTTTTATGTTCAGTGCGATCAGAAATACCTGTCTGTGGTTCACTGTGACCCAGCACTAAAATAATTTTCACATCTTAAACTGTCCTGTTGTTTTCATTACTATACCCTCCAGAAATAAATGACTGGTTTTCCTTCTTCTTCCTTAAGTCAGTGTTTCTTCAGAAAATCATTCAGTTGCATATTTTTAATTTCTGTTCTTCCATCCCCTGAAGCACTTGCCGGCGTCCCTTCTAACCCTCATGAGCTATTGGAGTGTGGTTGTAAAACATAAGCATTTTTTCAGAAAGGAAAACTTTCAGGTTCAGTTAATGCTCATGAAATCCCGTAGAAAAAAAAAAAAAAAAACAAACAAAAAATATCTTCACGCTTTCACAGGCCAGAATATATGCTCAACAAGTGTATCCATATTATAAAATACATGAGATCTACTTCTTGGGACAAGGACTGTGCACCTTTAAGGTATGTTGGAGTGCACTTCAAGTTTGGTGGCAGCAGAAATTATTACTTAGAACAAAGCCTGCTCTCTCAGCGTCTTCAATTTCTATATATTCTTTAAAGTATTTTTTCATTTTCAGAATGCAAGTTAATAGTCTGGGTAAAAAAAATTAATTCATGAAGAATAGTGGACACCACTTCTGAAAGGCTGATGGCTGAAAAGGCCAGCTCCCCGCAGAGGGATTTAGGTTTTCCATGCGAAGTTACACGGGAGGCAGAAAAGAGCCTTGAGTTATCATCCTAGCATCCTCGTGGGCACTGTGTCTGTTACTCAGTGACCTGCATTACAAAATGCAGGGGTCACCTTGACCCAACATTATGACAGTTTTGAATGAAAGTAGGTGTTGCTAACATGCTATGTGCTGAACTCAGTGCTGTTGTGTAATAGCCATGCCAATGAGCACATCTATTTGACAGGGCCCATTAGGTCCCCCTCAGGTACTTTTACTGCAAAAATTTAAGGTGCCCTTGGTCTCCAAAGAAGTTAGGGTTTCCCTGGATCATTCCTTGGATTTTTTAGGCACCCACAGAAAACAAAAAAAATACTTTATTTTGTTTTGTTTAAAAAATCATATTTGGGAAACTAAAAAATTGGGGAGAAGGCATTTCCATGAAATACTCAAGCTTTTCAATTATTTGAAAAAATATAATGAGGAAGAATAATTTCTTGATCCATTCTAAACCTCATTGTGAGAGTATATATTGTTATACACAAATACAGAAAATCTCCCTGACAGCCACCTCCTAACTGCCTAATTTGTGCAGACAAAACTAGTCTCCAAATTGTGCATGGATAAACAATTTTAAGACGATGAAAACATTTATGATCAGAAGAAATAATCACCTGGATATGTACATGGTAATACTTTCTCATAGGTTGCTACTGCTTTGTAAGTACAGATCAAAATAGTTATCTAAGTGATTGTTAGTCCTTTTGGTTGTTTAGATAGGAAGCCTTTATAAATTCAAAGGCTGTCAGCCCGCAGTGCGTCAGGAAACTTGAGTTTAAGAGCCCAGCCCTAACATTTACATTCCTAGGTTATGTTTCAGAGTTGGTTGTAGATGTTAAGAATATTGCCTTTGGGACCTTTAAGTGCATTATATCATAGCCTCAAGCTGTACTTTCTTTTATCCACAACTTCTTTAAACATCAGAAGTTTTGATTTAAAAGAGAAACAAGCTGGTAACAGAGTGTATGCATTTCTGCATTTTCCCAACTTCACATAAAGTGTGATGGTGAGAGAACTGTAAATTGTAGTCATGGCAGTCTACGAAAAATTGGAAATGTTCTATAAATTGGAGAACACAGGAACGTTCTTTGCTTTAAAAATGAATCAGAAGAAATAAAGCATTTTCATTGTACAGTTTTTTGAGATGTGAATATGTACACTTAAACTGACCTGAATATACTTGGACATCCCACCATCTGTTGCAGTGTTGTTTTATTCTAGATCAGTGCTTTAATTAGGGCTCAGTGGAATTTTAGCAGCTAAAACTCTTTTTTTTTTTTTTTTGTAATGCAAAATCAACATCCAGTGACACTGGAATACTCTCAGCCCTCCTCTTGACTTTGCTAGAAAAGAAAATATTGACTTTTTGAGAATGCAATGGTTTAGACATTTTTGTTCAAGTGATGTTTCAAAATTCCCTCCATCTTTATTTTAAAAGCACTGTGAAGTACTTAAGTCTGAAAAAAGACTACAGAAATCCAAAGTACACATTTCAACACCTCAATTTATCAAGAATTTTATAAACAGTTTTAGATAAGCCTGAAATGTTTTTCTATAGCCAGTAAGAAACAACAAAAAAATACCTGTTCATACCCCTGTATGTGTTCATATTTCTTCAGTGCTTATTCATCCACTAGAATCTCCAAATTGCTTGGATTTGTTCGTTATCATCTTTATAAATTGTGTTATGCATGCAAACTGGCTAAAAGGTTCTAATATAAATTTTAACTATATTTAGTGTTTTTCTTGCAAAACTCTCAATTACAATGTAAAGTTGAGGCATTTGAAACCTCACAGAAGAGAGCAGTTATTCATCTCCATTTAAAAATCCCACTTGAGGAATATGGGGCAAACACCATGGAATTGAATCATTTATCAATGCCGTGCAGTGAGTCTTGGTTATAAGGTTTCCCTGGCAGATAGGGAAGAGAATGTTAGTCTCCTAATACCCCATACTCTGTTGTAACTTCTAGGAAACATTCCCCTATTGAAAGCAGCTCTGTATTCGACGGTGCTTTAGACAAAATAAATCAATTAGACATCCATTTTACAATATTTCAGACATCGTAATAACCTTCATTTTGGCACGCATAACTCTTATTTATAGATTTATTATATATGATTAAATATAGATTAACTTGTAACTCTAAACTGCAGATTGCTAGAACTCAGGAGTTATGGAGGAGTTGACTTCCCACTGAACGCTGGGTGCCAGGGAATGCAATTTTGGCCCTTGAGCAAACAAGATACTAATTCCTTTAATACCAGAAAGTTTGTTATTACTCCCAAACTACCTGGATTTTTTTTTTTTTTTTCCTTTCACCCTCCTGAGGCCCTTGTAATTTCAGCATGTGGATCCCAGGCAGAGAGTGGGTACTCCAAGAGAGACCCAGAGCAGACTGGGACTGCAGCCAGAGGGACTGGAGACTGAGGCTGGACCCCCCTGCAGCCTCCCCAGCCCTTCATTGCTGCTAACCACAAGGGAACTGCCATCTCTTTTGGTGGCCCTGTAAGGACTTTCCCTGTTCTTACTCCGTTTCTGTAAGTTCTATGGGGAATCACTGAACAGGATATTTTGGTCTGATCCAGTGTTCCCATTCTTATATGCTTATAACTGTACAGAGATTTGCCATTTCACCAGGTCTCTGTACATTTAGCAGCAGTTTTAAATCTTGACAGAATTTCTCAGTAGAAACGTCTATAATGAAAATCAGCTATAGTTTGCTGAACTTTAGATCCTTTTTTACTTTAGAAATCAACATCATATTATGCTTTACAAATTTTCTTACTTTTCTTTCAATGCACACAATCTAATAACTTTCAGGAAGTTTAAAACCTCATTCTTTAAAACAGTAGCAAATTGAACAAAACACATACTTCATCAACCTTTATTCTTTTCTTAACATGATCCCTTCAGTATTAAATGAAATTGCTACAAGTCCACTGTAATTGATGCTAGACTGAAAGAGGAGCCAATGGAGCTGACAGCTTCTACATTTCAGTGCAGTACGTTCTCCTGTCTTTTCCAGTTTCCCTCCTGGAAAGATTAATCTAGCTCTTGTAACATAAATCATTTTTAAAAATCATATTTCTTTCTAATCTGTTTTCATACAATGCATACAATCCACTTAGAACAATAATTAAAAAGCAATAATCCTTAGAAAAAGAAAACATTGTTCTGACTAACAACTTTTTCTGCTAAATGAAGGGGCTTATGTGAAACTATAGGCCAGATTGTGCCTCACACAAACGTGACTACTCTGGAGGTTATGGCAAGCTGCACAGCCCATTGGGAGCTCTGGAGCTCCATCAGGCACAGCAGACATGGGCCAGATGCTGCAGCTTCTCCGGCCTACAACATGCCCTCTTCTGGGGGTTTGGCCAGGGTGGAATATGGCTGGGGTTTATTTTTCCCATCTTGAAGATTGGTTGATAGACCAGGAACGGGGGTGCAATGAAGACACAGCCCTCAGTAAAATGCATGACCCTGCCTTGGAAGAGCGTAGGAGCATACACAGAAGTGTGTGTGTGCCCCCTCCAACCCACACACACACTTCACGTGCTGTAGTCACCCTCCTTGTTCCAAGGGCCGACTAGCATTAGGTCAACCTTTCCCTTAGGAAGTATCTCTTCTGCTTACTTATGGATGAATAAAAGTGCTTGAGATTCCCATTGCCTTTAAACTGTGATAAAAGCAGAGTGGTTAGGGCTTTATCCACATGTGGGTGGCACTATTTCTAAATGTGATGTGACTTTATCTGTTGATAGTCAAAGGACACCCCAGATTAAACTGAGAAGTGTCCTTAATACTGTCCCTCTAAACAAGAGAGCTTTGAGCCTGTGTAATGCTATGGGGCACTGTCGAATCTGAGGGCGTGCCAGGACCAGGTTTTCTCTTCTTGTTCTATAACATGTATTAAATGCCAGGGCATGAGTTCTCTGCTGCATCCAACCTCTGAGCTGCCACTTAGCCCTGAGCTGCTGCCTAACTCTTCAGTGATTAGAAATGTGCTTAGATATGAAGATACAGAAAACTCAGCAAGGAGGAAGGAGCGCTCTGGCCATTCTCACATAGGTAACTGGGATGAGAGAGAGAAGGGAACTGGTGACATCCCAAATGAAAGAGAACTTGGGGCAAGTCTCTGTCATCTGTGTAGCTCAGACAAACAGAAGAGGCCGAAAAAGTCTGCACAAGTCAGGAGAGTGAACATGGAGGAGAGTGCAGCGATGGCTTAGCATGGGCACAAGAGCCATTTTGCTAATGAATTGAATGGATGAACAAACTTTTTTTCTCCATTGGAAAGAACCCCACCATACTGTGGTACTGGGCAGCAACATCTACCAGCTACTACTATACTAATATAAGAAGGTTAGCCTGAACTGTAGGGAGCGCAAGTGATCTTTGAAGACTCTGATGTACTCTCTGATACGGGAGCTGGGTCATTTTCCTTAGAATTACGTAAGAGGAAATCTTTATAACATAGGCAGCATGGGATATTCTAGGGGGTTTATTTCATATACTCATTAGCAGAAGTCAGAAGATTTTACCAAGAAAAGCATTTATCTAACATCTGGGAACAGGCAATTTAATTTTCATGCCCTATCAAATCACACAGCTATTCTTATTAATATTTCGCTCCTATCACTGAGAAAGACTTGACCACATTGCAGGGTGCAATGAGGATAAATCCCTTTGTTCTTGAAAGGAGTTTATCTATTTCCACGTGTAGATATGCACAGTTCTCCACCTGAGTTTCCTTTTTTCCCTCTTCTACTACTCTTTCCTACTAGCTAGCTATGTACTGGTACTACTGAAGAACATTTAGTTCATGATAACTGACATTTTCATTAGAAGGGTCTTAAATAGGGAGTGTATAATTCAATTTCCAGCTAAGAAAAAGAATAATAAATAAATAATGCTGAAGCCATCTTCTTGTTCCTCTCTAATGGGAGGTTAATCGTTAATCTTTTAGCCACTGGGGAAATAGATACAAGGAAAGATTGGGAGGAAAATAATCAGAATAATAAAAAAAAAAAGACTGAAACAAAATTACCCACATTAGCAAAGTTACCAATATCACGGAGTGTTTACATGCAATAGAGAGAATGGCAGGGAAGGTTTTCATTTTTTTATGTAAGCACCTGAAGGCCCAAGAGCCATGGAGTAGCAGCCGTATCTGTTAATTTTTTTAAAAGATAGTAAATCTGAACGATTCAGGCCCTTTATGTAATATGGAGCATTGCTCAGGTATCACCTTCCAAACACGCTCAACTCTCCGTGTATCTCAACAAAAACACACAGCAAAACATACAGCATCAGCTCCTTTTCACATTAAATCTTGTCTTTAAAATGTTAACCTGTGTGCAGTCATAGCTGGGTTAAATAAGCCACAATTGCGTAGTTGTTTCCTGCCACCACAGATTTTACTGAGTCTAGGCATCATTCTTATTACAGTCTTGATTGCGGTTCTGGCTCTCAGCTCAACATTACAACTGGTCCTGGAGTGGTGGAAAATGGTACATTCTCCCTCTGTTCAGGTTTTTCCTGGTCTTGCTGTGACCTTTTCAAAGTACATTCTGTGATGTGAAAGATGACAGTGACCTCTCCTTCCCCTTAATCTCTTTCCCTGACACCAAGAAACAGACATCAGTGTTTCGAATTGGTTTTGATTACAAGCGTCAGGGTGCTATTCCAGGAAGACAAGAATTTTACATTTAACTCCCAAGTACACCCAGGTTACAATCAGCCCGATGTATTCTAACACTGAATTTTTATATTTAGCACTGTCCCTGCTGAAATTCTTCTTGTTGCAATTATGTTCATCTCTTACCTCTCAACAGTAGTATTATTTCAGTGGCCATGCTTCTCCTGGGAGATCATGGTAGGAGACTTTTCCCAGTGAGCAGTATCAGTGGTAAAAGAAAAAAGCTGTTTTCAGCTGGCCTGTCTACAAGAAAGCTCACATTCAGACAATCCATGTTCTACTTGCTTGGCTATGTTTTCTAATATCTAGGTGCCCTGAAGATGTCGACCTAGCCAATAGGAAACACTAAGCAGAAGATATTAAAAGAAATTTAGGCCATCAGGTTCTGTCAGACAACAATGCAAAGGGTGACGTACTTCTGGCAAACTCTTAGTGTGCAGCAAGGCTGCCGTGTTCACAACAAGCTAAAGATTTCTTCACTGAAATCTCTTTTGCAGTCATCCTTTTCATATGCAAACTATTTTTAAAACTTTTTCAATGTGAGACAGCAGATGTTTAATTCATAAGTGACTAGAGGTAACAGCCATCCCTGACAATAATTCTGTGCCTATTGTTTGTATCCTGCTCATAGCTGGTAGCACCATTTGTAAAGTGAAAAGTAAAAACCTGAAGAACAGAGTGTTGCAAACATTTTTCTACTGAGTTAATCACCTCAATAACTTTGCATATGGGTTCAGTGGCAATGAATTCCCATGCCCGGAATAAATAATGTATGCAGTTCATAAGATCAGGGCCTAAAAAGAGACATTTATGGAAGTAATTTGCTCCAAAATATTTGCTCATGAAGGTTCTCAATACAAGTAGCAAGAAGAAATTCTTTTACTATATAATTTCCAAATATGCTTTGAGGTCATATATTGCTTTGTTTTATGCAGTATATTCTTATTATCTCAAATAGATCTCAGATATCACAGATAAGAATATCAAGTAAATGTCTAGAAATGTGCAGAGTTAGAATACAATAAAATATGTTCCTTTATTAGACACATTAAAAGGCTGTAAGTATTATGCAGTGGATGATTCGCTTTTATGTCAAGACTACTTCAAAATATCACGATTCCAATTTGATATGTCTTAATTTTAAATCCATCATCCCCAAATGGGGTGGAGATTAGACCAACAAATCTGTGCATATTCTGTCTTGGCAGAGCTTAGATCTGCTTATGGATAGAAAAGTAAGCATGACTCCAGCTATACTCAAACGTGACCCACCAGGGGACTGCTGCCCTGACACATCGTATACACAAATACAAAATAGAGAATGACAATACAGATCTCCCTACAATGTAATTGTAAAGGGACATGTGGCAGCTTGTTTTGCGGCTCGCGCATGCTTTTAGCAGATGCAATAGCAATGGTCTAACAAGCAGTTAAATTGCAGGATAAACAGGCTCAGCCTACTCTAATGAAGTTTGAATTGAAGTGTTAGCATACCACCGTGTACAGTGGTCTTCACTGTTTTCCTTGCTATGTTCAATAGCAAAATTCTATTTGTCAGAAGAGCCCTTGGGGGGAATATTATCTATATACAAAGAGAAAGACGGTGTGTGAACAAATTGAACAGGTCGCCTACCCTGCAACTAATCTGAGACCCCAGAAAAATGCAATATAAGTATGGGAAAATGATGGTGTGATCAGAACAGACATAAAAAAGAGGGCAGGTTTGTTATTCCTGGTTTTCAGATACAAATAATTGCACATGAAGAACAGATACACGTGCACAGTTAAAATGCTATTTTTGAGTGAAGCTCTTATGACAGGGAGCAAGTTACAGACCTAATCATGTGCCTGCACAGAAAACAGTTGCCTGAGAAGAACATTGTGATGGTTGCTGAAAACAAGTGCGTTAAAGCTGGAGAACACTAAAGCCTAAATGGATGAAGAAGTCCTAATTGTGCTTTCCTGTAAAACAGTATTAAGATTTTTCTTGAAACGTGTCTTTGCCTCTCTTTTTTTCCCCAAAGAACCCTTTATCATTCATTACATAGGATAAGTAGGTACTGATTACACAGTACCTACTGAATAAGCAGCTACTTAGCGAAGTAATCTTCACCAGCCAGTTAGCAGTGCCTTATTTACTGCACACCCAAAGCCTGCAGTAAATACAGAATTATTCATTTTTTCATGGTCTTTTCTGGGCCACTCATCACTGTAGTATTTGCATGCCTCAAGAACACAGATGAATTTATCGCTGTCGAAAGATAGGAAACCATTATTATTCTTCCCATTTTACAGCTGAAGAGATAGGGACTTGCCTGGAGCTACACAGTGAATTAGTAGCAGAGCAAGGATTAAAATTCATGGCTTGCAACCCTGTGCACATTACTGGAGACTGCACTGCCTTGCAGTCAGAGGTGCTGAGAAACCACAGCTCTCACAGACTTTGTCTACTACTGCAAGTGCGCTATAAGCCTTGGGCAGCCTGAGTTGGTCATCCATAAAATAAGATACACAGCTAATAGTCAGCTACCAGAATATTGGGTTTATCATCACATTAAGAAACTAATACTTGAGTTCGGTGTTCAAAAAAGAATCTTGAACATCGTTCACCCACGCCTGGGTGAATGCCTGAGATACTGGGGTGCTGGTGGTTCCAGGGTGCATAATTTATTTTTCCATGGTGCAGATGCTGGAACTCAAAAAGCTGTCACAAAAGCACCATAAACTGATTTGAACAAAATGGCACTTCATGATGAAACACGTTTAGAGTGGAAAACTAACTGACAGGCTTAAGGTCTCTTCTCTTGTATTCACCTGAAACTCATTCCCTCCTGCTGTCTTGAGTGTACCCATGATTCTGCCCTAGCACTCTCCACACAAAAAGCATCTGATCAACATTTGATATCTGTTGTTTTGTTCTTTTTAGTAAACTGGGAAAACACCAGTAGATCAAACTGCAACCATTCTGGCAGTCATATTTTATTTAAGTCACTTTTTTCTCTTTGAAGCTATTCTTTTGATCCTCTTCTATGCCCCTGAGATGGTATGTTCAATGACCGTTCCCACTCTTTGGCTGCTAAAATTAACATGGGTGTTAGCTCCCAGGATCCACAAGTGGTACTATTTAGACAAGCAAGCAAAGTTTCTTGTACACAGTTGCCCAGCAGTCTGTTATCCAAGTATACAGCCCCAAAACTAATCCACTAGTTTCCAGCTGCCGAAGTTGAAAGGCATGCTGATAAATCCAGTTCATCTTACTTATGCAAGTAAACCTGTTTCTCCAAAATTTGCAGCCAGTGGAATTGCTGTGGACTGTAAAAAAGGACCAGACACAATGAGCCTGCAGCCTGGAGACCCCAAGAGAGTATGCCATGCCTGTTTGGCTCCTTCAAAAACTACAGCACAGATAGTCAAGGAAAACACTCTGCACCCAGGACTGCACTTGGATCTGCTACATCCTACTTGTGCAGCTTTGGAGGTAGGATGCTTTCCTTCCCTCCAGGCAAAACTTTCCTTGGCAAGGAGGTATTCATCTCCACTGAGAGCTGACCAGCTGAACACTCAATCACTTCTCTAAAACTGGAACAGTTTATAAGGAGAGACCAAGGAAAATCCATACAAAGTTCAGTGGACTAATTGGATGGAAAATCCATTCATTGTCCAAAAAGATAATGGCTGCCCATAGCAAAGATCAATCTGGGTATCTCACAGCCAAAGGGCATATAAGAAGCACGGGTGATGTGATGATTCCTCATAGCTGTTCTTAACTCTTTCTGCAGCTATATCCTCCTCTTCCATCCTACTGGCTTTTTTTCAGAAATATTAAAATGAAAATGCTCAATATATATAGTGCTTTACTCTACTTTTTTTTTCATTGACTAATATAAATTGCCAAATTTTTGCTTTGTGAGCAAGCCACCTACATTTTTCAGTCAATAAATTATTTACAAAAGGAAAAAGAAAACCACGTCACTACTTAATATTTGTGCCAGATCTCATTCTTCAGATTCAAACAAACTCTCATTGACTGAATCATAATTACTGGGTCACACTTGAGGCATAACCTCAGTTGATGTATGGGTGCAGTTCCGCTGCCGTTCACTTTGGCAATTTATGCTACGTGAAGGTCTGGCTTATTGACTGGTATACATAATATATGTTATTATTTTTATCTTTCTGGATTCTACTGTACCGGGACTGACAAAACATTTTCACACAAAGCTGTAGGACTGACGTCACCTGCATTGGTGTGGTGTATCATAATGCTTGCTATAGTTCAATCATTAATATTTAACATCCTGTAGTGTTATATATAGATCATTGTGAAATCTCCATCGCTATCTTTTCCAAAACAGGGCATTTTCAGGTTATGTCCTTTTTTTTTCTTTTTTTTTTTTTCAGCAGCTCTGTCCAATTTCTGTAAATGTTAATTCTAGATGGAACAATTTTAAACCTCATTTTTCTTGAAATTTTATTAATTATAGCACTTGAATCTATATAACTGAAGTCACATTTAATGGGATTTGGAACTGCAGAGAACATTTATTCCCACCTAACCCTTGCCAATAAATTCAGCCTGAAAAGCTGAATTTATTGCAAATCCTAAAATAAATGTAAGTTGTGTCTACAGCTTTCCAAATGGTATGCATTAATGTATTTTCTGTAGCAGCAGCTAATTATTACAATGAATCATTACAGGGTGACTTGAAAGCATTTGTAAAATTTTCCAATAGTGGAAGCAAATATTTGTTGGCATTTTTGACAGCTACCTGTGTTGATCAGAAACAGAAATAATGAGTTCTGTCAATATGACAAGTGCACATGTAAACAACACAGAGAAATGCAGTAAATATGGAAACTGTAGCAGCCAAAAAGACCTGAGTTCATCACAACAAATTAAAACGTGTTAATCCAATCTTATCTTAGCATTTACATAGCGAAAACCCAGTTGACAGGCAGACTTGATCTGTACATACATGTATCAATAGGCCTAAATATTTATAGTTTATAACCTAAATATGAGAGAGAAATATACATATATATGTAAGTACACTAAAATTCAGAGATGTACTGTGAAATACACTTTGGTACCTCTTGTCTGTAACCAATTTCTGAACTTCAAGTGCTCTGTCCTTAACATCACTAAATACATTTGTTTACTATAGTCCTGTATTGTCCATAAGTACACTCACCCTTCATCCATTATGAATATTTGAATATATACTTAATGAAAAATTTATCAACATCAG
Organism: Tringa tobata; assembly: GCA_033628505.1. Lineage (NCBI taxonomy): Eukaryota > Metazoa > Chordata > Aves > Charadriiformes > Scolopacidae > Tringa > Tringa tobata. The sequence goes on from JAHREE010000480.1 coordinate 1,885,558, forward strand.
TTCTTCCATCTTAGTTCAATGAATTTCTGTATTGCTCCTTCTAAGATTTATTCTCTCCTTCCTGTTAGGAAGGAATTACATGTACAGTAGCATATGCATAAACCCTTGAATATTGATGCAGAACTCGTGTGCTCTAGTTTAAGCCTGATTAATTTTTCTTTATGAATCATATGTATGACACTGAATCATTGTGGTTATTCTCCTCAAAGTACTTTCTTAGATGCTTCAAAACACAGAGTAAAACTGGGGTTTTGCTCAACGGTACCATTAACGGTGTGCTCTGTCCTCACAAGGAGTGTGCCATGCAGTGTCACACTTACAGATGCACCCGAATGATCAGACAGGAGGACTGAGGCCAAAAAGATCCTATACAATGCTACCCTGATGACGCATTGTTTTTCAAATATAGATATAACCGCTACTCAAGCTAGCTAAAATACTAACCGTTAAATTTAGCCATTTTGAAGAAATTAACTAAAGGTATTTTATATATGATAGGATCATAAAGTTCCGGTTCAGAGATTTCCTGAGTTGATGCTCACTGTGTGCAATTAAAACCCCCTCTGCTTACATAGAAAACTGTAACATTTTAGATGCAAGCATGTATCATCACTCTTTAATACGGAATAATCTACATGAACACATTGGTTACAAGTATCTTACCAGTTTAAAGAACACTTATTCATCCTTTACATTATTATTTCTTTCCATGCAAAAGTATGGTTTATATATTTCATGTTTAAAGATTAAATTCTGGAAGAACTGGAAGATTGACAGGCAATTGCCTGGAAATGTCAGGATACAATGACTGCCACCACTGAGTAAACACACAGACGGAGAAGACAAAATGTGCTTCTTTTTGCTCCATATATTTGTCCAACTGGCTTGTGAATACACTGCTTCTCACTAGACCTCCTAAGAAGCTCAAGTACAACTAATTGCACTGTCATCCCCATACTATTAGCACAATTTCTATGGTCACAAAGCAGGGAACCTGTAATTGGTCTGGCTCAGACCTGGGCAAAATGTGAATTTCACATCTGTATCCACTATGTTCATAGAGGCACATTAAATCAATTTGTTAATTTGGCCTAGAGTGTCAAGCTAAGATATCTTCAGGTTATGCACTTTGATTGGGCAACACCCTTATTTCAAATGTCCTTCTGCTTGCAATGCCAATCTCACTAGTCCACAACCTTATCTCTGCTAAAAACACTGTGCCAACAAAAGAAGAAACTGGAGGCAGATTCAAGGTGAGCTAATAGCGGGCACTTGTTTATGGGATATAACATTGAAGGAGGAGGTGACTTGCTGCAGAGTTCAAACTGCAAAAACCAGCCTGTATTCTCACAAAGCAAAAGGAAAGCAAACCAGAAAGTCACAGTTTATGCTGCTACAGAAATTTGCGGACTGTGTGATGCAGGAGGGGCTGCTGCTGGGTAGCCCCTTCCTCCTCCTGAATCTAAGATCATGAACTAGCAGCTCAGGACACGTTGCAAATCCCTTCGTCTTTCATGGTTTGTATCTCAAGGGCAGACTCTGACAGGCTCCGCAGGAACAGGGAGAAGACTTCACATCTGAACCTGGCAAGGATGTGAATAAAGCCTCAACTCTTCCATGGGAAAAAACATCTGTGAGCAGGTTTGACCCCAGGCTCTGACTTTGCACTGCTACCCACTGGTGTAAAGGAAATTGTCTCTTCTCCAGGGCAGAGGAGAAAAAGGCTATCTCACTGGTGAGCTGAACTGATAGGAGTGAACTCTCAAAAGCCGCCTGTGGGCAGCCTTTCCCTGCAAAGGGCAGTGCTGGCCCTGAACCCCACTGCTGGCCCTGAACCCCGCTGCTGGCCCTGAACCCCACTGCTGGCCCCGGCCCCATGCTCCTCACCAACCAGCTCCAGGCTTTCAACAGTTACACTCAGCCACATCGGTGGAATTTAAACTGTGTGACTCTGGCCCAGCTGGGTTAACCTGTAGGGATGACAGGATCTATAAGGGAGAGGGGAATTGTAAGGAGACAGCCAACAAGGTGGACTTGGGGAAAAAGATGGATCTCCTTCATGTCTCTTTATGCAGAAAGACAGGGATGTTGTTGTAAGTAGAAGACAACGTTTGCTTAAATGCTCTAATCCAAGGATTTATAACCTTACAATGGACTGAAAAATTTTGGAAATGTTTTTCACTCCTTCAGGTGGGGGAAGTATCTCTAGATATCATTTCCCCAGTCTAATGGGGCAAAGTGTCTAATACAGATCCAAACTCATTTAAATTTCCTGCCGGTCACTTTGGAGAAGGAGGGCTGCCAAGCACCCAAGGTGCTCATCTTGGAGTAGGTGTAAGGTGCCTAGAGTGGTTTTCAGAAACACAGAAGCTTAGGGCATGCTATAAATCCGTGACAGCACTACTCAGGCATACCCTCAACCTTCACTCAGCTGTTAGCCTAATATGTAGAAATGGACTGAAGCACAGGTTGCCCATAACAGATAGGATGAAACGCCAAACAGAAAACATAGCCTTTCATTCATTTCTAATCTGAATGTGTGCAGAAAGCAACCTGCTCAGGCTTAGTTTTGGATGAAGGTTTTAGACCTTTGAACCTGCAGATTTGGGAGTCGCAACAAATAGCACGCAGAGGTATCAATGTTGCTTGCTAAAAATGTTGCTTTTCACAACCAGGTGGAATTTTGCTGGGACAGGGAGGGTGGTCACTGCCTCTCTCTCCCAGTGGCACTATATTCTGTGTCACACAACAAGGGACCAACTTTATCTCCAAGCAATCCTTCCCAACATTACCCTCAGCTGCCTTTCACAAAGCTCCATTAAGTAGCTCTCTCAATCACTGTCCCAAGTGCTACCTTTTGAGTGTCTTAGCAAGGAGGCCAGAGATAAAATTTCAACAAAACAGGCGATCCTCTCCACCTAGATGTTGGAAGTGAAATGTTCTGGCAGAAGAGAATGCCTCTGAAGAGCCTACTGCTTGGGTCAGTACTCACAACAAGTCACACCTCTACACAACTTCATGAGCTTTCTGCAGCTCTCCTGGCAGAAAAAGGGATGGCTTGGGCAATGACAGATATGTCTTTGGCTGCTGAAGAAACAGATCATTTTCCAACACGGCATGTTGTGGTGTTAGGACTTGGTGCACGTTTCCCAGTGAGCTCCCAAGTGTGTAAATGCTTACGAGTGCCATGGTGAAAAATCACAGCCCGACTGCCTGTCCTATTGTTTCAGTCCTGTGCAGAGGATGATCACATGCATTATTTTGTGTAAACATTACTTAATGATGCAGGGAGGAGAAATGTGAGAGAGGGACCATGCAAAACTTCTCCCAGATATGAAATGACTGCTGGTAGGCTGTGATGGCTTTTGCTAAACACCAGTGCAGAAAATAAACAACCAGCCGAACAAAACATTTCCTTGACCATGATAAAAAGCAACTGCTTCACGCACTAAATTCAACAAAACCTTTAAAACCGAACGAGGAGGCTAAAAATACAAATAGGGCAAGTGTGAATCTCAAGGGAGTGCCTGAAAAAAACCACAGCGGAGGACACGTACGATACGTTTGCCTTCAAAGCACAGATATCTCTATCGCTTGTAATAACTCTGCTATCACAGGTCAATGCCACCATCCTGCAGGGAGCCAGGCTGAAAACCTACACAATTAATGTCTGACAAGCTCTCAAGAAAGCACCTCTGCCCAGGAGTTAATACCTTGCCTTATAAACAACACGTTTCCCATACGTTGCGTCACTATCTACAGTTAACTGGCAAACAGAACCAGATCTGTATTGCGCTGCCACCGTACAGGCAAGGACAGGAAGAAAAACAAACAAACAAAAAACCCCTAAAACCAAACCCAAACAGGAAAACCAGCCCCGAGGTTGCTGCTGGGAGCCATCAGACCCGCTTCCTTACGGCTCTTAACTCGCCACGGGCGAGTACCCGCTTGGGTTTTTTGTGCCGTCCTTAAGGCGCGGCGCAGCGGGCACCTCCCCCGCAC
>JAHREE010000480.1:1894535-1941735 GCA_033628505.1 Tringa tobata
CTACTGTGCTGCCAGCCCCCCCGTGGCTGCCGTGAGCGGGGTCTTGCACCTTCCCTCTGTCTCACCTGGTGGGTGCAGGCACCGAGGCAGCAGTGCAAGACGGCGACAGCAGGACTGGGTGCGGGCTGCTGGCTGGTACAGGCTTTCCTAGTGAGTAAGCGAAGATCGTGACTGCTCAGAGGGAGCAAACGGCTGAGTTTGAAACTTGCTAGAATATTTAGACGCTGTGTTTCCCCGAAGCGCATCGCGAGGGATCCTGTTTATTTATTTTCGCTTTGGATGCTTTTCTGACGGTGATATTCTGAAAACTGTATTGAAGAAATGCTCCTACTATAGCTCTTAGAAAAAAACAACAACAACAAACCTAATAGAAGCCCCCTGTTTATATGTTTTTTTCCCCCTAAAGCCAGAGATCTTAAGAACTTTCCAAAATCAGGCTATGCGATGGAGTCTAGAAAAAGCATTTCGCAAGTGCTCTGGAAACGTAGGTTGACTCTTCTTTGTGGAGGAGAACAATTATTTATGATTTCACCAGAAAAAAATGAATCCTCCCAACGTGCTGATTCACAAGCACACCCATCAATTCCTTGCTATAAGAAGATACAAAATGGAGATGCAAATCAGTTTCTCATTTGAAGCAAAGTGATTTCTTTCCAGATTGGAACTAGGAGAAAGACCAAACTTGGAGTGATGACTGCCTGTGCTGTAAGCAAAACTTAGCTCTGGCTCCAGCGTGTGTCCTATGTAGGCAGGCGGGAAGCCTGTGACCACAGTGCTGTATGTGAGTGGTTGTAGGACTGCACCCTTCAAAGGATGCAAAGAGCTGCGCGCTGATTTATTCACCTTGGAAAAGCTCAATCCTGCTTTCCTTGTGATCTAAGCCAAAATTCTCCCTGGACTTTGTGGCAGAAATAAAGGGGGCTTAGATATTGTGGGACTGGGTTTAAACTTGACATGGTTGTAGTTTGACAAAGTATTACCACATTGAGGAAATCTCGAGGACTATGATCTTAAACCCTTCCTGATTGTCCATCATCCCTGCAGAAGGCGGCACGTTGCGGTAGTTGAGCATGACCTGTTTGGTGTGGGGTCTTTTAATTGTTAACTCTTAACAGAAGAACAGATAGGTGAGGCTGCAAAAAAAAGAGGGTTTAATTCTTCCTTTCTACTCCAAAGCAAATACTAAATCTGAGTCCCGGGTAGGAATTGGTGCGACCTGTAACCTGGCAGATAATCAGAACGGGACAGCTAGGGGAAACTAGGACACTTGTTTTCTGCGAGTTACTCAAAAAGCCGTGCACTAAAATGAGATCATCACGCAACCTTCCTCCCCCCTCTCCTTCCACCCCCCATTTCTGATCTAGTAATTTTAGTCCGGGCCTGCAGAGATAAGCAGCTCCAATTCACTGCACCATTCACACGCTGCCTTAGGGCTGAATTTTGACCCTGCTCAAAAGAAGGATGATGCTCCAGCACTTCTGTTTCAGAGGCAGGAGCAGTTTCAGAGTGTAATTTGCTAAGTGCTTTGGGACTGACTGTTCAGGACGGAACGGTACAATTTACATGTAGGCTGGTATATTAACTCCAAGAATCTAATACTGATAATACTTGCTGTTGATACCAAGTTCTTTATTAGCTTCATCTGTGTTTGGACTACACTGTTACATTGCAGTGCCTTCTGCAATGTGTTAGATAAAAGTGATCGGTCAAATGAGTACAAATTAAAAAGCAAAATACAGTAGGACATTACGGATGAGGGCAGAGATTTGTCTACGGTTCTCCATAGTCTTTCCATATTTATATTAAATCATAAATACAGTTTTTGCTGACATAGCCAAAGCCACCTTGGGGGAATTTGATGCACAATGCCTGGTAAAATAAACCAGGAATTATGTATCTCAGTCTCCTAGGCTACTTCAGAAATCTCAGCAAAAGTCTGTGATTAATGTTTAACATAAACGCGGAATGACTATCGAGAGTTATCCACATCAATAGGCGGTAGAGAAGGACTGTAGTCATAGATGGTAGAAGTTATTTAAAGAAAAATCACGGAATTAAAATTCAAAGATGCAGATGAAACGAGAAGAGGATGCGAAGTTGCCCCCCCCGCCATTGTTGGTGTAACGGTTTTATGAGCCTCCCTCTGCAGAAACAGTCCAGCACAAATCAAGGCTTTTCCAAGCTTTCTTGAACTCAGCCTTGGGTTGTATAATGCTCTAACGAGCTGAGGTATTTTACTGGAGGATTTCAAGGTAGTTCGCAATTGTCTTGAAAGTAAACAACAATAAAAGAGCTAGAGAATAATTAGAAGTCAAATATAACCGTGGAGAGTATTTTCAGGTGAGAAAAGAGGCTGATTCCTCCCATTAGTTTCACGTGAAGGATTGCACAGAATTCTATCTCAGCTTCATGAGTGCAAGGCCCCCAGGGTCAGGCTGACAAAACCAAGCAGAAGGTGGGTGCTTTCCTGACAGGGGGTATAATTTGGACCCTGCTCCCTTCGGACTGACGCCCGCAGGAGTGATGCTGTAAGGCTGAGCGCATCGGTGGAGGAAGGAAATCAGCGTAGGCAGGGTCCTGTCCTGCCAGACTCGGCGGGAGCCGTGGCACCACCCAGCATCTTGCACTTTTTGGTCCTCGAGGAGCCCCCTCAGTTTCAGCCCTGCGAGGGTCAGCGCGACGGGTGACTGTCTGGACCGAGATCTCCCTGGGATGAGGTAGCACGTGGCCAGCCCCGTGCTGGCCAGCCTGACTGACTGCATCCTGACTGCATCCTGGCTTTTTTTTGCAAGCCCCAGACTGTCCATGGGGACATCTCTGGGGACATGCTGGTGACGCACAGTCCCTGTGCTTTTGCATTTTAGATGTGCAATTTCAGAAATCTGTCCAAGAGCCGAAACCAATGGGGACAGATGTTGTTGGTGTAACCACAGTTTAGTTGCGGTCTGCTAATAATATTTATAGTAGTAGAAACACGGAAAACAGAAGATCCCAATTAAATGTAGCCAATGCAAGACTTCTCTGTACACTGTAAAAATTCAGTCCTGGTGTGTTGGTAGTTTCACATACTTTTCCGCTAGCTCACAGTCCTTATCACTAAGACCATAATCCTGCTATTTAGGCTGAACATACCTCTCCTTCAGGCTATTATTTCATGTTAGTCTCTGCAACCCTAAGCAGTTAGTTCTGCTGGTTTATTCCTTTCCAAGTACTTGCAGATGCTAGGGAGTTCTTCCTCGTATTTTTAAGACTAACGTTGTAAGAATTATCATATGCTTATGCAGTCATGCTTATCCATTATTTTTTTTTAAATTCTGTTTTCCTTTTCTTCTGTGTGTCTCGAGATAGCTTTTTGAAACCATTAGACAATTTTAATAATTGGAAAACTAGGTGGGGACCTAGAACTGCTTGGAGGAGGCAAACAGACATCAGTCGGTCCCTCTGCCTCGCAGAAAGCTACGGATTCAGCATCTCTGTTTCGCTTGGCCTGCTGGCTGGGCAGAAAGCAGGCGCATACCTGCAGCCATCCAGCATGTGCTTGGTGCAGGATCAGCCCTGGCACGCGTTGCATCCCGGTGAAGCTGCAGGTCGGTGACCCGGGGAGCTGGGAGTACTGGGAGGTGTTTAATGACAGGGAGAAATTCAGGATATTGAAAAGAGCGTTAAGGTGCGAGGGGGTGAGGGCGGCAAGATGTCGCCCTATGAAAACCAGGCTCTCATTGCACTGCACACAAATTGCTCGTTCCCAGAAGGCAGAGAAGTACTGCTCTTGCTAAATGAAAGAATGAAATTATTCTTTAAGGATCTGCAAAGACCATTAAGTTTCATCATTTTAGTCAGTCCTCTTCCCCTATCCGAATCTGATGTGAAAGAATTGAATCTTCATTGCACAAATTCACAAAACACCAGCATTTTCATATCTTAAGAATCTGTAAGAAAGGGATGGTAAGAGGCTAACTTAGAAGAGTAAATCCTTTGATGTCTGGCCAGCTGACACTATCCAAAAGTGTGCAAGTGCATTCTCCACTGTCTTTTCCACAAACTGTTAATTTGTCTGAAGTTCTAGTATAATTCCAATCCCATTAAAGTAAACTATTGGAAACTCTAAGACAGAGAGACAAAAAATACAACTTCCAATCACAAAATACTCCTCAGTTATTTTTCCAGTGTCTCTTAACGTTGTTTTGTTTCTTTCTTTTTTTTTTTTAAGTTTTGGGGAAATCATGAAATATCTACCATGAGTTTTCCACTTATTACAACTAAGATGTGAATAGTATCTGTCATGATTTTGACTAGATGGCAAAAAAGACAGTGATGTTTAAAATGGTAAATGATGTACTCCTCAGAAGAGGTAGCTGAGAATCTTCAGAGAGTTATTACATTTTACACTGATGGGCCCCTTCTGTGACTTCTGATTTTTTCAGTCACCCTGAAATTGCAATATTAAATAAATGTGATGAGAAGTATTCCTGGTTGGTTTAGTTTATGTTCAGTAATGAGCTTTAAATGTAATTATCTTTGAATTTTCTTAGCATTTTCCTAAGGTTCTTTTCTAGGTTTATTTTTATCCATAACTGAAAATGTCTGCTATAAAAAATATTTTTGGTTGCAGAGAGGCAATAATGTGCTTACTCGCTAATATGTTGATAAAAACCTAATCTTTAGCTGTGTGGAAGTAATTTAGGACATCACTTGTTTTTTCAGTATTCACAAAGCTCTAGTACCTAATGTACATGTTTAACTTTGCAAGTACAGTTTTAAAGGTCTCATATGACAAAAGACAACCTCAGCACTTACTCCAAAACATAAGTTGCTATTTCATCAGCAATCTCAAAAATATAAATTAAATGCTAACTTCTAAGTGAAAGAAAAAGTATTGTTTGCATTAATGGCAAACAGCAATCCATCTACAAGTGCAACTTCACGTGATACTGACATTTCTCCAAAATTCAGCATGAGATGCCTTCTTTTTCAGGTGATCTGCCAAATCTAAATTGGATTGCAGTTTTGCAGATGAAGTGCAGACTTTTTGTGAGTCTTCACCCTAGTTGTTTCTCCACCTTTTTCCCCTATTAATTAGCCTTTCTTGTGGAGATATAAAAGTATTTCAGCATTTGAGGTGTGTATACTATTCTTGTGAAAGACGTACCTAGCTGAGATAGAAGGAAGCTGCATCAATTACTCTTGTTAGATTCAGAGGAGCACTTACGAGAACTAAGTATGTTTTGTCCCGTCCCCACAAAAATAGTTCAATGGAAATCTTCCCTCTGAGTTCAATTGGCTTTGAATTCAGCCATAAGCACTAAAAATAACAAGCTTTTTCAAGAGCAGAGAAACGGGTGAAGCTTTGTGTCCTGTGCCCCCAGCACCGTACCTTTGCAATCGCCCCAGCTCTGCGTTTGCCATCCCTTGTTCCCATCTCCCACTGCAACACCTACATCCTACCTCTGCAGTCCTTTTCTCCCAGGATCTTTCCTAATCACCCTGCAAGTCTCCTCTGTATCTCTTAATTAGCAGAGAGGAGGTGGGCTGGTTTTGCTGAGGCTGTTTCTGAGCTACATGTGTGCTGACTGGCCCAGTCAGCGAGCCGGAGGGAATAGATGACTGCTGACCTCACATTTTTACTTAATGAGGCACTAATTTAGATCACTCTCCCCTTGTCTAGTCGCTGCTTCTCATGAAACTTGTCGGAATGAAATGAAGTTTGATCTCTCTGCTGCTTTGTCAGATGCATTGGAAAATGAAAACAGGTTCCTGCATTGATAAGGTGAAGCAGGCAGACAGCGTGATGCATATCTCTTTCTTGTGAAAAAAGAGAAGCTAAAATGAGAATTTTTTAAAGTAGCCTTCTAGGATTTTACCAAAATGGTAGTTATGGTTGCTGCATATGAAGAACCTCTGTAACTTCTGTCTCCTGTTTGTATTTGTCAGGCTGCTGCTTGTAAATATTCACCTTTACATGGTCAATACCTTTGATTACGATTGACAAAAAAAGTATACAGTCTTTCTTCTTGAATGGCCCAGTGTGCAAGGATGTCTAATGTTTCTGTAATCACTTTGTGTCTGTTGGATTAACTGTCTTTCATTATAGTCAAATGTGTCCATGATGTTGTCTGCATCATTTACTCACTAAGGATTGTGGTGACAGCACAGAAATCAGAATTAATTTGGTCTTTTGGCCACCGAGAGATGGGATGGCCTGAAAAATGTGTGAGATGAGCGACTATGTCTCCCCCTGAAGCAAAGGGGAGCTCCTTGGTGGCTCTGAGCTTCTTGAGAGTCGTGGCCACGCCGATGGCACTTGGGCCACCAAGGAGCCTACTTGGCCAGCTGTTTGCCTGTGGTTCAGCCTTCCTGGGAATCAAACCTGTGCTCCCACCACCTGGCCTCAATCTCCTTTCCTGAGAGGCTTTGCAATCCTTTCCTTTTCCAGCAGCACACAAGCTGTAAAGGAAACAGGCACAGGACTGGGGGTCCCCATGTCTGTGAGGAGCTATGTGGCTACCAGCAGCTCATCCTGAGCCAGGTCTCGTGTCACTATAGCTTCCAGGCTCATTACACGGGTGTCACCGAGGTCCCATTAGTGTAAATCTCGTGCAGGTAAAACCAGGTTGAGGTCCCTTTTCTTTCTTTGTATAAATCCTGTTATGTTAGGTAAGCCTAAAGCATCGATAGAAGCATTCTGCAAGGCAAGCTCTTCAGAGGGATTCTTTGAGGTCCTCTGTTTATTTACTTACTGACTTATTTCCCTGGGGTCTGGTAGTAACTAAACATGGATTTTTTTTTTAATATTTTGTTTATCTTTGGGTGACTGGCTCACGCCACGTTCAGGTTGTTGGAGTGTGATTCCTGTCTGCTGGCAGGGTGCGTGAGGCAGGGCACGGTTTCTAGTGGGGTGATGTGCCCTGTCACAGCTGGAGCATTTGTTGGCCATTTCAGCAGAGACTGAAACTTGAATAAGCACTGAGTGTGAGCAAACTTGCTGTCTTAAGAGACGCTTGTTGCTTGCTGCAGGTGAAACGTGCTTATGGATAAACATATATGTCTGTTCTTTAGGTAAGCAAAACATTAGAAGGCAGGGGATTCTCTTAAGCATCTTTAAATGAAAATCAAATGTACTTTAAAATGCAAGTTATAGTTGTGCTGTGAGCAGCTTCCTAGGTCTAAGCCATGGATAAAATGAAGAAATAAAAACAAATCTGGCCCAAAAGATACGGAATGAGGCCCACTACATGTTGCTGTTATTTTCATACTACAAGGGAGAACTAATTTATGCAAAAGAGAGAGGAGGAATGAAGAACTGTGTTTTCTGTATTGTAGTATGGTTTTTTTCAGATGCTCCAGTGATCTGGGGTAGGATTTTTGAATTCAGTGGGAGTTTGTTTTCCTCACAAAAGGTTAGAGTTCGTCCTTTGTTCTGGCAATAAATTACATACACTGTGGAAATTAGAAGCTGTTTGGCATGTAAGGATTAAAGAGTACCTTCAGGCAGACTTGAAGGAGTGTCCCCAGACAAACCTGTGCAGCTCCTCTGCCAGCTGATGCAGTTCCCAAAGACAGGAGAGCCAACCCAGGGAAAAAACAATAACAACTTTTGCTAGCCCTGTGAGCAGACCTTGCTCCCTGCAGGGGATGGAGACGTGCCAGAGCCAGGGAAATGGTAGAGCTGAGGTGGGACAGGGCAGCGTGGGGGCCTGGGATCTCCCTGTGCGTTATGGCAAGAGGGTCAGTGGGCTCAGGCATCCTCCGATCCGGTGCCCCAGGGCTGTACCTCCATGCCATGGGTCCTTCCTTGGATCCTACTACAGGGAGAGTGATTTATGGTTGCTTATAGCAGTGGTGGCATCACTGCAGCTCCCCGTGCTGCCCAGCTGGAGTGACAGGAAAGGGCAGAGGCTCAGAGGCTCCATGGCAAAGTTCCCCTGAGGCCGGCATGGCTGTTGACGTCTTTCTTTTTGTTTGCATAAAATAGCTTCTCGCAAACGCCAACAGCATCGGGAAAAGAGGACACCAATGATAACATCACTATATTCACCAGGATCTTGGATGGTCTGCTGGACGGCTACGACAACCGACTGCGCCCGGGACTGGGAGGTAGGTAACACCTTCGCTGTGGCTTGTTCTCCACTATGTGGGACCTTTGTGTATGTGATGCCCTCCTGAATGGGTATACCTGCTCTTGGCATGGGCCTTGGTGAGGGGTTTGTGTTTCATGAGATAAATAAAGCCCAGAAAATAGATTTGTCTCCTGGCAAACAGGGAACAATCAAAGGTCACTGAAAGTCGTCTTCTTTCAGTCATTGAGGCCATCTGAGATTGGGTTAGGAGAGCACGTGATGTATTTTTTCTGTAATTGAATACAGTTTGGGTTTCTTTTTTTTTCTGATACTCCCTAAGGTGAGGGAGACAGGGGGCTAGCAGGTTGCTGCAAGGTTCCCTCACTGGTCAGCAGGTGTAAAATTACATTGGTGATGAAACTCTTCGTTAAAAACGGATCCCCAAACCATCCACTTTTAGACAGCTACAGCAAATCTGTATTGATATGTCATTTTGATAACCTCTACAGCAGCTATTTTAAAACCATAACATGTGAATAGTTGCTTGCCATCCTAACCTTGTTGAGCCCTCCTTCAGCTCTCTATCCCCCAGATTTCTCTCATCTTCTACCCATGTGTAAACCATCTGTTATGTTTCTTCCTGGCCCTTTTTTAATCTGGCTACCCCCACCCCTTCCTCTTGTGAGACCAACACATTGCTTTCATCCCTTTTCTCTCCTTCTCCTCTCACTTTACACAGAGATGCTTGAAAATAGGGCTTGATGCTCCTATCTTATGTAACAAACTTCTGAAATTTCTGCCCTTAAATTAAATTAGTCCTGGATTTGAAAATATGCCAGAAGGACTTAGAGTCTTGAGGGTAGAATTAATTTCACCTAACTTTGGACATCTATAATATAGATGTCTGAAATTGGGCAGATCACCCAAGCCAGTGGAGGGGAATAGGTCCTTCCAAGATGCACTTCATCTCGTTCTATAGTAGGTATTGAATATGAGCCGGCAATGTGCTCTCGCAGCCCAGAAAGCCAATTCCATCTTGGGCTGCATCAAAAGAAGAGTGGCCAGCTGGTCGAAGGAGGTCATTCTCTCCCTCTACTCTGCTCTTGTGAAACCCAACCTGGAGTATTGAGTCCAGCTCTGGGGCCCCCAACATAGGAAGGATGTGGAACTGGTGGAATGAGTCCAGAGGAGAGCCATGAAGATGATCGGGGGGCTGGAGCACCTCCCCTATGAGGACAGGCTGAGAGAGTTGGGTTTGTTCAGCCTGGAGAAGAGAAGGCTTCGGGGAGACCTTAAAGCGGCCTTCCAGTATACCTAAAGGGAGCCTACAGGAGAGATGGGGAGGGACTCTTTATGAGATAGTGTAGTGATAGGATGAGGGGTAACCATTTTAAACTGATAGAGGGTAGATTTAGGTTAGATATTAGGAAGAAATTCTTTACTGTGCGGGCGGTGAGACACTGGAACAGATTGCACTGAGAAATTGTAGATGCCTCGTCCCTAGAGGTATTCAAGGTTGGGAGGGGCTCTGAGCAACCTGGTCTAGCGGGAGGTGTCCCTGCCCATGGCATCGGGGTGTTGAAATTAGATGATCTTTAAGATCCTTTCCAACCCAAAGAGTTCTGTGATTCTATGATCAAAACCTGTCAATCAGAGGAACTGCACCCTTGAAGGGCCTGTTTCTTTCCACTAATTATAAGAAGAGAGCCTGGGCTCCCAAAGGTCGACAACTGCATTTGATCAGGGATGAAATTCCTCCTCAAACATTTTTGAGGATTTTGGGGATTTTTGAGTGATTCAGAAATTGTTAATAAAGAAATGTATCACAAGCACGTATTTGTATCTTAACGCAATTCCTAATGCAGAGCCTGTATTTATTACAGAGAGAATAACTCAGGTGAAAACAGACATCTATGTTACCAGTTTTGGTCCTGTGTCAGACACAGAAATGGTAAGTTCGAGCATGTGGCTGCCAACTCCATTGTATTTACTTTGCTAAAGCCATTTTTGGAACCATCGCTTCTATTCAGAACCTGCAATACCTTGACTGTTTCTTTGTGCCAGGAATACACCATTGATGTTTTTTTCCGACAAAGCTGGAAAGACGAAAGACTGCGATTCAAAGGCCCTATGCAACGCCTCCCTCTTAACAACCTGCTCGCCAGCAAGATTTGGACCCCAGACACTTTTTTCCACAACGGCAAGAAGTCTATTGCTCACAACATGACAACCCCAAACAAGCTTCTGCGCCTGGAGGATGACGGCACTCTGCTGTATACCATGAGGTAATAACCGGCATCGATTCTTTCTGATGATGATTCCCAACTAGCTCTGCAAATATGTCACTTACCCCACTCCTAGTAGAGACAGGCAACCAATCTTTCACACATATTTATGTGAATATCAAGAAAAATGGAAAACATAATCGCTGCCTACAAGTACCAATTAATTTGTAGCTTCTGAATACTGCCAGTGCTTAAATATTTCCTTTGATTAAATGGAAGGCATATTCTCAACAGATTTGATGATTCAGTCCAGCTTTTTTTATGAAGATCTGTTCTCTCTTACTGTTTGTATTTGCAGCTGCAGTACTGATTGTGGGAGAACTGTCTCCAAGGCCAGAAACTGAGATCTTGTTGTGGGGCAGTACATCTTGAACCCGTGGAGCTTTTATTATTATTTTTTTTTATTTCACTAATAGTGCTAAAAGGGGAATCATCATAGGGAAAAATGAAATAAGCTAGCAGCACTGTGAAGCTACTTTAGCAAGTACTTTCCTGAAAACAAAGCTGGCACATTATATTGGCAGACAAGCAAATTGGTGTCTCAGATCTTCAGGGTCATGCTTCTCATCTGATTAGAGGATACTGTCAAGCTTCATCAATGAATAACCTAGATATAGGATATAATATCAGTGATGTTTGAGGATTGTCTGAAATTCTTCTCAGGCCAAATCCCACATCAGTGAATGACAATTTGCTCATTAAAGGTAATTAGCCTCTAGTAATTAAGACTGCCATCTATCTTCAACAGGGTTTTCTCCAAGAGTGTAATCATACAGACAACACGAAAGAGATGAAAGGAAAAACCTATTGAGCAACAGAGTGTTATTCTGAGCTTTTCATATATGAGCCCAGAGTGGTGCCTGAGACCCAGCCAAATGCTCGGGAGCTTGAGGTTAGGTGCTTAGATGCCCAGGTTTTCAGCAGTTAGCCCCTAACATGGGAAAGGGGGGAGCTGAGCTCCTGCCAGTGCCCTGTCCTGCTGCAGGGCTGGCTCTGCTGGGCAGAGCTGACAGCCACACGGTGCCACATGTTGGGAAGGTGAGCTCCCGGGGCCCAGTGGTTATGGCTTGTTGGGGCTCAAGGGGATTACACTTTTGTATGCAGGCACCTGGAGCTTCCCAGAATTATAGAATGATTTGGGTTGGAAAGGACCTTAAAAGATCATCGAGTTCCAACCCCCCTGCCATGGCCAGGTACACCTCCCCCTAGAGCAGGTTGCTCAAAGCCCCATGCAACGTGGCCTTGATCGCCGGTTTGGCCAATTGGCATGCATCCTGGGTTTTATTTCAGGTCGTTTTGACCTGTTTTATTTATTTATTTGTTACGGCCCTAGCCTTACGTCTCTTCTTCTGAAAGGAAAAGAGATTTAAGAGAAGTAAGGTAAATGCATGTAAGTCCTTACAGTTTTAGAGCATCACAGTTGTAACTACACTAGTGCTAAAAAGACTTAGACACGATAGAGGTCATGTTTAAAAGAAGGAAAAAACCTCTTGTTTTCTCTTCTACTATGCGTATTGCTGTTCTTACTAGCTTCAAGTTACAGAAATCTCTGTAATAATAAGCTTCTGAAACAATATGAGGGTACACATATGTGCTTAAATGAATGAAAGTCAGAATAGCTATCAGAGAAGCCTATATTTCACAAAAATATCGGTAACGCTGGCCTTAAAATATGTCTCACTGCTTCTAAGGCTGCACTAGTACTGCTCCAGAGACCACTGCCTAGGCGATTTCCCAATTATCCATGTAAATTACTTGACCAGGCTAGCAGTCAGCCTGGAGCAAAACACGAGGTTGTGTGGCGGATGGGCAGCTGGCATGTTATTCCTGGGCAAGCACAGGGTTTTGCGGCGTTAAAGCAATGCGGCGAAGCACCAATCTGCGGGGCGATGAGCTGAGCCCCCTGAGGCAGGGAGTGAGACCCGAGTGAGCGAGACCCAGGTGGGCTTGCCGCTGAATTTGAGTTACTCGGTGGAGATGCCTTTCCCATGACCACGGCAGAGTATTGTCACATTAGGTGCCGCAGGCTATAGGTGTACTGAGGGAGAGACAGTGCCCCGCTCAGCGTATGCAGCTGGAGAAAAAAATTGGGGCCGACACAGACTTTTTCATCGCCCCACTCTACATCGTCTCCTCTCCCCTGGGTTTGGGGTTTTTGTTTTTGTAGGCTACAGAAAGACACAGGATGCTTTTGTAACCTAAAAAACATGCAACATAACTCTTTTTTTTTTTTTTTGGTAGAGTATTGTGTGTGGGTGTGCATGTGTGTGGAAAAATTCCCGCTAACCATGGTGTATGTGATAAGAAATGGAGCGCAAAGCTTTTTAAATAGCTTGCCTTCCACTATTGCAAGTAATGACTTTAAAAATAAGAGTGTCTATGCTATTCTGTTTAAACACAAGTCAGGAGACTGCTTTGGAAACGTGCACGGAGCTGTGCTACTTTAGCGACAGCAGTTTTTCCCGAATGCTCTGCCACTGGGTGGCTTGAGGATCCCATCCCAACCTGTGCAGAGGTGGCTGTGACACGCAGCCAGCCCCTTCGGCTGCCTTTGCATGTCCCGAGGAAGGTAGCAGCTCAGCAGTGCTACCTGGCATGGCTTTCCGTGAGAAGATGGGCAGCATTGGGCTTCTTGAAGGGAGAGCTGCTTGCCTTGGCAGTGGTGCACTGGTTGAAGGTACTGAGTCTTAGCCGGGGCTTGAGCCCCATCTCCTGTAGCTCCCATCAGGCTTACTCAGTTCTCAGGATCTGGGGATGTGGAGACAACCCTCTGTTAGCTCTGCCTTCCCCTCGTTTCCAAGGAGGAATTGCGAGCTTCCCAGACTGTACGTAGGAGTTATCCGTGCGGGGAGGATTGGACCCTCTGTCATTGACGGAGATGCCTGAATTACTTTTGCAACCTCGCATCTGGCTGCCTGAATGAAGAGGAGGGAAGCAGCCGAGCCGACGCTGACCTTCCATCTTATTTGACTTCCAAATATACCGACTATGATCAGCTAAGCAAACTTTCAGCTTTAGCACTTGTCAGTACATACATTTTCATGATACATGTGTTTACTTATAAAGAAAAATGTATTCTTTGCATATTGCATTTGATGATGCGTTGCCTAGGTCAGAAGTTGATGGGATATATGTTGCTAGGGAAATCTAATGAATGGGCTTCTATAAACGAGCAGTATTGAAACCCTCCTGCCTGCCTGAATACAGGGACATAACATGTTCTTTAGACAGATTTCATTGGCAGCAACGTTCTCTGCAGGGAACGACTTAATAATTCTGATTGTCTTTGATTTGGTAGGCCCTATATTTTTTATTTCTCTAATGTGATTTACAAATGATACACTGCTGAACTCAATGTTGCAAATTCTCTTTCTGCCCCTAGAGGGGAGTATTGTCCGTATCTCCACTTTTTAAATTAAATTTTTTTTTTTTTTTTTGGTAAGGGGACTGTGGTAAAAAAACACTAGCAAATATAGTTCATATTTCCCTAATCTGCATAGAAAATAGCTTCATGAATGGAGGCAAAAAAATTATTCTTTCATTTAAAAACCTAAATTTATTTAGTTTATCTTCTCTGAGAAATAAATGTTGTAAAAAGCATAAAGCTCATTTGTTCCATGAAACTGTTCTG
Source organism: Tringa tobata (assembly GCA_033628505.1). NCBI lineage: Eukaryota > Metazoa > Chordata > Aves > Charadriiformes > Scolopacidae > Tringa > Tringa tobata. Next base: position 1,908,509 of record JAHREE010000480.1, read on the forward strand.
AAAAATGGGGACAGTGGTTTAAGCAACGTTTTCAGGCTTAGAGAACCAACATGTCTCAGTGAGTTGCATTTTTTTGCTCAGTGGGGTTTGTCTATAAAGACAAAAGCTCTGATAAACTGGACTGTAGGATGCCAGAAAAAAAGCTGCGAGTCTGCCTATTTTTTTCACTACAATTTGTGTGAAGTAGAGCATGCTCATTAGAGCTAAACCTTTGGACCATAACTGAGCTTTTGGCCAGCAGTTCGTGGGGAATTTTTGATGATTTGTAGATACTGAAATATTTTTTTGTATCAAAAAGATAGCCTCCTCGGTCTCCCACTCTCACCATCATTTTGAAAGTACCCCAAGCCTTTTTTGCTACCACTAGGGATACCAAGCATCTGATATAATTTGGGATTTTTAAATGTGACATGGTCATACATCTGAAGAGTGTACAAACAGATTTTTCCTATATTATTACAGCAACTGAAGTTTGCCAGAGGTCCTGAGAGTGTTTACTGTCGTACCTGTGCCATTAATCTGCAAACGTGTAATTTATCAGCTGGAGACTGCGGACGTTTGTCAGTGTGGTGTTAAGAAACTGCAAATTTTTTAGTACAGCTCTGAAATACAGTTATCTATCACTCCTGAAAGATATATAAAATTCAACAATGTGTAGGATGGCTATCCACTTGATGGCAGCATAACCACGCTGCTTGCTGTTTTGTAGCAAATGCACTAGCTTATCGAGGTTGAAAATATTTGTACATTAGCACTGAGTGTTAAAATTGTACGTGCAAGTTGTACACAAGTCCTGGGCGCGTGTTAGCACAAAGTCTGCTCTTACATGAAGCATTTCATTAGCAAGCTAACTGTTTTATGCTGTAGAGCTACTGATGATAAAACCAGTTGGCTGGAAGATACGGTACTGCTGTCAAGACTTGCAGTAGGAAAGCTAGATTTTTTGTTTGCTTGTTTTTTTTAAGGGAAAATTATTCTGTGAAAATCGTGTGGATTCTCAAGTGCTGACTTTGCCAGAAGACAGCCTTTCCCAGATGCAGGTTTGCTTGTATGGCCCTGAGCAAGGAGTGACCAGAAAATCTATGCTTTAAAATGAACCCTTAGTTTTCAATCAGCCAGCCATCGAGATGGGAACACTTCTGTTTAATTTGAGTATGTTTTTCTTATTTCAAAGGGAAGATTTCATTTATGCATCCATTTATATTTGCAGAAAAGGATCTGGCAATGCTTTTGGGTATTGTATAAATATTACAAAACTAATTAGGAGCTATCAAGCCATACAAATACACATTTCCTTTCCCCGTGTTAGACTTGCTGCCTTTTCTCTCATATTCAGGCTTCAAACTGCCTGAAGCGGGAAGAAAAAAAATTAATTCTCCACATTGGGCTGAGTCTTGCAGAGTGATGAAAAACTGCCGTGGTGGCAAGGACTCTCAGCTGCTTTTCATCAATTCAGATTTTGACAGAGTGAGAGAAAATAGGAATACACAAAGTGAAGGGCCCTTCCCTGAGGATAACAGCAGGATTCTTGTTTTAACACCAAGCTTATCGGTTCCCATCTCTCTCCTTTGATTGCACATTGCTCCGTTTCTCAAAAGTTGTCCTTCAAGGAACTGAGATTTGTTGTTTTGAAAAATCCACGGTTGGAGTTACCCACGGGGGGAGAAAGGCATCAGAGAAGACTTGTGGTGTAATACATTCAAAACGGGCAATTAGGACCTGCCCAAATATAGTCCCTATGTAGAGTGCGTGACAATAGCCTATTCTGCTGGTAATAAAAATGGGCAGAGCCCCGCAGAGATCTCCATCACAGAGATGGGAACTTGCACAGCAAGGGCAGAATTGATTAAAAGACAAAACCCAAGCCAGAACCATCCTGTCCTTGGATGAGGGAGATGCTTGCCTGGACTTTGAGGGGTTACAAAAGGTCCAACTTTAGTTCCAGGTTTGCGCTGAGCACAGAGGCAGACCCAATTTTCCCTTGGGGTTACCTGGTACAATTTCTGCCAGATTTCCTTGTGCTTCCCCCGTTTTATAAGGATGAACCAGGAGGGCCGACCTGATGTCCTGGGTATGCGTGGAGGGATGGGGTGACTGAACAGACACCGGAGGGAAGCAGTGCCCTGATGGGTACCCCCAAGCACAGCTGCGTTGGTGAGTCTGTCTTTGCCCAAATCTGCAGACAAGTCCCAGCTTCTGCAGCTGGGGGCTTTGGAAGTACCTGGTAGATGCTGAAGAATTGTTATGGCTATACTACCTTTTTTTATTACCAGGGGAGGATAACATCACAGTGAACTCCCTAGTCATTTCACTTAGACTGAAATTAAAATCTTCAACTACCTAATCGGAAATACCGTCCCCTGGAGTACATTTGTGTTTGTGCTGAAACATCAGACTGCCAATGAGTAATCTAAAACACGCAGTGGTATTGTGCTCCAGGCAGGATGGGTGGGATTCACCTCAGCTAATTTTACTCATCCTTAATGTTGATGGCTGCAGCTAAGCCTCCTGGCTCAGAATTGCTCCCAGTGCAGGGGAGAGGCTTTCTTTAGGAGTTAGGTATCTGCATTATTTCAGATGCCTACTTTAGTATGAAAGATCGTTGTTTCTCTCCGCTCACTCTTTAAAGGGTTCCTGTTTCTTTAACAGTGGCAGCAAAAGGAGCATGGGGTAACTGCTGTTACTATTGATGTCTGTGTTTAGTCACAAGTCCCATCCTACTTATTTCCGTTGGTGTTTCCCACCCCCATACTCATGTAGCCTGGAGATGGGTAGTGTGCCAGCCATCTAAAGCTATGGGGTGTTCTGACCAGCAACTGGTCCTGTAGCTCCATTGTGGATGACTTGCACAGTTTCCTCTGCATGCAACGTAAAGCCTAAAGTTGTGCAAACGTAGCACATGTGAGCATACTTAAATTGGGTTCAGTCCTCCACATTTGTTTAGGTAAGCATAGGAGGGAATATAATGCACTTAGGAGGAGCTCAAGAAACCCCCAAAAATTGCAATCCTGCCTTTGCTTGCTTAGATAAAGAGCCCATAGAATGTTGGTGAGGAAAGGGGTGTCTAGCAAGGGATGCCAGAGGCCAGTTAGCTGCTGGTGGTTGCCAGGTACCTGTGGCTGAGCCAACAGTAGAGGATCAGGACGATGCATTTGAGGGCTTCAGTGAGATAGGGTTTTGCAAGAAATGGGGTTAGAATGGTTTTGGGGAGCAGGATACTTGGTACTGAGATGATCCTGAGGGTCTTTTCCAACCTGGATGGTTCTATGATTCTAAGATTCGATGATGGTCACTCAGGAATAACTAGGAGGTACTGCAAGTTGGGATATAGATATCTGAAGTAGAAAGCAAAAGCATGTGTGAGGAATAAAGGGCTTAGGGAGGCTGGAGAGTGGCTCCAAGCTACTTTGGAAAAGGAGACAGGAAGGGTCTGGTCCAAGATGCTTCAGAAACATTAATTAATCCTGGATTGTGTTACACCACAGTTACCCTATAGGAAATTCTTAGTAATTTGCCCTTCTCTGAAGGCTTCATGAAATCAAAATACTACAGCTGAGTAAAGTTGTGCAATGGGCATGGGTAGGGATAGTCTTCATTTTCCCATTCCATTCCTTTTTACTCGGCTTCTTCGGCCTTTCTGCAAGAAAGTGTCTTGTGGGATGCTGCAGATGAAAAAACACACATGGCTTGTCGTTTAATGAGTAGTCCAATGGCAGTGCCTGTTTCTAGTCTTTTGTCTACTCAGTTCTGTAGAAGTCTTAAGATGTTGCCTTTGGACATCTCAGTTACTTTCTAAGAGATCTTACTATGTTAGCATATCTTATATTGATGTTCAGCCTGACTTACTCAGTTTCCTACTGTTAAAATTTCCTGAAACTGCATACACAAATTTCTGTCTTACAGTCATGTAAGATATATGTAATCATCCAAAAAATTCCAAACTTATTTTTGTCTGGTTGCTCTAAATGATGAAGCAAGTCTTTTTCACCAGGCTTTAGCTAAAATTCTAAGGTTGTGTCCTGTAGGAGACACTATATACAGTATAAAAGGCTAGGAAGACTTTCTGCAAGCAAGGCTAGCCTTTCCTTTGTAAAGTCCTTCCAGGAATTTGGGCCATGAAACTTCAGGACCTGAAGGGATGATAAAGCCTTGAATTATTATAATGGCTCAGTCAGACTTCCTAAGGTTGTCTTACTGCTCCACAGTCGTTTCTTCAGTGGCTATTGCACTCTTGTCTCCTGTCCATGAAAAAAACTCACTATGTTTTTACTTGGAGATTCAGCTAAAGATAAGGAAAATTAGCAAAACCTCCTTAGTCAAAATAATAAATACCTACTATGTTTTTATCATTAACAGTGCATCTTAAAAGCATCAGTTATGCAAATTGATTTCCACAACAATTAAACTCAATCCACTTTCTCTAGGTTTGCTCAGTCCAGTGGTAAAATATGTATCTCACTCACTCCACCTGCTTTTGTTTCCTGTCTCTTCTGAAGGTCTCACTGAGTTGACCCTTCGCTGAGGTGTAGGCACACCTCCATCCCTGTTTGTGTGCTAGGGCACAGAGGAGCATGCCCTGGGGGAAACAGTACCCCAGTGGTCTTGATAGGAACAAGGAACTCCCATCCAGCTGCAAAACTGCATCTTCAGCCTGGGGAAATCTGGGTGGAGAGAAGGAGCGAAGTACATTGATGAACCTGATTTATTGTAGGAACAGTTAAATGTCACCAGGATATTCGGCCCTTCCTTCTTTCAGGTGGTTACGCTATAGAAGATGCTAGCACTGGTGGTAGTATAAATAGCAGACAGATGCTAAATTGAGGCCTGTTTAACGTTCATGGTGTGAAACAGGTGAGGGATCAGAGGGCTCTTTCGCTTGAGTGGTGAGCACCCTCAGCCTGCCCCTTTACCTGGCGCTTCACAGCTGGGTTGATCAGGAGCATGTAGCATTTCAGAACCAAGGCAAAAAACCCCAGATAATAATGTCCTGCTTGGATGGCTAAACAACCTCCTCCATGTACCTGCAAATAGGAGTGTGCATGTTTCCCTGTGAAAAAACGTATCATCAAATCACTTGATGCATGCCCCTTTCACACAGAGGCGTGGAGGAGCATTGAAGTTGCACAGAAAGGAGGAGATCTTGATGAGAGGTGACCTGGGAGGTGGACACAGAAATGTGAGGTGAATAAGAAAAGGCTGGAGTTAAATGCGAGGGGCTGAAAGGAAATTGGTGAGATATTTTGGAGCTCTAGATCATTCGTCTGAACTGTGGAAAATAAGCAAGGATTTCAGCTCTGTATTTAGGATTGCCAGATCATAATCCCTCCTGCCTACCCTCCCATGGCTGTTCATCCCGGCCTAGATATGAGAGAACCCAAGGGCTGCTACTGCCTATTCAGTCCCCCCATCCCTTATTACTTTGTAAATCCAGCTCATTTTTCTCTGTAGAAAAAACTGCATGCAATTTTGTGCCTGTCCAGACAAATACAAAGGTTGTGTGAACTGGGAGGAAGGAATAGTATGGCTGTGCAGCCAGGTAACCCTCATCCAAGGGGCAACGTGTGCCATACTGACAGGCAGAAATGGAGGTAAAAAAGCCCCTCTGGCCAGTCAGAAAACCTGCACCCATCAAATTGTCTAGCAGGTGGTATTAAAATTGGAGGACGGGTGGACTGTGCCCATCACAGCCCTTAGCCTCTAACGCCTAGGGTACTTTCTGTGCTCCCTTCTCCCTTGGGTACTTGGGTTTTCTCCCACTGAAAGCAGGGCCTGGATGACCTCCTGTGCAGTCGAGTGGCACAGGGCATTGCCACCGCCAGCTGGTTCCGCCAGTAGCTGAGACTGGCCTCTCTTGAGAGCCAAAGAGAAGCTCATAGTTCAGTCTTACACAGCACTTCAAGAACAATTGTATTTAATGCAGTTAGCACATAGTTGAACACGCCACCAAAGGGCCACGCTGATGAGAAGATCATAGTCAAAACGTGTAGCATGTGCAAACTTGGGGAAAGGTTTGGCATGGCATAATGAACTGTGCGCTGGTTGACACGTTGTTTCCCATTTTACCTGCATCAATAACTGCATCATCTTTTTAGCATTGTTAATGCTAGTTACATTTTTGCTTTTCAATTGAAGAATTCAGTAGAACGCTGAAGCAGAAGCTACTGCAGAGGAGAGAATTGAAGGCCTTTCTCATGGGGTGTCAAGCAGAGGTCATCATGTATAAGGGACCAGCAAGGAGAGAAAGCCTGTAGAGGTTTTTAAGTGAAACTGTCAAGTAGATGGGTGTGATATTAGGCTATAGCATGCATAGCTGCACAGCCATAATGGTTTGAAGTTTCTTTATGAAAGTAAGGTTTGTAGGCAGAGAACCTAAAGAAGGAGTCGACTGCCAAAACACTTGGACTTTTTACTGCACCAGTTAGTCTGATTAAAAACCAGAGCTTCTTCCAGCAAGTTTTACTTTGCTTATGGACTTCGTTAGACACTGCATGGCAAGGATGAATGAGCATAAACTCGGTGCTCCATCTATTGGTTTTATGCATATTAAAGAAATACTGTAGAATGAACAGTATTACCTCTATTATAAACTTTTACCAGGAGCTGGAAATGTGATTCTTCCTATGATCTCCCAAATCCCTATCAAAGATCAAACAATTTAAGTGTCCTATTGGTTATTTTATTGCCTTTCTCCATTTTTCCTGTGTCTAGAGGCTGAACATCCCCCCTGCCCTTGTCTAACAGTGTGCTCTGGGCATGCCAAGGTACTCCACATGCAGGGGGGTCATTCCTATAATGTCACAGCTTTTGAGATCAATCCTGTCCACCTCCAATCATCTCAGGATAACCTAGTCTACAGCAGTCAATCTAGGTAATTTAAGTCATGTTTTCTCACTTCAGCATAAGCTATGCTAAGGATTTGGTTTGCTTAAAATGGGAGTTTTGCTGTCAAGTACACCATACCTCTGAATTATGTATTTACAGCTCACAAAAATATCAGTAACTGGAGCTCTTAGTCTTCCATAGTCCCTTCCCTGTGGCATTTTCAGAGCACATTTCAGTGTCATAAAAAGATAACACATCTCCACATCACAGGGAAGTTGGGAAAGGGCATTCTTGGCAGAATGGTTATGAAGAAAAAATGGGCTGAGATAGAAATTTCTGCAGACCACTTCACTCCAGCTCTTAGCTTCTGCTCTGTGTTCACTTGGTATAATGAAATCCAAGTAAAAGAGTATATAACAGGTGTTATAAATAAGAAGCAGTGGTGAACTGCCTCCATATCCTGTGTAGAGCTGCAGAACAAGAGCCTGAGTTGATACCAGGGCTGAACACATATCCACATCCTCACAGTTCTGTTCTGTGTTTAGGTAACTCATTATCACCACCATTAGTGGGTTTTGTTAGGACAGTATGGGAGGTGCTTCAGAACTGAGAAAGGTCTTTACATATATATGTGCGTGTGCGTGTGTGTTTGTGTGTATATACATAGAATCATAGAATGATTAGAGTTGGAAGGGACCTTAAAGATCATCTAGTTCCAACCCCCCTGCCACGGGCAGGGACACCTCCCACTAGAGCTGGTTGCTCAAAGCCCCATCCAGTCTGGTCTTGAACACTTCCAGGGATGTGGAATCCACAACTTCTCTGAGAGACCTGTTCCAGTGTCTCACCACCCTCACAGGAAAGAATTTCTTTCTAGTATCTAATCTAAATCTCCCCTCTTTCAATTTAAAACTATTACCCCTCATCCTATCACTACATTCCCTGATAGAGTCTCTCCCCATCTCTCCTGTAGGCCCCTATTCAGGTATGGGAAGGCAGTTATAAGGTCTCCCCGGAGCATAAGCACACATTACTTTTACTTAAGGAACACAGGGAGACATTAATTCCCTGGGCTAGGCAGTTACTGGGACCTGTAACACATCTTGCTTTAAAACCCTTTGCAAGGAATATCAGTTTGGTTATAGAAGTGTTCACGACATCACAGTGGGAGAATGAGTGAATAGTTGTGTCCTGAGTCAAGGCTAAATAAATAATTTCACAAACCTAACAATGTGTTCACAGTATGAAAAAAACCAACAAACCAAACCAGCAATTCTCTGTTATTCTTTTATCCACATGAGTGTGCAAGAGTGCGTACCAGAGATGCTGCAGGGGTTCAAATTGTTTTGTCGAGGTCCTGTCAGAGCAGGTACCCAGGGAAGCTCCTCCTGGAGTTGGTTCCTTAGAAGGGTCTGACCCAACCCTTTAGTCTCCCTTTGCAGGGAGCCATCTAGCCCCTCGAGGTGGGGTACGGATTGGGTAAGGCTGGATCCACTTAACTCTTTTTTTGTCATGTTGGGGAGATGTTGAGATAGGTTTGAGATGAGTTTCAAGCAAACATTTTGCCTTTTATAAAGGAAAACGGTGACGGGTGGCCTCATTCTGTGGAACGCACATTGACTCTTCTGCACCCCTTCTGGCCTGAGCCCCACAGCGGGTACTGGTTGCCAGCGCAGGTAGGGCCAAAGCACAGCATTACAATACTCTCTTCAGTCAGGGGCAAGGGCAGTGCACAGAAATAAACAACTAAGAAGACAGAGCTGGTTTGGGGATTAGAGTAAACAGGCAGAAGAGGTTCATATCTCTCCAGCCCCAGTAGCTCAGAGACAACAAAACTTTCCTTGTGTCCCCTTCATCAGTAACTCTTGTTATTCAACACTTATCTTGAGTTAAGTTCTCCCAAAAGCCACTGGTGACTCTGCCTTTCTGCTCCCCTCTCTTTCTAAAGCTCTCTGTTTTAATTTGTTTGCGTACTAAAGCTAGTAGCTGATAAGAAAAGGCATGTTTCTGCGGCTGGCTGTTGGCTCCCAGGGCAGGTGACTGCCCTCACCTCCTGCCTGGCAGCTGCAGATAATACTCTGGAAAGTGTGTTCTACACTTCCAGGGTAGCAGAGAGATGATAGCTTTGCTCAGTCTCCCAGCTCTTTTCCCACCAGTAGGAGCAGATGCTCCTTGCACTGGGGGAAATCATGGGAACAGCGGGGAGGTCCCTGCAGCCCCCTGGAACAGGCTCTCGCGGGACAGAGTGCCTTGTGCTCTCCTTGCAGCACAGTCGCTGCCTCCCAAACATCTGCGTTTATTTCCTCCCCACATCCTTGACTTTAACACCTCCTTCTCCCCCCATCTGCTAAAAAGCAATGGCCTCTTGAAAGCATTGCCTTACTTAGTTCTCCAGTGGGAAATGGTTGAAGGTGACTTTTCTGGAGGGAAGAAGACTTGCTGCTTGACTTGCTGTGCTTTTCTTAGATGAGTATTCAGTTACGTGTCTATATTTTGTTGAAACAGAACATCAGTAATCACTTTATGTTCTTAAAGTAAAGGCTATATATAATGAAGCTTTGATGAAACTTTCATGTACAATTATGGATGATAAGTGAAATATTTGTAGCCCTAGATTTTTTTTTTCAGATAGTTAAGGTATGCTGTAGCATTTTGTTGGTTGATTAACGTTTGGATAGCAGTGTGAGTATTTGGAGCATTATGAAAGTGAAGTCGTTAATAATAAATCAGCGGCTTTAACCAGGGTTTGTTACATATTTTGGGTGAATACAGGCCCCACTAAAGTCAGGGAGAATTTTACCATTAACTTCAATAAAATCAGAGTTTCGTCTTCCCATTGTAAAGGACCTTTAACAGACTCTTATAATCTCGTCAAAAACTCTGTTTGAGTGAAACTAATCCCATAGGGCTTTTATTAACACAGAATGATGGTGGAGGAGGGAAGCTTTTAAATGCTTCTGTTGGAAAGAACTGCAGTTAGAGCAGTGCTTGTGCTGTGACAGAAAAATCCTGGTTTGGAGACTGTCTCTAGCTCGGGTAACTGTGCTGCAGTGAGCACAGGGAGATCGTTCTGCAGTGACCATATTGAAAGGATTAGGCAAAGGCTGTTTCATATATGTATGGCAAGGCCTCCTTTCCCTTCTTTCAAAAAATGCAAACTGGGAGTAATTTTGTTATAATCAGCTGTGTAAACTAGGGTATGCTTTAACACAATGTTAAAAGCCAAAGTGTGCAAATATCACCCCAGGTGATATTTGAAGAAGCAGACCCAGATATCAATTTCTTCGTGACTCCTGGAGTTCTGATGTGAATATATCGTTTGTGCTCTGCACCTAGGAGCAAATCTGTACACAGGGACCTATGCTTCCAGCCCCCAGAGTGTAAGAGAGGGCTGCTGTGCTGTTTTTATTTTTTTTCTGCATGCAGTAGAAAATCCAGTCTCTTTGAACCAGGAGTCAATTTAGGTAGTCTGTTTTTCAGGTCCTTACACAGTAATGAAAAACAGCTCCTGTTGGGCACAGAGTGCTCTGCAGAACTTCAGGGTGGTGACATTTATGTGTTGTATCAGAACCCTCAGTCAAGTCTTCTGTTGCATTGCCTGTTACAAGGCGCTTCACAAGCCTCGGCTAATGCCCACTTTGTAAGAGGTATCTAGGAGAGTGTTCACTGAGCATTTTAAATTTGTGTGAGAGGCTCAGCTACATACTTTTAAGAATAGCACGTAACAAACAGGTATAGCCAGTACATTTGTTTAAGATGGCCAGACTAGGGGTGGCCCTAGGATGGAGGCATGGGAAAGGGAAAGCAGCATGTAGGTACCATTGATAACGAGCAGAAAGAACGTCCTCATCCAAAGAATTCATGTTAATGAAAGGAAAGGCTGTACCCAAGCACATTTGTAGCTGCTAAAATTGGTTCTCCCTACCTCTGGGCTAGACCCAGAAGACTGCACCAGACACTGTCCTTTGGAGGGATGTGCTGCCTTTTGCTGGATGAGAAATTCAGAGGGGGTGCAGGAGTGGCCATGGCACCACTAGGGTTTTTGTGGCTTCTGAGACAGGTAATGGCAACCAGGTGCCCTCCAGGCTTATGTGCTACCCTTTTATTTAAGACAGACAAAAATAATCTCTGGAGGGATTTAATTAAATTCCACTAGGTCACAGTCTCTCTGCACCTCATCTTCACCTCTCCTGCACATTTACAGCTGAGGAACGTCTACAGCCTTCCTCGTTACACTCAAGGGTTATTTCCAGATATGCAGGCAGCAGGATCAATTCATAGGACAATCAGATGAAACAGAATGTCTTATTCATGAGTCTGCATTGAGTCTTCCTTCGCTTCCCGATTCCACAGCTGCTCTGTTGGTAAATGGATGTAGGGATTCCCTCCTTTGATGCTTGCAGATGACAAGTACGTGTATCAAAATGTTGTCAAGCTGCAGACTTTGAAACAATGTACCTGAACCTTTGGTAGACAAATAAACAGGAGATGGACAGCAGTAAAACATGCCAGCTTTCTTATGGCACTTGGAGCAAGGTTTCTGAATTTATCAAGAAAATTAAATTTGCAATACTTAGTACAGAAAATAATGATGCATTGAGGGATGGCAGCCTTGCTTTCAAGTACCCGTTAGAGTGATTTTTATGAAAAGGATACAGGTTTTGGGCAGGATGCTACCAGAAGCAGCTTGTTAAATTCATCCATGTAGCACTCTCAGTGACTGTGGCTTTGCTGGCTTTGGTGCCCAAGGGCAGTCTCCACTGCAGACAACTCTGTATTTTAGGCATTTTAAAATTTCTTCTACAAAAACAAAGTCCAAGATCAGTTTTGCCTAAGGGTAGGTATCTCAGACCTAAGTAATTTCTTGTCTATATTTTAGACTTCCTGTCTGTTCCTAACAGTTATCTGTTCCTTCCACTTTACTCTGCTCTGGTGAGACCTCACCTGGAGTACTGTGTGCAGGTCTGGAACCCTCAATATAAGAAAGACATGGACCTGATGGAGCGGGTCCAGAGGAGGGCCACGAGGATGACCAGGGGGGTGGAGCACCTCTGCTATGAGGACAGGCTGAGGGAGCTGGGGTTGTTCAGCCTGAAGAAGAGGAGGCTCCGGGGAGACCTAATAGCAGCCTTCCAGTACCTGAGGGGGGCCTACAGGAAGGCTGGGGAGAGTCTGTTTACAAAGGCCTGTAGTGACAGGATGAAGGGCAATGGCTTTAAGCTAGAGGGGAGCAGATTTAGATTGGAGATTAGGAGAAGGTTCTTTACTGTGAGGGTGGTGGAGCACTGGAACAGGTTGCCCAGGGAGGTGGTTGAGGCCCCATCCCTGGAGATATTCAAAGTGAGGTTCGACGAGGCCCTGGGCAACCTGGTCTAGTTGGGGGTGTCCCTGCTGACTGCGGGGAGGTCAGACTAGATGACCTTTGGAGGTCCCTTCCAGCCTGGACAATTCTATGATTCTATGTTCTGAACGGGATTTTTTTTGTTTTGTTTTGCTTTATGTGGTGTATTACCTTTACATTTTCTATTAGTTTGCCTTTTCCCCTCCCTGTTTTCCAACTCATCCTCATGATACGATCTCTAGCCAACAACACTATTGCATTTCTCTGTGCTTATTTTGCCATTTCCAGCTATTGGTAAAGCTCCAGAATTTCTGTGTGTTGGCAGAGAGTGGAGCTGTTTCCCCCAGTTTATTGTCCATGTAGCTGGAGTGCCCCGGCAAGGCATCATTGTGTTGTATTGAATTGGACTGGCTGAATGCTGTGCCATCTGTACATGGACAGATTGTTACCCTTTATGATCCCTTTGGATAGAGGTTCTTGTAGCAAGAATACTCACTTCGGTGTGCTATATATGAAGAGGTGAGTATATATAGCTGGGGAGTATGGCTACATGCGGCTGTTGTGATAGGAAGGGGTATTTTGCATTCTGGTGGTAGGGTGTTGTGGATTTCTTTGGTGAGGAACCAGGCTGCCCTCCAGCAGAGCCCTGTGTCACCCCAGCACTGGGCAGTCTGTGAGGCTTTGGGTATCTCTGATCTGACGCCTCCGAGGCGGAAGAGCAACATAAAACAAGAAAGACATAAGGGCATTCGTAATGTAAAATGAGATGAGATTTGCATCCTCACTACCCTGAGCAAGCCATCTGTATTATGCAAATACCAAAATTGCCTAATGAAAACCAGGTTCTCACTGTGCTATGTCCTGCGTACACCTCGAAAAGTAAGCTTTGGCTTTCTTGATATATTTGACAGCAGTATAACTGATATTGCACTGCTCAGAAATTTACGTCAGACTTTCCTTTGTGTTCAGCTTGATCTGTCAGTCATACAGAACATCCATGGGATACGTCTATTTCCACTATAGCTCAAGAATTTCAGCTTAGTGGCAGAGCGGTCCAGGCTAGAATTGCTTCTCCAGGCAATACAGTGGGGGCAAATAACCCTGTTGTTTTTTTTCCTGACAAGGTGCCCGGGTAATTCACAGTGTGTTGCACTGAAATAGCCTTCCCTGATACCATCTGATTTCCTCAGAAACTAACTGTAGTGCTATATAACATCATATATAAAAGTGTATATATAAGTCATTGACTTTATGTATGACTTCATATATAGATATAAATACTTTCATATACATTTATTTGATTAAAATACCTATTTTTATGTATTTAAGTATGTGCATATATAAAGTCAGGGCTTCTTTATGTCTGTAACAGTGCTGTAGTCAGGAGTCAAATTCCTACTAGGAGTATCTACAGAAAGCAGGTAAGCATAAGATGTGTGGCAGAAGCGCCAGCACAGGAGTTCCTTCATGTACAAATAATAAAGAAAGATCTTACTGGACAGCTTACATAAATAAAATGAGTTCACATGTGTCAGCGTGACTAGATAAGGCCTAGAGCATGCACACACAGTGGTCCACCTGGCTTATCTCGCATTGAGTTTAACTGGGGGTTGCTGTGGTTTCAGCAGGAGTGAGGAGCCTTCAGGAAAAGCTTGCTTGTGTCAGCAAGGCCTAAAGTGAAGGCACAAAAAAATGATATGTTTTCTTTTTACTCCTCACAGATTGACTATCTCTGCTGAATGTCCCATGCAGCTTGAAGATTTCCCGATGGATGCACATGCTTGCCCATTAAAATTTGGAAGCTGTAAGTTCTCTACCGAAATAAAAGCTGGGAAAATCTGTTATCTGGCTTTTCAGGTTCCGCCATGTCTTGTACGAATCATTCGCCCTTTTCCCACCCCTTCCCTATTAACCTTGCTCATTAGCACCCCTAGTCTGCCACCCCTGCTGCTACCCTGCTGCTCGTTTACAGTGCTTTGTCTGGCACTGCTGCTTTTCAGCTCATAGTTGCATGCTCTATGATAAACGGTGAGGTGATGGGTGATATGTCTTATATATCCACATCAAGTCTAACAGCCACTGTTAGATGGGGTGGTAGATGCAGACAGCTAAGTTGATAACTCGGTTTTAGGTTTGTAGAAAAATGGAGCTTTCATTGGACAGTATCAGATTGATGTGCTTTTGTGGTATTTACATGAATCAGACTGCAGTGCAGTATCTCTACATCACATATATTAAAAGAGATCTAGAATATTAAAAGAGGAAATATCTTTCCATTTGGCTTTAATAAATCCAGTCCTGTATCTTGTTACATGATGTTGTATACACATGTATTTATATGTATGCACACATTATTCTAAACTGTATGGTGAATGATGCTTTTTCCTCAATTCCAAGCCTCTAATCCACCACACTGCTGCCTTGCCAGAAGCTTACTTTAAAAATAACCTCAGGGGATCATGGTTATATTTAAATACAAAGCTCTTAATTAAAGTACAGATGAGGCTACTACAGTAGACAATTTTTGTTTCGGTAATCAAATCAGAGGTTCCAGGTGCAATCAGTGTCTCTAAAGACTTTTGAAAATTACCAGGCAAGGCATTTTGCTAGTCCCTGAAGCCACCTAACTTAGCATTTTTCAATGTTTTTTCAGTCATATCAATTTAGAGTCACTAATCCTAGTAAGATTAAGCTTTGCCTTTATCGCCTGTGCCTGTCCTGGTTTAATACTGGCTATGCATTGTCTTCTAGTGATCACACTAAGAAGTAAAAACACTGTTTACAGTAACGATTACCAAATTACTAAACTTAAGATGAACTGATTTCCCTTCCGTCTTCCAATCCAGATAGACCCAGTTTCATCTGAATAGCCACCAGTATTTTACAAGGCCACCGAAAGTTCAAGTCTGTTCATTTACTTCAGCAACATTAATTTACAGCAAAGCCAATATAAAACTGAAAGTTCATACACCTTTATACTCACCTTAAAAAAATTAGATGCATTACATTTCATTCTAAACTTAAAAATGGCAAAACATCTCATAGGAAACTGTCATTATTTGTATATAGGGATAAACAGAAGCTACTGGAAAGAATTAAGATGAAAAAGAAAAATAAGTTGTCCTTCCTGCAATTACGTATTCTTTACTGTATTGATAGATAAAGTCACAGCTGTTGGTCTCCAGTGCAGATTATAGAACTGGGGTGTTGGGTAGTTTTATGAAGTCTTGCAAAATATGCAATATAAAACTGAAAGAAACATATTTAAACAAAGAGCCTAATGCAGCAGAGATCTGAAGCTCAACCTTAAAGTTGAGTGGATGCTTCAATGCATTAGTACATTAGGTGCAGTAATGTACAAGTTCTAACTTTTTGTATAGTATGACCCAAAAAAACCCCCAAAACATGCAAGTGCAGGAGATAACATTACTAGATAAGCTGCAAATTCTTAGGAGTACAGTCTTCAATAGCATTGAAAAAAACCACACTAATCTCTCTGAATGCAATTACATGTTCTGCTTGTACGCACACAGGTAATTTTAACCAGGGGAAAAAACAACACCGAAAACTCATGTTTTAGGCATGTGAGGGCTGAATATGATTTTAGTTCATGCTCTTTGTCACGCTTAGTATACAATCCTGGACTATGTTTTATAGGCTACTACAAGTCACCGTTAAGTTCTTTCACAATGCATAGACATGGAGCCATTTGTGTGCTAGTCCACACTGGTAGCCTCTGCAGAAAGTAAATATATAAGGACAAGCTATAGACATTTTTTCAGCCTTGGAAATATCTGTATTACTGATCTGACAGCTCATTAGTAATTTAATGGGATTTAATATGGAGATTTTTTCCTAAGTAGGAGCCAATAAGTCAGGGTTTATTGAATTAGTCCAGATGTATTTTGGAAGAATACAATATTTATATGCTATTTACAGCACTATGGGTCTGCATTAAGTCATCTTCAGGCTTGCAGCAAAACAAAGCCTACAGGGGTATATTATACACAAGCACATGCCCTTTCTGCTTTAGCTTTCCTCCCTGTCTTTCCCCAAAGGGTTTCTTTTTAATGGTCTTCTTTCCAAGACAGATTTTGCAAAGCCTCAGGGAATAGCATCAAAGTAAATGTTAAACACATTATCAGTAGAGCTGGGAGGGTGGAGAAGAGACGAGTGCTAACTGGTCAGAGGATGGAGAGAGCAGGGCAGCGAAACAAAGCAGCCGGCGCAGGGGCGGATCAGCAGCAGAAGGGATGCCAAGAAGCAATCGGTGCCGCATCAGAGGCAAGAGCAGGTTATTATTTTTCTGGCTGCATGAGCGTCCACTGCACTTGCTATAATTCACCAAGCAAAAAGGAAAAAAACCCTGACATATCCTTCAGTATTAAAAAGAAGAAATGTTAATCTTGCTTACAGAAATAAAGGTAAATGTAAGAGATAAATTCTTCTGTCCCGTTTGACAGGTTTCTTGCTGTATTAGAATTATGGGACATTTTATGGGCCTAGGCAGCATTATATATACCAACAGAATATTTTGTAGAAATAATTAAAAGCAAGGTCAAATATGGGAAAAGGGATATAAAGTTACGGGTACACACCAGCAGCCTAGATACCTGCCAGGCAGTTCAAATGCCAACTGCAGAAGTCATATTTCTTAATGCTCTACGACATCGTGGAAAACTATGCTGGCAAGAGGACAGAAGTTCAAGGATGGCTTCTAATGAACTGAACCGAGCAGGTTTTAGTTGTCTTCCTTTTAAGTACAATGCCCCAGTGCTCAGAGATGGCAAGATCAGGGGGATCTGCTCCAGGAGATGCACGTACGTGGGTACTCTCCCTCTGGGTATGCATCCCTGCTAGCGATAAGGCCACCTGTAGAAATTATCATACAGAAATCTCATTTAGAGGTACAAGGGAACTGGGGATGGTGCATGAGCGCAGGCTTTTGAGTCTCTGCAAATAGACTCTGCTGCCTTTGAATCAGGAACGTGCGGTGGAGATGGCCATGTCAGTCTGTTCATTACCTCATGGTAACATGCTGGTTGCTGGTTTCTTCCATGGCAGAGCTTAAAATAATCTTAAAATAGCGCTGACCTGTACTCTAAATAAATTTGCTGCTCAAACGGCATCTGATAAAATTTCCTGATGCCAGCCACAGTTTTGCTAGCAGCGTCTTAGCCTAAGAAATTCCTCCTTACCCCCAAGCTATTTCTGGTGTTGGGAGGAGGCATTAGGCAAGACAGCAAGGACATTAAAGCTAGGAAGCTTTAATGTTTCACCTCATCCACTGATAGGCCTTAAGAGTACATTAAAAGTATCGTTTAGTACAGTTTCCAAACACCCATGTGTCACTGGGTAGGTAAGCATCATTATCTCTAGGGCAGCTGAGGCAGAGAAGTTAATTGACTTTCTGTAAGGTCACACAGCAAATCAATGTCAGAAAAAGGATTAGATTCAACTTCTTTGGTTGGAGAGACAGATGTCTAATCCACTAGACCATGAAGGCCTCTGCCCAGGCAACTGACTTAACTCCTAAATCTCATTTTACTCATGCGTTAATTATATCAGTTTTACCTAGCTCACAGGGTTGCCCTGAAGCTGAATTAGTTAATGGCTATTAGTGAATGTTAACCAGTGCTTTGACAATGTCAAATACTGTAAGGTGGAGTCTATTTATGGCAACTATCTCTTGAAGGCACAGTGTCTGAGTACATGTAGTTATCAGATCTTGTATTGTGGAACAGATAAATGCATGAATCTGCTGCCCACTAGTCACTCGGCTGTGAAAAAACCCTACTATTTTTATATTAACTAGAGAGTCTAATGAATATTCTGAAAATAATGAGATCCCGTAGCTTACAAGCAGGGGGAAAAGCAGGCCTGGCATTTGTTCCTGATGAATTTAATTCGGCCATGAAGATGGCAAAGGTTGATCACTGTAGATCAAAAAGGGAGCTTGTTTGTGAGAAAACAGCACTAGGTACAATTTGTAGCATCTGAAGAAAGTAGTTAACATGGTTTATGTACATCTTCCTTTTTAACAGCTCAAACTGAGTCATGGTGTCTGCTGTGGTCTTTGATAAAGGAAAGTGCACAGGCTATTTCTGTAGTAGGCGGCACGCTCAAACTATTTTCCTCTAGGAAGGCTGGTGAAGTCAGAGGAGATGGTAACTTCACTGGTATGCCAGGATTTTATTGCAACACTTAACATTAAGGAACTCACTGTTCACAAACTATACATGCACCTGCAGCCGCTGTAAAGTTTCTCCAAAAAAAGTATTTTAAGAAAATTCCCCTGATAGCGATGTTTGCTTATAATGCTGAGAATTAGCTGAGGTAGCACTGAGGTGAAGGCACCTATAGGGGTTTTGTTGATTTTGTGCTTCTCCCCATTAACACCTGTGAAGCTGCAGGAGAACTGCAGGTGTGCAGGGAGATTCACTTCAAAACAGAGTCCTTCTAAACAGACCCTAATCTGGTTTAGTGAAATGTGATAATGTATTCAGCCTCTCAAAACCTATGGGTAAAAGTCTTGCATAAGAATATAACTAAAAGAATAATAAATGCAGAAAAATGTTAATTTTAAGAGACATTGAAAAGGGAAAATATCTCTTTGGTAGGTTTTTCTGGGTCTCACACGTAGAGGCAGAGCTTTTCTATTACTCATCTCCGTCAGCTGGCCAGAGGAGGGTCCTGAGTCCATTCCTCAGAGTGGAGACAGGCAGCACGGCTTGTTGACTTTGCTGGAAAGTGTTAGTGCCTTCTTCTTGAAAGGGCATGTGGAAAGAGCCAGGGAGGTTCTCTGTGAAATGCTGAGCGGCCAAGTTCAAGACTAAGTTGTGATTTTGCAATTTAAGGGAAAAGGCACTTAAAATAGAAACGATAGGTTTGATTTTTATGCAGTGTATAGAATTTTTACTTGAAGTCAAGGGAGCTGTGGTGCTTGCTCGTGTAATGTCTTCTCTTATATTTTACTAAGGTTTATCACAGCTTAGGTAGACACCTCCGTTGCAATGGACATTGAATGACTAAAATAAGGAGTAGCTAGGTGAATACTAAAATTCAGTATTTCTAAGATGTTTGATGTATTTCTCTGCTCCCTTCTCCTGCCACATGTTACCACCAGTTACCAGCCACCGCTTTGGTTGGAATTCTGCTCCCCTAATGTAGAAAGTAGGTCTCCAGACATGCTGAAAGAGGTACTTGTGGCAGCATCAGACAGGCAGTCTAGACAATTACCTTGGCCAGGATTGTAATTCTACTTAAGTTTAGATAGTAAAGCATAGGCATCTAGCCTGAACTAATTTTCCTTAAAACCCTTAAGAATGAGTGGAGGAGGTGGAGGCGACCTAATGGTATTGCTGTTATTTGTCTCTAGTTTCCTTGAAATCATGGACACATGACTATTCATGGGGCTGTGTTGTTTGAAAAATTCAATCTTTTATCTTAGAAGTTCTTAAGACACAGACTCCTGACTGAAACATTCTCAAAAAACCATGGGGATTCACCAGAGCCACAAGGCTGCCCTAGACTCCCCCCAGATCTGCTGCTGCTCTCATCTGTTGTGGGACATGGAAATGCTCTGCTGCAGGAATGAGCATGGTGGTGCTTATTTTTCATATGGTGGCCCGTATCAAAAGCCTTGCATCTACAGAAAAGCCTTGGAAAATGGACAGGATGAATCTCTGGCAATTTTAGATAGACAAATATGTCACAGTTAGCTATCTAGACTCCCTTTATGGCCACTGGAAGGAAATAAGTAGCTCTGTAGTGCAGTTCATTAGAAGTATTTTTTGATACCTGCCTAAGGATGAGATGAATCATATTTTAGAAGTTCCTAGCAATTTTTCTGCAATACTAGCTCAGATTTAGGTAAGTGTATTGTACCGTGGTCAGAGTAACTTAGAAGTCCATTTTTCTCTACATTGCTAGTTCAGAAATACATATTTCTGTTATACTTTGTTCAGAAGAAACAGTCAGTGCTGTAAATTGGTTAGGTGTTCCATATGTTGATGGCAAGCTTTTGTATCTCTCCTAGGTACTATTTTAGCAATTTCTGCTGGAAGCCTCATTTTTCAAAGGATCTCAATAACACAGTCAGTAGGGCTCTTCAGTATAGAGACAACTTTATCATTTCTGCAAGCATCTTGTGTGAGCAGTGCTGTTCCTCCTGCATGGAGTGGAGTGGGTTATACCAATAGATACTTAAGCCTTCTCACAGGGGGTGCGGCAGAGCCTGTACTCATTTCAGATATGCTTGTATAGCAATACGGATGCTTCTTTATTGTTTATTGTCAGTGCTGTCAGCAGCTTCATCCTTGCATGGAGTCCCATAGTCGGGGTGTAGCAGTACAGCCTGGAGCTCCCAAAGGGCAGGAGATTCAGCAAGCGTAGTGCGTAAAAGAAAATACTGTCATATTAAAGTATGTCATAGATCTAAGAAGCTTTCTTAAGAGGAATCTACTTAGAAATTAAAACATAGGGTCCTGGGCCTGGACTGCATTGTGTGGGTTTCTGTAGCAGCTTCTGTCACAGGACCTCAGTCTGCATCAGAACTTGCAAATGACTTTGGCCCTAACTTCTCACTCGTCTGGTAGGTTTCCCATAGAAGTGATACCTTCTAGTGTGACAGAAGGGAAAAAGGCCCTTTCTAAAAGCTCCCTAAAATTATCAGATCAGTCAATTTTTCTTCACTCCTTACAATCACACACATTCAGGACTTTCCAGAAAAGACTGGAGAAACTGTGCTGGTATCCTCTTTAAGCATTTGCAGTCACTGTCGTTAATTAACTTTTCAAAGTCTATGTCACATATACATGGTTACTGTTTGCACTGGGATAATTTAAAAAATGTGTTAAAAATGCAACGTTTGCGCTACCCTCCAGTCCTCTGGTTGTGTGGGTACTTCCCTGTGAAATGCTGCCCCTGGGGCAGTCACTTCTGATCACCCCCTTGTTTAGAAGCCAGCACATTTCCCCCCCTTAGGTTCGTATTAGTGTGTAACAGGGAGGTATCGATAAGGAGTGCTTCCCAGAGGTGCCAGCTTTTGTGGCCACTGCAGAGAGCCCTTGAGTGGCCATGGCTGACAAGCCTGCGCACCACCTGCCCAGGGAGCAGGATCCTCATTGGGAGGTAGCCCACGGGCATCGGGCTTTTTGGTGAGGAAGAGCTCACTGGTGGTGTTCTCAAGCTCAAGGAAAGAAAAGTTCGGGCAGGGGAAGGAGCTGGTGTGGAGATACCCAGTGGTGGAGTTTTTTATCTTGCCTGAAAGAGCTCTAGATACAATTGTGGCGGAGCGGCGTGGAGATCCAGGTGCTTTGCTGATGGTACAAGCATCAGCGTGCGTTTCCCACTCTGGAGATTTCAGCCTTAATTCAAAGGCTGCTCAACTGCCTGATTACAGGAAAACAGTGATTCGGTTTGAGTTGTCAGCAGTAGAACACAACATGCAGAGACTCTGTGCTTAATGTGCTCAAGCTTTCAAATGGCCCTTAGGTGCAAACCTGCAAAGACATTGCTAGGCCTGTCATGCCCCAAAAGGCACAGCGAGGGCTTACGGTTGCCAGCCATGGATCACGGGTTTATGCCACTAGTAAATGGGACAAATGGGTAAATACTGCTCCACTGCTTTACAAACCAGGTTTTTAATGGCTGTTATTTTCCAAGGCGGCTGTTTCCATGGCTTGTAAGCGTTTCTCACAAGTGTTGCTGAAATCATGCTTATGGTGCTGGTGTGGGGTTGGTAGGTCTCTGCCGCCTGCATCTTGCAGGTGGGGATAAAGGAGGCAAAGAGCAATTACAGTCTCTTCTGAGCAAAGATAGAGTGGTTCATTACCTGCTTTTATTGCCTCTGTCATTATGGGTCCCTAGGTTCAATTAGAGCCTCCCAGTACTACTGCAGTACATTAATGACAGCATGACTTGCCTACGGGGGTTTTTTGGCGGGAGGGAGGGGAAGGCTGGAAGACACCGCTGAAACTTGGGTTTCAGTTTCCAGTCTGGCAGCTCCTTCATGACACCTCAGTCTCTGGCAGGCTGGGGAGCTCTGCCTCTCTGTTGCCGGATCTCACATTAGCCTCCTCCCCTGCACTGAGAGCCAGGTTAGCCCAAGTTGTGACCTAGCACTGCTGCAGTCCCAGCTCAGAAAGCTGCTTCAAAAGAAACAGTTGTTTCCTGTTGTCTCCCATGAAGAAATGTGAGGGAAGGAGGCGTGGGAAGAAGGAAAGCTTGAAGGGCCCTCCGTTTTTCCCTGGTCCTCACATCATAGCCGCTGAAAGTCTCCTCAGGGCCAGCCAGTGATAGCAGCTAGATGCTTTGCTGAAAGCATCCCAGCGGTAAATCTGTCATCAAAGCTGGGATTCCTCCCTTCTAAGTTTGTATTTCTACAGAGTAAATATATACAGCTGAGCTGATCACTCTCACCCTCTTATATTCAGGGGGCAGAAGCAGATATTTTTAGGCTCAGGTTAATCTCCTCCTAAAGCAGATGACTAAAATAGGTCAGCTAGACCTATTTTACTTGCGGAAAGGGAAGATGAGTCCGTCCATGCCTCTGGGCCTGGGTGTCCGTGACTGGAAGGGGCCGGTTCCCAAAGAGGGGACACGTGCCTGAGTGCTGTGGCAGACAGCCTGTGAAACAGGAGCGCCCCCGGTAAGCAACAGCTCACATCGGAGGGGCTGCTTCTGCCCCATCCCTGAGGCTGGGCAGTCTGAAACGATGGCCTCGGGAGTTTTTCTCCCCTTCTCTTAAATACAGGACTGCCCTACGTCCCACGGCAGGAGTCTGTAATCCAGCTTCTGAGTTTTAGATGATTGCACCCCTAGCAATAGGGAATAAGTTCTAGTGATTGCAATCTCAGAGCTGTATTAAAGTGTTTGAATAATAATATTTCAGCCTGCTATCTCTACATACCTATTGATTACACATTTGCACAGTGTTATTAATGTAGCAGTACTTCTGAGATTTGTAAATGTCTTCATTAAGGGACTGGTTTCAGAAACAAAGGTATGTATTTAGTTTCGGAAGTAGTCCCAGTCACTCTTGACTGCTTTCAGGTCATGCTGATTTATAAGTGAGGATGCTTTGAATGGTAAACTCAGCAGATAGATAGGCTAACTGTGATGGGTGAGTTCCTGAGTGAGTTCCTGGTGCCACTCAAGTGGGTGGGAAGAATATCTGTTGATTATGGTGAGGTCACGGTTTCTTTCTGTGATGTTAGATGTGACCAAAAATACCACATTTGTGAAGGCACCCTCCACAGCAAGATCAAATGGAATATTTTCTAATATTTACTCTGCGTTTTTCAAAAGAAACTCCAGTGATACTCCTGGAAAGCTAATCACATTAGCTTTGCTGATATTAAGCAGCAGCTTGCGAAATGAGTGGACCTCTGCAATCAAGATTGCTTAGAGAGTAAGGTACTATGCAAAGTGAGTAATGGTGTCAGTCACACTTTGGAGAATACTTTTGTTTGCCTTGCAAAAAGTAAATGAAATCTCTAACATCTTCCTCATGACCATGCTGTTTTTTCTAATGAAGCAGTTAATATAGCTACCTTATACTGTGATTGCAAATTCAAAGTTCACTAAATGTTACTACAGCGCTCAGACTGGCAGACTGATTTGGAATTACCATATGCCTGCCCCACAAAGACCAACATAGGGTCAGGAAGGTCCCAGGATATTTCAAGTTTTTAAATGTCATGCCAGCACATCTGACTGCTCTGTTGCTCTAGTCCTCTTGCAGCATATTTTTATACTGTCCATAACAGAAAAAAAAAAAAAAAGCATCAGAGGCTGGAATACCAGATTCAGACCTGTCCCGTATGAAAAGCAATTGTGTAGCCACCATTAAATGTGGTGTAAAATCAATTCTTAGATTAGTTCTAGATCGAGACAGTTACCACTAAATCTGAAAATAAAGCAAGAAGCTGTGTTATAAATACTGAGTGCAATGAGAGGAAGAAATGGGAAGAGGTGAAAGAAGGAAGGTATCACCTGCTCCCTAATGTCAGCTCTCACATGAGAGCAGGGCCTTTGGGAAGATGACCTGGTGCTGCCTGGTACCTGGGAGCACCTGGATATGCAACAGCCCCGCAGCAGACCCTGTTTAGTCACCCCTTTCACTCAGCTCATGACAGGCATCCCACAACGTGTCTGTTGCCGTTTGAGGTGCTCCAGGCTGCCCAATGGGAAAACTTTTTCTTTGCTGTTTTGTTTTGGTTTTTGTTTTTTTTTGTCTTCTTTTTCTGAGTGGAGCCTGAGGACCTGCTACCCCAGGACACACAGCTCATTTCAGTGTGCCGTGCTTGGTTTTTAATCCAGGTGCCTATATCGTCAGATTTCACAGCAAGGAGTCAGTCCTAGTCACAGCATTCCTAGTGCTTGGGCAATAGATGCACTGCTCTGATGTCTCCCCTGTGGCCACTTGGGTGATCAGGATGGGGCAGGGAAGAGCTGATGCTGTCACTGGTGATACTGCTTGCGTGGTGGCAAATATGCACACCTCTTTAAGGGGCATCGCTCAAAGTGCCATGCTGTCTCCACAATCATCCTTGAGAGAGATTCTGTATTACTCTGCACATCTCCTAGCTCAAGGCTCTTTTTAAACGGTGAAATAGCATCCTGTGAAGGTACAGTGTCTGAGGGAATTATCAGGACAACTGTTTGCTAGTATTCATGTTACATTCATCATTGGTATGACTGTGATTTAGTGTACCAGCTTGCAAATAGTCAGTTTATTGTATTAAAGCAGTCAGCAGCCTTGCCTATGCTAATCATGAATCCCACCTCCAAAATTACAAAGTTGCTTTCAGGCAAAATTGTAAAGTTGCTTTTTTTCCTTTGCTTTATATTTTTGAACTCTAAGTTGGGTCACATTTAGAGTTTTCCCCCATGAACTGGAACTCCTAAAATTAAGCAAGACCTCCCACCTGTCACTTGCTTTGAAAAGCCAAAGAAAATGGCTTTTACAAAACTATATGTCTCAAAATGAATTTCACAGGCACCTTTGGTTCTGCATGTCTCACCACCTTGTGGGTACAGTCTGTGCTTCCATTTCATTTCCAATCCTTAGACACTTCTATCACATTCCTATTCCCACCTTTTTGTGACTTATAAATTGTGTTCTGAAACAGAGTCATTTTGACCTAACTTAGGGCTTTATTTTTTTTTAGTAATGATCAGTATAGCATATTAGTGTTGCTTAGTAATGAAGTCTCTCGAGACCTGTCTGGCACATTCTTCAGAACATCCTATTCTATTCCCTGCGGAATGTGACAACAAGATCAAATAAAACTGTGTATTGGGAACACATATAAAATACTGCCTATGGTATCCAATTATACTTTTATTGTAACTTCAGGAAGGACAGAAACAATCATTTTAGTAACACTGAACTTCCTACTGCCAGTTTCACACCGAATGCTGTCCTGTTATCTTTTATCATCAGTTTTAATACAAGAATTGTTTCAAGTCCATGAATAATTTTCTCCATGGATGTTTTCCATTGTCCCATCTACATGATACTGTGCCATTCCAAAAATGTACGTTCTGAGCATTTCATTTCTACTTGCATTTGGAGCACTGTGTCCCATTCTGAGCTCTTCAGTACAAGAAAAATATGGACTTTGTGGAGCAAGTCCAGTGCAGGGTGACAAAGATCACTTAAGGACTGGAACATCTTTCATATGAGGAGAGGCTGAGAGAGCTGGGACTGTTCAACCTGGAGAAGAGAAAGCTCAGGGAGACCTAATACATCTGTACTGATACACCATGGAAGGTAACGAAGAAGAGAGAACCAAGCTCTGCACAGTGGTGCTCAGTGACAGGATAAGAACCAGTGGGCACAAATTAAACAACATTAAATTCCATCTGAACATGACATGTTTTTACTGTGAGGGTGACTGAGAACTGGAACAGGTTGGCCAGAGCACCTGTGACATCTCCTTCTGTGGAGATACTCAAAACCTGACTGGACATGGTTCTGGAAAATGTGCTTTTAGTGTCCCTGCTTGAGCAGGGGGTGGGACTGGATGATCTCCAGAGGTGAGATCTTCCAGCCCCAACTATTCTGTGATTCTGTGTGATGCAAATTTGTAATCCCGTGTATTTATGCACATTACACTTCTTGTCCATGGCACGTATTTAAAATCACGCACACTGTTTATCCATATGCTGTAAGATCATGCCAATTTAAATGATCAGTCTTAATTCTATGATTTCAGGTCCCTACAGTAATTCCCATGACCCTTAAATTCCCCCAAGAACAGCAGAATTCATTACACTATGGCAAAGTCTTCATTTTAGGCTCTTAGTCATTGAATGCGTGAATACATTTCTCTTAGTATTTAAATTGCTGTTTTACTTTAATAACTTACTGTTATAAAAAGCTATTTCCCCCTAGACCCAGTCCATGCATATTTAGTACCATGTCTTGCTATTTTTATATTTAAAATTACATTTTTACTAGATGTCTTTTCCAATAGTTCTTCCTATAGAGCGATCTCATTTGTACATTGATTCATTCTTGTCAAACCAATTTATTGCGAAATTCCAGTTACAGAGCTCGAACCTGGCCTCAGTTGCAGAGGTCCAACCATTGATAGATACTTTGTAATGGCTTAAAAAGTATTTGTGCACAAACCAGAAGAAACCCAGCCTGACTCTTAGAATTCAAGCTAGTGTATGATGTCTTAGTAGCAGCTCTGTTTTACTGCTTGCAGAAGTCTTTGAGAAGCTGTAAATCTGGATCTCTATTGAGTTGTATAACAGCATCTAAGTGAGTCAAATACATTAATGGATAAATAGGACAGAAAGATAGAAATTTGTATGCGTATTCAGATTGTAATTAGAGCTTCTAAAAAAGCTGACAATTTATGCATATCTTTCATAATCAACAGGCTTTGATGGGGATTAGCAATATTCCCAAGACTAGACTGTCTGATGAACCTGTGGCATGTACTAAATATGATGATAAAGGCTAAGACTGTAACTGCACAATTGTAATGACTAAAATAGAAAACAAGCCAAAACTCATCTTTCTACAGGGTATCTTTAAGTCAATTCAGCCTCCAACTAGCATAATTATGAAAGAAAAGTTCCAGCCATGGTTTGTCGATAAACGGTTTGTTTAATTGTGGAATGCAACTCAAGCTTGCAGGGTGGGCACCCATACACACAGACTCCACATTTCACAGGTTGCCTCCGCTTAATTGTGCAGGCACTGCTTTTATGGCTTCCTGTGAGGTCTGTTAGAAGGATCTGGGGGGTGTTTTGGAGAGGGATTTTTTTTTCCCTAAATTATTTTATGCCCTGTCTTGTAGATATGAAAACTTACTGGCAGACATTGGTGCTGATTTTTTTTTTTTTCATGGATTATAGCTTCAAAAAATCAGTCCAAGAAATACATCCGGGTCCCATGGATTCAAAGTTTGGTCTCAGCAATCCACACTTAGGTTTATTTGACTTAAGGAGCCAAAAAATACTCTTTTTTTCCTTCTTTTTTTTATCTTTTTTTTTTTTTCCTTGGAGTTTATTCCAATGTGGAGGAGAGAGAAAGGGGAGAAGGGAGCCTCTCACTAGCAACAGGTGCCACCACTGCCCTGCAGGCAGGACAGTGGCAGGAGAAGGCACCCTGCTTGTGGGCTGCTTGTTGAATGTACAGGAGGGTGCAGCACTGCTAGCGCTGTTTTAATTTGCAAATGAAAATAGGGAAGACGGGGCACCCCTCAGTGCCAAGGTGAATGGCAGGGATCCTCAAGGTCTTACCAACTGGCTGCTCTGCTTTGTCAGGCTTTTGTCTTAATGTATTTCCTCGCTTGGGCTGTGGTCGCTCCAGTGCCCTCTGCTCACTGGCATAAGAAAGACTGTGTCACACTTTCCTTGCCAGACATAGGAAAGCAGGATGAGGGTGGGAGAAGAGCAAAGGAGATCTTCACCATTTTTATATTGTGTGGTGTGTGTTGGACACTAGAATGTAGAAAAAAACGGATCTGCCCATCAGTAAACTGATAGGAGAAGAAATTACTTATTTCATCATTCTGGTTGGTGATAAGCCTGCAGCCATTTATCAAATGTCCCCTACAAATAAATGTCTGTTGTCACTTTCTCACTTCTAATAACTTATACCTCTCTGTAATTTTAGCTGTTCATCTCAACTGCTACCTTATTTTTTTTCTTCTTTTTGAAAGACTGGGCTTAGAAGAGAAAGAATGATTTAACAAGGCTTCCCCCTTTCTTTGACAAGCCAGCAAAATTAACGTAAAGGACACCAAATTAATTATTTGGGTTCATAAAACCAGAAGAAATGTACTTGCTTAAAGTAGAGTAGATACCAGGCAGCCTCACTTGCATTTTCAGTGGCTTTGAATATGATTTTCCTTTTACAGCAACACCAGCAGCATTCTCCCAGCTTGCTAACCCAAAGCCTCTGCTACATTTTTCTACATTTTCATTTACTCTTTGTCCCTCCTGTGTGTACCAGAGAGAGGAGGGGAGGGCCTTATTCCCTTGTCAGCAGTAAACCTTTCTTATAACTCTAGAAAGCATGAGCTGAAGTTCTTCAGTCCTTCAGTAAGCATGGCTGGTAGGCAACCTACTGGAAGCTTTCTTTAAGTGGAAGAAGGTTTTTATAGAATTTGGTATGACAGTGAATAATACTATATCTCCATTAGCACCTGCCCTATCCTGGTAGCAAAATAATATTATTCTAGCCTACTCCCACACTTTCAGCTTTCAATACGCCTCTGCCTTATTATACTGCATGGGTTAGCAGCAGCAGAGCTGGAGGTTTTGGTAGTCAAGTTTGGGATAATTGGAGTTTGAGGCTTCTGGAATGATGTGGCAGAAGGTTTGAGGTAGGAAGACAACTACCTGCTACAAGTACAGAGGTTTATCTACTTGGAGGTTTATCTAGATGACCAGAAGAGAGATGGCCAGTGGTTCAGCTGCCACACCAGAGTGCATGGGGTGGCCTTTTCCTGTAGAGTTGTAAATTTCTCTGAAGGGTACTCATAGACTGAGAGGGTGGCTGTATTTTTTTACATTCATCTTCATGTTTTGACATTTTGTCCATTCTTCTCTTTCCCCAAAGAGGGCTTACACACTCAGAGCCTGGCCCATAGTGAGGAAAGAAGGCACTAAGCCAAAAATCTTACACTACAGCTTTTTAAAACCAGACCATATTTTCTTAGGCCTGCATGGAAGATAGATGAGTGTCGTAACACATATGCGATCTCTAGACTGGGGAAAATTCGTATTATTCCTAATTTGACAAACTTCTTTGGAGGGGGGGACATTGCTGCCTCACTTTGGGATGGGCTCTGCAAGGACTGGCCTCGAGCTCTACTTTTGCCTGCCTGAGTGTTCTCTCTTCTCACCAGGTGGCCTGGTAGGAAGCGGGTGCCGGGCAGCGTCCCTTCTCTGCTATGGTTTGGAAAGAAAACAGCCTCACAAAGTATTGCTTCGGCATACCTGCAAGATCTGGGTGGATTTTTGGCATCTTTTGGCCTCTGTCTGAATGACAGATATTTTTTACAGGAGGAGGTGCTGGCCTTCTCCAGAGTAGAAGCCTCCAACCTAGTACCTGTGCATGTGTTTAAGTACCTAGGTAAAGGCTGCAATTCAAAGCAGAGGCACTGATTTATTTTAGGACCCTCAAGGCTAAGGAGAGCAGAGGACTAAAGCATCTGAGTACTCGTTAAGCTTTACAGGCCTATCTTCCTGTGTAGTCGCAATTTCAGTGGAATTTGGTTACAGTGCTCTCACCAGGAAGTGTCTAGTCGGGCTTAATTATTGTGTGCCATTGGCAGAAAACAGGACAAATGCAATTATCCCACTGTCTGGCATCCTTGCAGTAACAGGGAACTGCTCACGTCGGGTATACATCTGGATCATCCCAGCAAGAAGTCCAATCTTTTCTTTTTCGTAAGAAGTAACATAGGTAAAAGTCAAATTATCTGACAATCACAAATCTGCCTGCACAAATCCAACATTCACTGGGGATATCAGCACATGAACAACATATATCAGATAAGCATTAAAAAAAGAGGGCTCTCTGCACCACCTTTTTTTAATGGACCACCCTCCTCCTACTTGCCTTCTCCAGGTCTAGCTTTGGAATTATTTACAACGCGTTGTGAATTTGTAATCATCTCTGAGATGAGAAAGTATCTCAGCTCTAAAAGGGAAGGTGAAATTCCATCACTTTTTTGTGATGCAAATATTTTTAAATAGGGAAGAAATTACTTCTTAGCCTTTCAAAGCAGATCATGAGATGTAATTGCAGTAATTTTACTGCACAGCTACAAATACAAGCACATGGAAGGTCTGTGGGCAGTCCTGCACGGCTGCATGGCTAATAAGGAATGGAGGATTTGTAGATCCTCAACTTCCAAAGCCTGGATCAGCTGCAGTCCTGAATACAGCAGCAACAACTGTCAGATATGTGACAAGAAAGATCTCATCCCATCATTACTTTCTAGTGACAGTAGTTCATAATTTTCTTCATCAGACTCTGCCTGAAACCATCTTTCAGACACAGTTTTCCTTTTGTCAGTAGTACATGAAATTCACCCTGGTTTTAGATCCCTTTTCTGTATGCAAGTATCCATACCCAGTGCTTGAGTCACGTCTCAGCTTCTTGTCAGTGAGCTAAGTAAGTTGAGCTCCTTAAGCTTCAAATCATGACTTGTTCTCCAGTCCATGGAGATATTTGTGACCCACTTTTGAACTCTCTCCCCTCTCTGTCCTCATTATTTCCATAGCTTTTCTGAGGTGCGGACAACAATGTACAAATAGCCATAAATGGTCAGACCAAAGGTCTATCTAGCCTAGTGTCCTGCCTCTGGCAGCACTTCCCACAGATGCTATGGGAACGCTAACAACAGTGAAAACAAGGTGTTTCTTTCTTCCCAGCTACCCGCTCTTGATTCCAAGTGATCTGCATCTCATTGTGCTACGAACAAGTGCTCTTAACCTGAACCAGGATCACTTCCCATTTTCTGTTTGACATTCCTGGTTGTATGGATCCAAGGACCACCTTTGTCTATTTCTTGCCATTGCAGTGCTTCAGCTCAGGTTGAACCACTGTCCGTGAAAATTTTTAAGTCCTCTGTGGAGCTGCAGCTTTCCAAGACAGCTTACTAGCTCTAGAAAACAAATCTCGCAGTCTGATGGAGCCAGTATACGTTATCTTTCCAGCTAACCCCTTGCACTTGACTCTCAAGTCCTTGCCTGGAAGGCCATCGTGTGTTGCCTCCTGCACAGATGGCATTGAACCAGGATGTGATTTTTTCCAGTAGGAAACATTCTGCACCCCCAGCTTACAGAGTGCAGAATGTGGGATATTAGTATAACTTCAGACCACTTCCAACTCTATCTGTATTTCACCCCCTATTTGGAAAGTAAGCCTTGCCTGCTTTCCAGAGGTTTTAGTGCAGTGGACTCCAGCCCACTGTAACATGCCTGCAGTAATGTTACCTGAAAGCTTTCAATGATCAAGGTGCCTTAAGAAGTGTGAGACCTACTTGTGTTAAATAAACACATATTTAAATGTATCGTTGGCTCCTGGAGTTTTTGAGACTTTATCTGCAGAGAAGGCTTAAAAAAATAAAACAAACACTGGCTGTCTTTCTAACAGAAAACAGAGATTCCTTCATCATAGCATAATTACTCCAGGTGTTAGGGCATTAAAAATAACAGCAACATTTATAGAAGAAGGAATGAGTTGGCAGTACTGCCACCACTTTTATTTCCTAGGACTTCTAAATGAATGTGAGAGAAATCTTATCACATTTGCATCTCCAGGTGTGTGGGTGTTTCCACACCATCACCCTTTTGCTCTGGTACACACACTTTTGCTCTCCTTCATGCAGTCTCACCTCTGAATCCTGTCTCCGGTTCCGCAGCATCACAGGCACAGGCACTCACATCCCAGCTTCCTTTATCTACAGCCATCTCCTGCGCACCAGACCTACGCTCTCATCCACATGTACATGTCCCAAAGTCAGCACACAAACACTAGATCCTGCACTTGCACACAGCATCACTTATATCTTGGAGATGGGACAAGACACAGGTCCCTGTTGTTCAGGCACTTTAGGTGCCCAAGTCCTTTTGGGAGGGGGAAATCAGCAAAATGCCTTTTGCAGCTTGCTGGGGTTTAGGAGATGCCAGATAGGTGAGTATGGGTCTGAGCTGCTCTTTGTCGAATGGAGTGGTTGTGATGAATTATATTTGTACCTCCACTGTTCCAGCCTTTGACAAACCATCCCACACATCTGTTATATTAGAAGGCTTCAACCTAATTTTTATTTTTTTGGGGGGGGCTGGGCATATGGGAACGTGATTGTATCATCTTTATTTGTTTTTCTCCGTTCACTCTCATTTCTCCATTCTTCCCTCTCCACACCATTTATCGTTTAAGGATCCACTAAAATATTACACAGTGTTCCTTACTCATCACCTTCTTTTTTCCCTCTTGTCAACAGATGCTTACCCAAATTCTGAAGTGATATATGTTTGGACTAATAGCACCACAACATCTGTGGTGGTGGCCGAAGATGGTTCTCGACTTAACCAGTACCACCTGATGGGACAAACTGTAGGAACTGAAAACATCAGTACCAGCACAGGTAGGGAGAGTATTTCTATCCCACGGTTGCTGATAGCTAGAGCAGGAGGGGAGATCCACTGGCTCTGCTTACTTTGCAAGGAGAACAGGGAAGCATCTGTGGTACGTGGGGTGCTGCGGATGTCCTGTGCAGGTTCTCGGCTACTCGGCAGAGGCACCAAAACACTGAGAGGGTTGTATGCTGGCTCTTAGGCGTGCCACAAGGCTGGTGCTGAAGATGCATCCAAGCCCCTGCTATTTAACGGGAGCGCTGGAGAAGCTGCACACAGCTTCTTGGCCACTGCCTCTGCTGCGGCTGCCAGCGCTATCGCTGGCTTATTGCCCTGTGGGAGCAACCACCCGGGGAGGCAAACACCACCCACGCATTTTGATCCGTTCCAATCATCGCTTTAAAATTATTTGCTTGATGAAACCGTGGCGGGAGGGGCTGTC